>SSNP01000055.1:1444365-1512017 GCA_006937955.1 Pachypanchax playfairii
CCCCCCCCCCCCCCCACTGGAACATAACACAGAAGTTAAAGCCAAAATAAAAAATTGAGCGCCCCCTAATGGCCGGCTGCAGCATTGATTTTAGGTCCCGCCCACTACATGTAAACAACTGTGACATTTTCCTGTATAAAAACTATAAATATCCTTTTCTTATATATATTGATGTCTGTTTATTTAAAGAGTTCTTACCTTGCTGATGCATAAGTAGATATTCACTCGGATGTTTTTTACAGCGCTCTCACTCTCTGCACACGTTCAGTACAGGCTGAAACATGAACAGCTGTAATTACCCCTGCTGTCTGTCACTAATTAAATCCACATTTTTTCTCGTTCATTATTAATCCTAACACTTTGTTGTAACTTTTATCTAAATCTAATAAGATCATGTTTGGTTGGGGTGGGCAATACGGCATGATGTTAAAATACTTCCATTGATTTATTATTTTGCAAGTTATTGAACTGGATCATTTTTTCTATGTATAAAAATACAGTGGGGTGAAAAGTATTTGACCCCATGCTGATTTCTCCTGTTTTGTCTAAATGTTTTAGAGTCAAACAAATTTTAGTATCAGACTAAGAAAATCTGAGTGCTTGATAACTGTCTTCACATTGGAGGAGGTTTGTTCCTTCTCTTATCTGCAGAGTTGTTTTAACTTGGAGGGTTTTTTACGGAAGAGGATTAGGGCCACTGAATAAAAAAAAAAAAAAGAATTCTGACGTTAATCTCAGAATTCTGAATTCTGAAAAAAGGCTGAATTCTGAGAAAAAAGTCTGAATTCTGGGAAAAAAGTCTAAATTCTGAGAAAAAAGTCAGAATTTTGAGAAAAAAGTCTGAATTCTGAGATCAAAGTCAGAATTTTGAGAAAAAAGTCAGAATTCTGAGATTAAAGTCAGAATTCTGAGATTAAAGTCAGAATTCTTTATTTTTTTCTTCAGTGGCCCTAATCCTCTTCCGTAGTTTGTGAGTGATTCAGGTCCTGAAACACCCTGGCAGATGTAAACATAATGTCAACTAGAGAACTGTGTGGGACTGTTTTCTTCATCCCTGCAACATGCATGTCCTCTACCACCTGCACCCGCAAAACTCTGAGAAATTTTTCCTGCACAATTACAGAGATGCATTGATTTTGTGTCGTCTCTCGTCCTGCAGGAGAAAACACGACATTTTATAAACTAGTAATAAAGAAACCTCATGAATCTTTTTGTTTCGTTTCTCAGACCTGCATGTCTTTTGACACACTGGTCCGGAATAGCGCGCCTTGTTTTCATTCAGTTTATAACCCTTTAACACCCACGGGGATCACCGGTGACTCCGCGGTGCATGTAGAATAAAGTCCAGTTCTTTTCCAGCCAAACTGGTTTTTGTGTCATAAAGACCTTGTTTCAGTTTCTTTCCAACATCAGTTGTCGACTCCATGCTACATCCCGATCCCGCAGTGTTTATTTTAGCCGCATGTTCCCGCCAGATTCGTGTTGTTGATTCGCGGGACCTAATCCCAACGCAACCCTCTAATGCCAACGTTGTGCCCGTCAGAGTAAATATTTTATTATAATTTACTTCAAATAATTTTTTTGAAAGGAAATACTGTACTTTCATCCTAAACCCCTCTAAACACCCCATGGAGGTATTATGCTGTTAAAAATGAAATGAAAATACTTTATTTATCCCAGAAGGGAAATATTGCTTGTTGTGAAAATATTTCATATTCCACTTTTAAAAGCTTCAGTTTATATTCACGCAAATGATCTTAGTCTGAAACTTAAAAGGGTTAGTTGATCTGATATATTGAAGAGTCACAAAACAGTGAAAACAAAAGAAATTTGCAAAGGAGACGATAACTTTTGCAGCATGGCCTGAAAAGAACATGAATGTTGCAGAATATTCAGGACAGATTTCGTACTGAACTTGTCTGAAAGACGGTGCTCTCCTTTCAGTCATTCAGTCTTTTTAATCTCTTTCCTAATATTCCTCCTCGTCTTCTCTCTAAAGCAGCAAATAGGAGCCTCTCCTTCTTTGAAGACCCTCACCTTCACCTCCTTCCTGTCCTCTTCCTCCCTCCTTCCTGCTCTTTCACCCTTCCTCTTTCGCTCCCTGTCTGAATCCATTAATTTGCCGTGAGCGGTCAGTGTGTGGTTGTGTACATGTAGTGTGATGCTCTCTCCGTCTCCAGCCCACTCACACACTCATACGATCACACACTCTCACACTGGTGTACACACATTCTTTGATCCCTGGCCTGTCCGGTCCTTTTAACTTCCACAGCCCTGTAGTATTAACACCCCCCCACTCCCCCCCACTCCCACGCTTTCTTCTCACACACTGACTCTCTTCAGTTTGATCTGCCTCCCCTCGTCGACCCTCTTTCTCTTTTCTCCATCTCTTTTTTTTGAGGCGGTCGGTGATGTTATGGCTTGTCAGTCTTCCTGCTCTGAGGTTTTTTAACCTCTGCACCCTTGTCTCACATGTTCTTCTCCAGATGTCAGTTTGGATGTAATTAAAATCCTTTAGGTCAGAGTATTGGTTTAACGCCAGCTCTTCACTCGGTTTCTTTTCTCTCTCTCTCAGGCTCTGATGTGGAGGATGAAGCAGAACCCACAGAACCAGACTACACGCTGAGACCAGGCCTAAAGATCGATGACATTGGTAAGTTGTACTTGTTGACTATTAAACATACTGATGAACCCGAGTTAGTGTCAAACTGCTGATCTGTATTTACTGAACAGACACAGAATCCAACAGAAGTCATGTGATCTCTGTTTCTAACAAGCTCAGTTTAAAATCTGCCTTTTAATATTTATATGTTTTGTCTATTTTGTTACTCATGCTACAGTTTATTTATTTATTTATCCGCTTTTTGGACCAATCAGAGCCTGTTGGCTAAAGAAACTTAAACTATGAGTCATGAACTTGAATGAAGGTTCTGAATCATTAAATAAGATCACGTTTTTATTTTACTTTATTTAATAAGGTTGTTAGGCCCCATAAATTATGAATTATGGTACAGATTCATCATTTTAAACTCAAATGACTGTTTACAATTGAAACTGACTTGTAATAAAAGGTTTTAAACAATCGAGTACTTAGATTAGATTTAGTTATTGGATATATTTATGTGTTTGGAATGTTTTTTGATGTGGACAAATTAAACGAATATTTTACACATATGCAGTTAATATTTAGCTGGGGTTCCAATGTCCAAAATACAAGCAGATCTTATAAGATTTATGAACTTTGAAATCATCTGACATGATGGCTGATTGTTGACACGCAGGAATCAACTCCTGGATCAAAACTTAGACTTTCGCCCTATTCACACTGGATTAGTTTTATCTAGGGACCCCTAGCGTTTGGTGATAATTGCGGAGATAGTCTGTGTTGTTAGTTCAGTGCGAATCAACCATGTCGGTAATTCCCCCGCAAATGACCTACTATATTTCGCCGAAGACCGAGGTCCTATGATAATAGTAGTCCCGCGCGAATAGGCATCTCTGTGATTCGGTTGTAGTATTTTGGGCGAATTTTGATTAACCTTTTTTGCAAATGGAGGCAGCATTGGAGTGTTTCAAAGAAGTTTTGGGTCCTAGGCAAGCAGCTGGAAAATATTCTCCCAGATGGTGTGATTGTGCACCATACTTTCAAATTGCCTTTGGTACTTTGGTTCTCCCCAAATATTGATTAATTCCAGCGTTTCTTCTCGCGTCCAGTGTCTGCTTTTCTTCTTTGCACCCGCCATGTTTAAACTCTTGTTGAGCAAACGGATGTTACGCACCACGTAACGTGTTGACGTCATGGATACGTCAACTACGTACCCTAGTAAATGTCTGTAAAATCTGAGGCAAACTCAGACTTCGCTTATTCAGTTCGAATGCGCCACTTGAAAAGCAGACGTAGGGGGGTATTTTTTAAATTACACGGGGTCCCTAGATAATGCTTATCCAGTGCGAATAGGACTTTTATTGTATTAGCAGAACTCTAAAACAGGATCTGACTGAGGAAAACAGGGGAGTATATGTACTGGGAGGGTTAGCTGATGAATGCTAACAGGTGTGCATGTAGCTGCCCACTTGGAATTACCACTCTTAACTCTCTCCTCCTTTCTACCACCGACAATATGACACAGTGAAAACTATAAACGTGCACAAAACAAATGTCATTATAACACATTTCAGTAGAAAATGCAGACATCATTTTCACATTTTACCTTATATAAAATTGTTTTACAAACTCAAAACGTAACACTAGTGTGAAATCAGCACTTTTAACAGTTTATGTTACAGCTCTTAATAAAAAATGAAATAAAGACAAGTTTTCTGTTTTATAAATAAAATAAATCATCATTTACAATCATTACACGGGCGCTAATCTTGCTGAACCTGCTAGCAGCCTCCTTTATGCACATCTCTTTGTCAATCTTTCCCGCCACCAACAAACGACATGCATATACAAAAAAAAAACAATTCATCTACAATGAATAAACTCTCCCAAGTTACATCATACGACAAACCAATAAAATCCATGGTTTTACATGAATTTTCAAAATAATAAAAGTTATTACCACCTCTGAAGCAACATGAATGTGTCGTTTCACCATGAACAGAACAGGAAGTGTAGTAACAACAACGGAAGTGCTATGGTACTCTTCAAAATAAATGCCTTGCTAGCATTTACAGTGCAGACTGGGAAAGTTAGACAGGTCAGCTATGAGCTGGAAACAGGTCCGACATTAATTTCAAAATAAATGCACTGGCTATTACATAATTAATTCTCTTGAACTAAAGTTAATCCTTAACAACTTTTTAATACAGCTCGGCAGAACTTTTTTTTCTTTCAACATTTAACATCGTCTTTAATCAGATTCACGTCCAGTAGCTGACAACAGGTGTCTCAGAAGCTCTTTCCATTTAAACACAGTATCCGAGCTTCTCTCAACATGAAACGGATCACTCGTATGAGACTGACCATGCAGAGTTAACCAGGGTGAAATGTGCTGTTTGCAAATAAGTAAAAATTACATTCATTGCAATAAACTTTAAAGCACCAGCTGGCTTGGCAAGCTGCTCATCCTGCTAAACAACTACATGAATATTCATTTCACACATTTTCAGAAACGATAAGCAGAGAACACACAGTTTCATGATATTTTAGCACAAAAAGTGTAAAAAAGAATCATTCAGAAAAGGGGGACGCTGCTTCGGACTTCCTGCTTCATCCTTGTGAGTTTCTGTCTTAATGTTTTTTTAAATGCACCATAAAATTAAAACTCCCCTGTAAATCATAGAAAACGTGTTTGCACTGGGACTATATCCCTTCTGGCAACAGACCAAGGTAAACCCATAAATAAGAAAGTTTTGGATCAGTCTCCCGTATAGATCATATAGTTGATTGTTATTGTCATGGAAACAGCACAACATCAGGGTAACAACATGCACGCCTTAGCTTTCCAGATGCCAACTGTTACACAACACGCTGGTATCAATCATGATCATGTCCAGCTTTCATGTTGTCCTCTGATGTCGTTTATAAAATGTGTGTGTATGTCTGTGTGTGTGTGTGTGTGTGTGTGTGTGTGTGTGTGTATACACCTACATCTGTGTGAAAAATCAGTTTGCTTCAATAAATGTCATGAGAAAACTCGACTTGCTGCAGCAAATAGCTGCAGGTCGTGTCAGTTTGCAGATATTTTCTCTCCCACTGTGTTTGTTCTCCCATCGTTCTTCAATCATTCTCCCTCCGTTTTCTTCTTCTCATCTAATTCCCATCATGCTCCAATTTTCCCTCCCAGCACACATGCAGAAAGGCAGTGAAGGGGAAAGTCAACAGCTTTATTCAGTTTCTCCATCTTTTAATATACAGGTTTCTACTAAAATAGTTTATATTATTGATTGATGTGATCAGAATAACGAGTGTTTTATATAAGATACATCAGGTTTCTTCTAACATAAATAAATTCACAAACGTTTCACAGCTAATAGATTTTTCACTGATTGTTGGAAGAAGATGTGAAATAATGCAAAAAAGATATTATCGAATATCACAATATCAGATATGATAAACACACACTGTTCTATCACAGAACTTATTGTCAGCAGCGTCTGAATACAAAGCAATAAGATCTTCGGACTACTGAAACTGTGTACGATAATTTTAGGATGTTAATAAATTTGTATATAATTCTCATTTCCAAAAATCAAAAACACCAACATTTGTATTTGTATTGTATTTTGTATTTATTCAGTCAGATTTTTAACAAAACTTGTGATCAGTACCAATACTACGTTGTTGAGTGACCGAGAAGGTACAGACTGAAGCTTATTGTTTATATATATATTCATCCTTTTACAAATAGTTATTTGTAATTTTATATTTTATACTTTAATATTCCATTTTAGCTTTTTATATTTTACTTACGTTATGTTCAAGTTATGTGTGCACTGTATAGAGAAGCTTCAAATCGCATTGTACCTTGTACAGTGACAATAAGGCTTTCTATTCTATTCTATTCTATTCTATTCTATTCTATTCTATTCTATTCTATTCTATTAACAGCATTAACAAGCTACCCATCAACATATACATTTTTCACAAATAAATAACGAAAAAAAACATCTGTACAACAATTGGGTCAAATAAAAAATAATAAAACTGAAACCCTGAGATAACACAAATTATAAACACTTGCAGCCCTCAAAAATGGCCTCAGAGATCATCCTTTTGAGAACCAAAAATGTACCACACATACAGTACATACTTTTTTTGCCATTGAAACTGTAAATTTGCAGACATCTCTGAAATCAAACATTGTATCTAAAAAAGAAAAAAACTGTAGTACATTAACTGGGAGTAACTATAATTTAACTTTATGCATTATTCTATAATAAACCAAATCATTGAATTTAATAATATGTGGATTCTTTAACAACGGATGAAAATACTGTCGATTTTTTTTGTTTTTAGTTTATAGCGAGCTGGTGACATAACGGCTTGGAACAATTTACTCCAGCGCCTACGGGTCATTTTCACCTTTAGTGTGATGCTGTCTGTAAAATTAATGGCGTAGCTGCAGTAGCGTGAGAGGAAATCAGGAAATCAGCAGGGAGTTTTGAAACAAACTGTAAACAAATAACCGGTGGTTTCCTGTTCACAACCCATATTTGCATCCCCCACCTGACTGCTGATTAGACTCAACACATCATAGATTTAATTACTGGTGTTCCGCGTTAACATCAGCACATTCACAACAGTCTGCTCGCTGTAAATGTGTCTGAATATTGTGTGAAAGAGTTTAACTACATTGAGTGTTGCAGCCTCGCAGTGTAAACCTCTCGTCTCTTTTCTCCCCTTCAGTGCTCACAGTTTATTTCCTGGGCGCTGCTCCGTTCAATCAATGTCTGCAGCTCAACAGAGGTTCCCTCCTGAATACGGCCTGTAGTATTAGATTTCATTTAGGTCTCATTTACAACGCAGATGGAACAAGCAGCAAGCAGCTCCCCGTGCAGCCATGTGATTACTGATGGCTTTCCGTGGGAGGATACTCATTTACCCACCGTGTTGGCAGAGGTTACTGCATCTGACGATCTGGTCCGGCCATTAGTGGAGAAATCCGAAGCTTTTTTTTTTTTTTTTTGTTCTTTAACAGGATTTATTGTGGCAATTATATCTCCTTTGAGTGATTGTGTGTTTGGGGTAATTTGCCAGCAACATCAGTGGCGTGCTGTTTCAGATTCGCTCAGTTTTTACTCCAACTTTTGTGCTTTTTATCCATTTGAAAGCAGGATTTATATGTGTGATTGTGAAAACCACCAGAACTCAACACTCTCAGAAATAGAGGTACGAGACAAGGACATTTTTGTACCTATAGGTAAATTGTTTTAAAATGTTCCCTTAAAAGTACAATATTGGTCTTTGAAAGGTCAGAAATGCCCCTTAGAGTGTTCAAATTGATATAAAGTACAAATTTGTACCATTTCAACTGCACCTGCAACCCTGGTCAAGGCTGGTTAATCTCACTTTTATTAAGTTTCTTCCATCATTTTCAATATTATGTTTCAGAATGTTGGTTTAAGACTTCAAAATGTGGCATAATTTTACAGTTTTAGTGGAACAACTTCATAAGGTACAAAAATGGACCTGGACTACAGGGTACACCCCCAGCGACAAGAAGGGTACAAATTCCTGTCGCTGGGGGTGTACCCTGTAGTCCAGGTCCATTTTTGTACCTTATGAAGTTGTTCCACTAAAACTGTAAAATTATGCCACATTTTGAAGTCTTAAACCAACATTCTGAAACATAATATTGAAAATGATGGAAGAAACTTAATAAAAGTGAGATTAACCAGCCTTGACCAGGGTTGCAGGTGCAGTTGAAATGGTACAAATTTGTACTTTATATCAATTTGAACACTCAAAGGGGCATTTCTGGCCTTTTAAAGACCAATATTGTACTTTTAAGGGAACATTTTAAAACAATTTACCTATAGGTACAAAAATGTCCTTGTCTCGTACCTCTATTTCTGAGAGTGAACACAACACAATCAACGGGAAACTGAAAACCAAAAGAAATGCAAGATGCTAGAAGGTGTTTAGTCACAGCTCTGAGTTGCCAAATCCAGGTGGTAATATCTAGCTTTAAAAATCATATTGAGTTGTATAGATGACACAGGGCGGAAGAGCCAGGTTACGAGTCGGGGATACACACAGGTCTGAAACTGCTGCCATAGAAAGCATCTGAAAAAGAGAAGGCCATCAGGTATAATATTGTAAGCTGATTGGAGGATACTCCAGCAAGTGTCCACCTACCATGATATGTCTTTAGCCAATCACAGTAAATCAAGCTCTTGCAAATCCAGTCGGGAGAAAAGCTCAACACATCGTTTGAAATGCACAAAGTTCTTACCTTTGCTTATTTTTCAATGAAGAAATCGTCTCTACTTCTCCTAAAGCAGATTCAATAGCTGCTTCTACGAGTACGTCCACTGGTGCGGCCATGTTTGTTTTGCTTTTACCGGACACTTGCTGCTATCGTCATACCTGAACACCCGCCCTAAAGCACAGTACTAACATGTGATTGGTCCAAACCACCAGTGGATTCGCGTCGGACGGTTTAGTTGGAGCAGCACAAGATGGATTTTTGTGAGTTTGGAAAACTCTGGCTGCAGGCCACGATGAGTATAGATGGGGCCTCAATCTAAACTAACATTTTAATTGTGTGCCAAAAATACCTCTGAGTCTCTCCCGACCAACCTGCTTGTTTAATAAGGTCTGAGTCAAGAACTCCTCACTCTGTAGTCATTAAAGACACTTTCAGGGCTTTTAATGTCAGAATTTAACATAAATAAGTTTACAATAAGCACAGAAGACCCAACAGAACAAACCAACATGTAGAAAAGACTCATTATATATTATTTATCTTGTATCCTACAGCATTCCAGTATCATCAAGCTCTGACACAAAAACCAAAACAGACTAACAACACATTCACAGTCAGATCATAAACCTTTTCCTCTTAGTGTAAAATATCCTCCTTTATTTATAGACAGCTTTATCAGTTTGAGCCTCCTTAATTATCATGTGCATTGAAATGTGACAGAACACACACACACCCATAGAAAAAGCAAAAACCAAACACACACACACCCTTGTTGGCTCGTTAATAGTTGTTGCGCTCAGCGTGCCAAGAAGTCAAACTGTGTGTCACATGATCTTGCATAAACATCCCACCGAAAGCGATTGTCAATAATTATGTTACCTGTGACAGTGACAAATAATAGATGTGTGCGTAATAAAGCATAAGAGCCAGATTTAAAACAAGTTGTGCAACATTCTCTTTGATCTGTTTGTGTTTTTGAAACCCAGTCAGGTAACACCGTGTCCTGACCTCTCAGCTGCGTGCTCGGTCAGAGAGTTTAACCCCAATCGCCGCCGCTGCATGGACATCATTAAATAGGCCAGCAGAGCAAACCGGAACAGGCCGGCTCAAAAACCAGGTGTCATCCAGTCATTACTCCACAGTTTGACCCCACAGAGCAGCTGGAAATATCCTGGATATGGAAACTGGAAACAGTGAGATGTCCTCACGTTAAACAGAATTACTAACCAGCCTCGCCTGACTTCTGCACAGACTCCCGTCTCGTCTGCCGTCTCATTAATCACCTGACTACATATGTCTCTGAGGTGCATGTGAGCAGTGAGCTGTCTGCTCGGGGTTTTTTCTCTTCATTGATTAAACATCAACATTCAGCGTCTGCTCCTGAACAAAGGGACCAAAAACTATTTTAAGAAAATTACCAGGTGTGCATGACAGGTTATTGGAGAGAATTACAGTATCTATAATCCATCTGGAGTGTGTAACAGCAGCGTGTCAGTTTATTAGAACAATAAGGGCTCTCTGAAGACAGCTGCAGACTCCTGCTGATGCGGTGCTGACTAACCAGAATTTTGCTGGTGAGACATTTCTAAAAGCTCAGAAACTCTTTAAAAAAAACCAGGGGAAGGTGAAATGATGGAGTTGGAGCCGTTTTGGTCAAATCTTAAAACAACTTTGTTCATGATGTCACACAGATCTCATGTGATTTATTAGCACTTCAAGTATTGTGTTGTGAAGAACTCTCAGCTACCACCATGTCCCATGTTAGCTTCAAGACCCACTCCGATCATCTTTAAAGCTATTTTAAAGCATCTCAGTGGTCTTTAAATTAGGATAATGGCGTTTTTACCCAAAATCACAAAACCTGTGTCATTTTCTAGGACGTAGTTTCTGTATAGCGGCATTAGCTCATTAGAAATTCACCTCTGTGCTGTGGGTGCAACCGCTGGCATGGAGGATCCCCCCTGCCCCTCCCTGTTGCTGAGAGCTCTGTATTTATGCTAGTGCTACTGCTAGCTTACAGCTAGCAGAGCAGGAGCTTGTGACCCGCCCAGTGGATTTTCTACATCACCAATCCAGTCTTTTTTAAATCTAGCAAGTGAGATATTTTGCTAACAGACAGACAGATTTGACATCAAAGTGTTAAACAAAAATGAGTATGTGTTGTGAAGGACTCTTAGCTACCACCCCACTAATTTGACGGCACTATACCCATTTTATTGTTTGCTAACGTCAACTAGATGTTGTGGCCATCTTTAATTGGATTGACTCCAATAGTTAATCAGCTGTAGATGTTTATCCAGTGATTACTTTTGTTAAGACACTGTTTCCCTTCATTTATCTTCGCTTTGATTTTCCCAGATGAATATAACCCCTTTGGTCCCAAGCTGGAGAAGAGCGTCAGTGGAAGCAGTCCATCCAGAGATCGCCTTCTGCTCACCGTGACGATGCTCCTCCTCGCCACGCTCTTCATCTCCTAGCAACGGCCGTCCGATCAGCGTCACCATGCCAACCAGCCTTGGGGAGGTGTACACTGTCAGCGGGTGGGAGAGTTGGGAGCGGGTCAGGAGGAGAAAACAGGAACAGAGGATTTTGAAAAATTTGAAGCATCACCGTGTGAATGTGTGTGTTTGTACAGGCGTGTGTTTGAGGGAGTGCTGAAAGACCTTCAGGCGCTTGGTGACACAGACTGAACTGTAAGTTGCTTTACACTCAGCCAGGTGCAGGTGCAGTCGACTGTGTGTGAGACTTTGTTTCTGTGTTCGTCTGCTTGGCTTTGTGTCAGAGCAGGCCACGGGGTGAGCTTGTTGAATCACGCTCACCACTTAAAGCATTTATTCAACAACAGATGGGAGGGGCTAAAGTCCTTCCAAATAAGAAGCCTAACAACCCAAATCCAAACCAGATGAGGATTTTTCTGTGGATCTGATTGGCTGTAACACTTCTTTAGGGCTAGTTGCCGTAGTTTCTTGAACTCAGATGAACTGATATCGCCTTTGTGTTTCCTCTTGTTGTTAATCTTGATGCTGGGTGCTTGTCCCAGTTAATGCAGAAAAAAATAAAGCCCAGCAAATGTTCTATGCTGGGTCTGGTTAGGAAACTAGACAAAGTAGATGATAGTTCAAACATACATGAACACCTTGGGGCTCAAGATGTCTGGTTTTTGTTGCTGCCGGCCATCTTTACTGTGTCATCCTGTTTGCCATTGGTCTGCAGAATGCAAAAGGACCATCAGGCAGAGAATACAAAGCATTTAAATGATGAATCATTCACTCAGATGTTGTTTTGTGGGGAAAAACTGGGCGGGAGGGGGCGGGAGAATTTCCATGTGCCATTGACAGAAATTGAAAGTGTTTGTTTAAGTATAATTTACTGTTTTTTTTTCTTTCTGCCTGGTCCATTTAGTCAGTATCTCACTGGGCTGCAAATGTTGGTGAAAGTTTGCAAACAGCATTTGGGAAAAAGTTTCAAAATGTCTTGAAAGGTTCATGAGGGTTTTCATTTCCCCGAGTGAGCCGCAGGGCCTTGTTCTCGTGTCCCTGGAATTTTAAACAAGATGGAAAACTTTGCAAAATACATTTTATCTTAAGATCGTCACAACATCATCGTGGGTGTCTGTAACCCTGATGCAACCGTTCTCAGTTTGAATTCTGTGAATCAGAAGGTGCAAAACTTGAGAGAATTTGGGGAGGAGCTAGCGACCTGTGAGATGGAGTTGTAGGTCAATTAATCAGCCAGTAAGAAAAACTATGCAGCTGTTGCAGCCAAGCAATGATGTTAAAAATTTGTCAGATGGAAAAAAGATCAGACAAAACCAAATCAGTGTTGCATAGCGACCATCAGCTGCTCGGATTCTCACCTGGAGTGAGAGGCTGACTGTCTGGGTGCAACAAAACTTACAACAAATTAAGACACTTAGTGGCTAATTTGCAAGAAGAAAAATTGTTCAACATTTGCACAAATTACACAATTTATTTGAAATTTCAAAATGTGCAAAAAATCCCAAACTAATTTACGGTGATTCCAATTGAAAGTGCGTGTATTCTCTTGCAAGTCTGTCTCCAACCAGTCACCGCCCAGTGAGACGCAGACTTTAAAAATTCATTGAGTCATCTCTGAGGTTAACGAAGCACATGAGCACACCCAGCAATATGACCCTCCTCGCACCGGACAGTTTGGAACGGAGGAGGACTGTCGCTCACACACGCATCAGATCCAGCTACGTTCTCTGTGAACCCACATGTGGACATCTTTTCTGTCACTGTGTGATTGAGTCCGTGAGGAGTTTATCTTCAGGTGTATGGCTTGTGTGACAGTGGGAGGAGTTGTTTTAAACGGTACTAACAGCCTGATAATACATCTACATACTGTATGTCTTAAAAGTATAAAAATGCAAAATTAAAAAAAAAATCTAAATACAATTTAAGCAACAACTTACTGAAATAAACCAAGTGCTTTGGTGGGAGGGAGGTTCAAAATGAAAGCCGATTTCTTTTTTTGGTTGCTTCAGAATAGCATTTCCATAGTGACTAGCACCTTATTCACTACAGTAATCCAACTGAATGACTCGAGTAGGGGAGGGGTTTCCACAGTAGCTAACAACACTGACGAAGGTGATGAATATATTGTTGATTAAAATGATGAAGATGATGGACAGCGAGCTGATTGTTGGCCTTTAAAAGGTCACTCAGCAGCTCACTCACCGGCACATGAGACATTCAAGTACTCGTGTAAAAGTCACAACAGACACAGAATGAAATAACAATGTCTTGAAATCTAATGAGGCACAATGTGATGTGAAATCTTTTTTCTTTTTGTAAAGTTAAATCTCATTTTTCTTTTGGTGTTTACTTTTTATTTAAGTGAGTTTTTTATGATATGTACTTGGTTATCTTGAAGGGAAAATGGAAATTACCATATGAGGGCCATATGTAAATTTGGGCTGCAGTCAATGCTACTTAAAGAGATAGTTTTTATCCTTTACGCCGGGCTCATACTGCCTACGGAACAGCTTCGGTCCGGATTCGGTGCGGTTTTTCTGCAAGCTACCACTCACATCTGCTCCAGATAGGGAGTGCGGCCAGCTCCGGTGCTGGGTGCGGAAACGGCACTCGCGAGAACAGAAGTTCACGTGGGTTATCTTTTTGTCAGGACTTCACGCGAGAACACGTCCATTATTTAGGAAGTTCCTAGTAAACAATAGCAGTATTCGGTTGTGTGGGATATACGACTGCTTTCTCTTGTTTGTGTGATGTAATGTTTACATTTCCTATTAGCGCGTGTGCTGTCTAAAAAGAAGAGTCAAGTTACAATTGTTTGTACACTCGTTTATTTTGAAAAACCACCGGATATTCAAGCCACACTTCCTGTATTGCTCGTCAGATTTCATCAAACTTGACGCAGATCCTCTCCGGCGTCCGGCAAAAATAAGAACCTTGTGGATTCTTTCCGTTGTGCCGTACGGCCCCCGTAACTGGACCCACACCGAGCTACTGTGAGCCTTCAAAAGGGATTTTAATCTTACGGAATACCTGCGGGGGCCACACCGGACCGGATCTGGATGCAGTGTGAGCCCGGGGTTAGACATGTGTTAAAAGGGTTTGAATACTTAATGTGTCTCTTTAAATGATCTATGTTTGGAGAAGTTCTGACCAGACTGACAAGCCAACGGCTAGTCTTAGTAAGGCTAAAACCAAAGTACATTTATGTTATTCTAAAACAACTGTTATATCATTGTAAATTTCACGTTAAATTTTTATTAGAATTATTTCAGTTAGCAACGGAGCTAGCTAGCTAAATGCTGTAAAGGGTAACCACAGCAGGTTTAAATAGAGGCATTTTTTAACTATTTTCTGTGCTGATTGGCTGTAACACTTCCTTAAGGCTCATCAAATGAGCTTTCCCAATTCAAAATAAAAAATAAAAACATTTAAATTGTAATGAGATCATCCATTTATGCTAGCTAGCTAGCTAGCTCTTTAGCTTTCTTAGGTTTATGTTTCGGTCATGTGCATGAAGGTGTATTTGGTATGAAAATGTCAAGGGAACAGGTTGAAAACGTCATTTCAAGTACTAGCTGTAGCACTTCCTGTTCATTGGGAATTTGATTATTATTCTAATCAATAATGGCATCAATGTTTCATTACGTTTAGCTAGTAGCTCATCTGTCTAGTCAGAACTAAACTCTGTTTCTCTAAACTGAAGTCATTCAGAGCTCAATCAACAAACAGGTAGATATTAACTCACAACATTCTCACAGAACCCCACTTCAAAGTATCTGAACTATTACTTATACCCATATTTCAAGGATTGTGTTACCACAGTAATAACGATTTGGGTATTTAAGGTTTTATACACACACAAAGATGATTCCATCTGATCTGCAGGGGTCCCACAGTACAACTCAGCAGACCCAAAAGATTCACCTCAAAAGTCCCGAAGATGGATGCTTTCACATGAGAGCTGTCATGAGTGACTTCTACACATCATTAGATGATTTAAGGTTAATGCAGAAGTAAAATGAACCACATCTCATCAGTTACATCGTTTAAACACTTGTAGGGAACAACTTACATCAGTTCAGAGTCATTTTATTTTATTACAGAAGGTGGCAGTAAAACAGATTTAATGAGTTTTGCAGCACTTTATGACACATTATCCTTAAGGGGTTATTGTTGTGCGAAATAAAAAAAATTTATTAAATTCTTATCAAAAAATTTAGTAAGAAGTAAAATTATCCTGAAGTGATCCAGCCCAGATCTACGTATGGCTCTTACTGGGCCAGGAGGGGATGAAAGGATCGGGTTCAGGTGTGGAGCGGGGAGGGACGAGGAGCAGTCTGAAATGTTGTAAATCACTCTTCAAGAAGTTGCACTTAAGAACTTAGACACGAGAGTGTGTGTGTGTGTGTGTGTGTATGTATGTGAGTGTGTGTGAGTGAGACTGAGCAGGTTAGAACACGTGTGTGAACCTCAGCCTGTTGTTGTTCTTTTGTTGTGCGTTTGGATGATTAAGTGTGACCGATTGTTGTCTGGGGAAAAACAAAAAAACAAAAAGCATTTAATAGTGTTGGAAACAACAATTACAATCATGTTTACCTTTGACTGGAATGACTTTAAATGAACTTGAAAATAAAATGTAAAAGTTGACAAATCGTAACAGAGGTTATAACAATGGAGATAACAAAAATAAGCTTACAAATGTTACTTTTAACAACCCGTGTGTGTACGCCTCTTTATTTTTCCCTCCTCTTCCAGGTTTTTTTCTTACTTTTCCTGTTCTCGCAAGAATAAACTCAAAGCCTGATCCAAAGCGACGGACCGAGGGAGTGAGAAACCTTTTCCTCAGCTGTCGCTGTAGATAATGTTGTTTTGGGGCACAGAGATCTGGGATTTTCCATATCAGAGTTGTCTCTCACTGAGCAGTAAAACCTAGACGCTCTGATTGCAGGAGATAAGGCCATCAGAGCACACCTGGATGGGTTTGGATTAGCCGGGATGATCGTCTGTTATTTTATGCAACTTCTGGACTAAAACTCAGAAAAACAACCTGTTCTTCGTCAGACAGTTTGTGGAAAGACGAGTTTATCACCAGATTTTGGATCCTGAAATAAGTATTAATCAAAGTTTATAATTCTTCCTAGAAATTATGCACCTTCCTCCTGGTGTAAGAGGGCCAGAGATGCATGCTGGGACTTGGAAAACAACGAGAAATGTGAGATTTAAGAAGAATCTGATGCAGACAGGTCTGGAAACACAGTCACAAATAGGTTTACCATAAAAAAGTGAATGTTTCGTGCTTTAAGGGAGGTTGAAGAGATTACTGTCAGAAAGATGTGTATTATTCATCGACAATTCATGCATAATTAGCAATTTGTAAACTTTTGTTTTAACCAAATCAGATACAAACATGTAGAGTTTCTGTATTCACAGCCTCACACTGCTTGTTGTATTCATAAACAAGAAACTTTAAATTTGGACTTTGTGGAATTCTTAAAATTGGAACTTTTTAAGTTGTATTCTCATGGAGAACAAATACGCGACATGTTTGTACTTGATTTGGTAGAAACAAAAGTTTACAAACTTCTTGTTAAGCACTAATTGTTGATGAATAATACATGTATTTTTGACAGTGATCTTACCCCACAGCTGAGTCCCAGCTACAGTAATGAATCATGACCACTTGGTGTCGCTGTTTAGTTAGAACATCCTGTAGCTGCTGAGCTTCTTAACCAGAATCCAAAAAAAGCCATCAGAGCCCCTGGCTGTTGTGTAACTATTGTCAGATTAAACATGCAGATGGATTCTGGTTTTTGGAAGAAGGTGGATTTACTCGGAGGGCTTTTCTTTTAGCTCCTCTAATGTGTAAATGTCACCGGGGCAACCGCAGAATCACTTATTTAAAATGTCATAAATAAACTCGAGGTCTTACAGACAAGAAAAACCATGTTGCTGCATCTATTAATCAAAAACTAAAGAAAGAAAAACTTTTTTTCTTTGAATGAACTTTAGACAAACAGATGTCATGCTGGTTCTGAAAACCCTTAAACATCCTAGTTCTCACACACACAAACTGGGACAGGGATCTGAAAAGGATGAGAAACCATATATAAATTCAGGGAGGTCATGTTTAACCAAAGGAAGCTGCTGGTGATAAACTGCTTGACTGAAACCGAGCTGTGCAGGATGCAGGAAGTAAAAACTAAAGGCAAGAGCGAAGACACGTGAGAGCACGATGAACATCCCAAAGCCCAACACACAAACGCCAACCGTAAGACAAAAGAAATAAAACTCAGAACATGAAAAAAGTATATAAAATCCAAAGATCAGGACTGTAAAACACCTATATGTCTCTATGCTGCAGTTTCAGACAGCATTAAGGTGAACAAACACTTTAAATCTTTATAAATAAATACCCAATTCTTTAAAATTCTGCTTCCAAACAACCAGAGGTTAATCTTTTAAAGTGCTATTAATCAAGTGATGATTTTTTTTTTTTACATTCTAGGGTTCTTCTTATGTCTCAGATTATTATTCCAGCTTTCCATGTAACTTCTAGGATTTATGTTAGTTTTAAATTACATTAATATTTACACAGTTTGGCTTCTGGTTTGTGTTTCCAGTTGAATCTTTCAGGTTAGAGTCATCGTTCATGTCTAGTTGTGGCTTCCAGAGTTTATCCTAGTCGTGGTCTTTTTCCTCTTAGTTCATGGTTCTTTGTCAGATCCTCACACCTCTTTCATGTCAATGTCTCATATCTGTATCAAGTTTTTTCAAACTATATATCCTTAACACATTTCTTTTGGGTTTTACCCTCCTGTCTGCTGCCGTTTAGTTCCTACTCTACAGTCACACTCAAGGCAAATTTGGCTAATTTTTCCGAATCGTTTTTTTAGTAGGAAGTGTTTATTTGTGCAGAAGCAGCCATACCTTTTTAAAAAATTCTGATGGTCCAGAACTGACTGTGCATGCTTTAATTTCTGTAAATATCCGATAGTGGTTGCACATCACATTTGAAAATGGTGGTGGATTGTTTAGTAGCGAAGGGAGCAAAGTTTGACAGTTTTGATAAGCAGGATGTCCAAGAATATCAGCTTAGGAATTTGTCCAGCTATACATAAGAAACTCTTTGTTGCAAAACATGTCCCTGGGAGAAATATCCTCAAAATAGCCAACCAAGCCTTACAGTTTGCTGAGGGTTGATTTCTCCTGCATCCACGGAGGCAACAACACTATTAAAACACTATTTAAATTGGATTAAAAGTTTCAAAATACCCAAACGTATGGAACAGATTTCAAGTGCTGGACCAATAATTTTACATCCATCAAAAATCAGTTAGTACGGAATTACCGTCTGCTGTGACAATAGCACAAGACAAAAGGTACCGACTTGCTCCTCATTGGTGTCAATAGCAGTGAGCTGCTGGTCTGGAATTCTGTAAGTAGCCGCTGCCCTTTTTGTGGGTTTCTCAAAAAACACTTCTCTGTCAGTTTTTATGTCTCAAACTACGCAGGTGGCGATAAAACCCGAGTTCGAACGGCCTGTATTTGTTTCATCACAACTCCTTTGCTCGTTAGTATTCAGCTGCAGTTGAAACCACGCCCCAATATGCTGCTGCTAAAAGCTGTAGCATAGGACCGGAAGAGACTACGTGTTCTGTTGCCATGCGCAGCGGGGCAGGAAACAATATGCCTTGCTCTCATAGGCTAATTTGTTAGCCAATCCGAGTCCAGCAAATTCGCATAATGAATATTAAAGAGTTGCAGCCCGCCTGACGAAACCAGCCAAATTTTGACGCAGACAGATTGAAAGATCTATTAATCAGTGTTTTCTAACACTTTTTAGGTATAAAATGTTTCAAATTACTAGTTAATACTTCAGAAATAACCACAAAGTCCTGAAATTTGCATGAAATGGCCATAAGCAATACCTGCACTAGATAGTATGTTGTTATGGTCGGGTACAAGAACTAGACAGAAATTAAGTAAAAAATAAAAAGAAACAGCCAAAGTCCAATGAAAAACTTTCACCAAGACCCAATAAAATCAGTATAACAGAGTCTGGCTGCTTGGAAATGAACTCTAAAGAAATGATGGGTCGTTTCACAGAACTGCACATCAAGCGTATCGGCAGTCATCAGCACATGTGATCTGTTAATCAGGTTAACATGTTGAGCATTTTCTTAGTGACATTTGAAAATTTTTGTAAAACTGTGAGGCAGTGATGGAGCTACAGTCTGATGCTTGGTCCCAGTAATCCCTGAGTAACGTGGTTTGAATCAGACCCCCTGCTCCCTTTCACCCACAGGTTTCAACCCATATGGAGCAGAGTCACCCTGCTCCCCATGTCCTCACCGTCACGCCTGTCAGGTGTTGAGCCCCATGACGGACGCAACCACAAGGTGGTGGGAGGAGCTCTCTTACTAAACCGTAGGACCCCTGTTGAACAACCTGTTTCCATCCAAGAGCACATGACTGATTCATGTGTGGAGCGGTTCCACTGAACATAAGGCCTGCTACGTCAACATGTATGATAACCATGTAACATGCAATGTGTGCCAGTATAAACGTGGATGGACATGTGCTTTTACGAAAAGCCCTACAGAAGGCGAAAAAACACGCTGAGTCAGCAATGTCACGTTGTGACACCTGAGATCACCGACTCTGATGAAAATCTTCATGTTTAGACGCGTGTTGTCATCCATGAAACCACAAAATGAGGTTATTTTTACTGTCAAAATAAGAGTATAACAGCAGCTTCTACGTCAACTAATGTCAACTAGTTCAACTTTTATATCAAATAAAATAACTATACTCATTTTTTTAAACCAATTTTTTTACCAATGCCCCAGAGCCAGGTTGATATAACATGTTTTCTTTTTTTTTTCATAAACTATAATGTAAGTTGAAGAGTTTTAGTTTTCAAAATCAAACACACAAGTTTATTTCCAACCTTTTTTCTTTATTTTATTCAAACATTTGATCAAAATATATTCAAAAACAAGTTAAGGTCATTTTTCTGTTTGTTTCTTGGTCATTTTCACAAGGTTATATGGATTTTTGGACGTGGCACAAACACTCTTGCAGCTCTTGCCAACTCCCACAATAAATCCAACCGTAAGTAATCAATATGTACAGGCACATCAATTTGAAAAAATATGATTTATCACAATTTATTTATGATTTAAAATGGGGGGGGGGGGGGTGATACTTTAACACAGTACACTTTCAACATGCACGTAGCGTACGTTGTCTGTCAGCTTGGCAGAAAGTATTTATAAGTTTTCTCAGATGAACCCAGATTCTGTGGTCGTTGCCAAGCAGCTGCATGTTGTTTACTGCCACGTTGTGATAGAGTTTCTTCTTGCTTAGGTTGGTAGTTACCAGCCTCGGGCCGAGGCAGAGGGGAAACACCCAGTTTTAACCAGAAATCACCCAAGTGTAATAAAACAAACACTAAATCAATTTAAATTAGAGCAGATCTTTATGAGACATGGCAGAAAACGCTGAAGTCGTCAAATCGTTATTGTTGCATTAATATTCAAATGAAATGCACGGAAAGATACCCACAAAAATGACCTCAGACAAGATCCAGAACTATGTTCTAAATCAGACAAGTGGAACCCTGAAGATCTTTATATTTATTATATACCTGTATTTTTTTTTTTTTTTAAGAAGTCTGTTTGGATCAAAATAGTTCGATTTTTCATAGAACAACATGAAATGGTCCAAATTATGCAAACTAACATTTTGTCATTTGAAAACATCAATGCAGTTTATCTTAATAAGATTATTGAAGTGACCTGGTCTGAACTTGACTGTGTGTAACACGTCTGTTAATTGCTGCTGAGTTCAGACAAGGTTTCGGACTGATTTAATTGATTTAGATCTAAGTCGTTAATCTGAGCAACTGAGTTGTAACTGGACTTCTAATTAGCCACAACTTCCTCTCTTTAATCCTCTTGTTAGCAGATTAAGTCTTTTAAGATTTCCGGGTTGACTGTGTTTAATCTGTACTAGAGATTCTGTATTGTCACTGACAAGAACAACAACTCATTCCAATGGTTACAATGACAGAACAAACCCTAACGCACTGCTGTCGCATCCGGTGGAAAGGAGGGGTTACACTCAGGCAACAGTGTGTTTTCTTTATTTTTTCCTCCATGACCGAGAATTAGCATTTTTCATACAGTAAAGAAAATGAGGGCCGGTGAGCTGAGTCAGCAGCAGGTTGGATCTGACAATGTGACTGAGAAACCAGGTATAATATTGCTGTGTTCAAATTCAGGGTCTGCATCCTTCGAAGGTCGAATTTGTAGGCCGGTTACATCACAGCACCGCGACTAGGCCTGTCCAAATTCAAAGGCTCCTTCAAATGTGGCCGACAAATCTAGCCTTCTTTTCTCAGATTTAAAGGCTGGGTCCGGTGTATCCTTCACTGGCCGACATATCTCATACTCCACCGGTTGGGCCGGTGTGAACGCACCTTTACTGGTGCAAAGTGTTCGGCTGCTGTGGCGTGATTTCATTTCAACCCTTTTATTTACACCTTTTTGTTAAACATATATAAACTTGATACATTAATTTCTGATCTATGAACAAATATTCAAGGTAAACATGAAATAATAAAAATACAGAAGCCTTATCTTTCTCATACAAAAGAAAAATAAAATAACAGTCCACATATTCATTTTGGGATTAACCTCAGTGTTCTGTTCCAATACCGTTTCTTCAAACATTTTTTAAGCAGTTCTAACTTCGGTTCAGGCCAGCATCGTCACGGTTGCTAGGTGACAGCACATTCGCTGGGGTGGGAGTGGGAGTTCATCTGAAGGCTAGACCATCCAAATTTCCAGCCGCTAGCATCTGGTCTACCTGGTTGATGAAGGATCTGGCCGACATTGACTGGGTAGACCGATTTCGAAGGATCCAGCTCCTGAATTTGGACACAGCCTATAACCGCTGTCAGGCTGATTACTGAGTAGCTGCAGCTGGGCTGCTGAACTCATGATTCTAGATGATTTGCAGGTGTGGCAGAGTGAGTGAAATGATGAGCTGAGGGAAACCGTGACATGCAAAAACACTGAAATTCAACTAAAAGTTAAATCCGAAACCAAAATAAAAAATAAAAAAAAATCCCACATCATGACACCTTCTGCCTAAACACAGAGAGATGCCGTTGTAAACATTGTTAGTTTTAGACCACAGACATTATGACATTATGTTGTGTATTATCTGTCCATTGTCATGTGCCTTTGCTCTCTAGGATTGTCAGCTCATGCTCTGCATATATTTTAAATCCTTTTCCTGGACTCAGTCTGTTCTCTGTGTTTTGCTCAAACAGCCAAAGTCTGTAAGGAAGGAGTGTCCAACTCCAGGCCTCCAGCATGTTTTAGATGTTCCTCTGCTTCAACACATTAGATGAATGGGTCATTAACAGGCTTCTGCTGGATTTGCTGAGATGTTGCAGATTGGAATCAGATGTGTTGAAGCAGGAAAACATCTAAAACATGCAGGCTAATGGCCCTCGAGGCCTGACTTTGGGCACCCCTGCTGTAAGGAGTCAGTCTGGTAGTCGTAGTGCAGTTCAGACCTCCATGTCTCAAACAGCCACTCAGGGCTTCGTGCACTATGTAACCAAAAGTACTTAGACATCTGCCTTCACACACATTAATTTTTAAAGAGGCCATTTCACAAAAATTTCATGACTTTGTGGTTATTTCTTAAGTATTAACGTGTAATATGAAACATTTTATATCTAAAAAACGTCAGGAAACACTGATTAGCAGACCTTTCAATCTGTCTGCATCAAAATTCATCAGGCTTCGGCAGCAGCCCTTTAATATTCATTATACGAATTTGCTGGACTCAGATTGGCTAACAAACTAGCCTATGAGAGCAAGGTATACTGTTTCCTTCCCCGCTGCGCATGGTAACAGCTCGCGCTATTTGTTACGTCTTATGCTACAGCTTTTAGCCAGCAGCATGCTAGGCGTGGTTTCAACTGCGGGAGCTGCCAAATACTAACGAACAAAGGAGTTGTGATGAAACAGATACAGGCCGTTCGGACTCGGGAGAACTCGAGTTTTATCACCGCCTGTGTAGTTTGAGAGATAAAAACTGAAAGAGAAGTTATTGACCTGTTTTCACACCCACTATGAAGGTAAGAACACCTGTGGAGCTAAAATATTCAACAGAAACCTCAGAAAAACCGTTTTTAATGGAAGGGCCTCTTTAAGACCTTCGATTCTCAATCCGAAGGGTTTAATGTGGAGTCGGCTCAACATTTACAGCTATAACAGCTTTGACTCTTCTGCGAAGGATTTCCTAAAGAGTGAGAAGTGTGTTTATGGGAATTTGTTTTATCATTCTTCTAGAGGTGCATTTGTGAGTTCAGACACTGATGATAGATGAAACGACCTGGTTACAGCTAGTCTCTGTCAGGTTCAGGTCAGGACTCTTTGTAGACCTGTGACCTCATCAAACTCGTTCATCTCTTCATGTTGAGTTCAGCACAACAAAACCTCATTAAACTATTTATAAATGTCCTGTTGATGTACTTGTTTTCAGTGAAACATTTTTTATACATGCTTATTTATTGAGGGATTCTAGTAAGTAGATTTTAATACCTTGACCATGAAGGTCCGGAGTTTAAGGCAACGTTTGTTCTATGCTTGTTAAACTTATCGCACACATCCAGATTAAACTCTGCTAGATTTCCTAAAATTATCTAACAATTCTTTTAAAGAATAAAAATATGTTTTAATCCTCAGGATTAGTGTTCAGTAATCAGAAGTCAGTTTGAGGATCTCTGAATGAAATTCGGGGAATTCACATGTAGGGTACTTCTGAAAACAGCTCACTTGTTCTTGTCCCAGTATTTTATCCAGAAATGAGAATTTAAAAGAAGGCTTAACGCTCTGTTTATTTGCCGCTGACTATGATGAGCTTTAAAAATCCATGACGTCCATGTAAGAACAAGTGGCAGAGCAGCGTTGGGTAATGGGGCATATGGTCTTCTGTTCTGTCTGACTGCTGTTTTGTTCCTAGATTCTCTGTAAATCTCTCCGGTGCCTCTTTTTGACCCGCTCTACTTTTTTTTTTTTTTTTTAGTCTGCAGGAAAAGCAAACATTCTGTTTCTTCACTTCAAAAGTCCCATCTTCACTTTTATGCACAAAAGTTGCTCAAATAATCCAACAGCTCTGCAGCAAACAGCTAAGCCGCTCAGCCCACACAAACACTCACTTATACAAACCGATGAACACGAAGCTGAAGCTGTGAGCACGATGGAATGAAAACTGCTCTGTTCAAACAGAGGGGAGAAAATATAACAGGCTGCTCTACTGGGACACTGTGGTTAATTCTGTGTGTTTTTCAGTAACATGGCTGTAATACACTAACATACATATTTATTACAACTGTAAGCATGCGTCCTGCTGCATCCACATTTTGTATTCTAGTTTTAGCACTAACCATGTAAAAGGCAGTGTCTTGGATTGATTTTAAGGGGGACAGAGTTTCCTACAGCTGTTGGTAAGAGCAACTTCAGGTATCCTAGAGAAAATATCGTTGTTCTTCATAAAGTTTCTTTGAAACCTCCCTATGGTCTTATGACAGCCATTTTACAACAATTGTTGTTGTAAGGTAGCAATCTCAAATTGTTGTACAGAAAATCTTACTGCTTTTGTTAAATTTTGTTGGAGCAGCTTTCCAAAACCTTCAAAATTTTTATCTAGAACCCCATCTGCTTGGAAATTTGCACCTATACGACTGCTGCAGCAGGATGAAGAAGAAGAAAGTCTAAAAGTTGTAACCACTGCTTTAGTTCGTCAGTGGCAGTACGACATAAAGAGAAGATTGCAATGGCCACGGAGGAGGAATTTATACTGAAACATGTAAAAATGAGCTTTATGGCTGCTTTCACACAGGAAGATGATAGTTCAGTGTAATCCAATCTTAAACGAACAAAAAAATTGATGAAAAAATGAAAAGCCTAAAGAGATCATTTCATACAAATTTCAGGACTTTGTGGTTATTTCTTAAGTATTAACTAGTAATATGAAACATTTTATATCTAAAAGAAAGGAAACACTGATTAACAGACCTTTCAATCTGTCTGCGTTTAAATTTGGGTGGTTCTGGCTCCTTCTGTCAGGCTGCTTCATCAGGCTTCTGGCAGCAGTTCGTTCATGTTCATTATTAGAATTTGCTGGACTCTGATTGGCTAACAAACTAGCCTATGAGAGCAAGGTATACTGTTTCCTGCCCCGCTGCGCATGGCAACAGCACACCGAGTCTCTTCCGGTTTGATACGTGTTTGTGCTAACAGCTTTTAGCCAGCGGCATGCTAGGCGTGCCTCTTCAGAGAGGACTTGGTTATTAATGTGTAAAATTAAATTTTGTCTATAGTTCTTTTAATTCAAATTAAACAGTAACTTAAAACACTGACAGTTTGGTAGTCCTTAATCCAGGTGAATGTGGAGGCATCCACCTGTCTTCTGGAGGTTTCGACACAGTAAAGCAGCTGAATTGTGTTAAATTCACTGGAGAAATCAAAGAACATGATACTTACAGTGCTGCCTGCTTTTTCTAGATGACATTTAGTTTGTTGAAGCAGGTGTTGTGACTCGCAATAAAGAAACTGCAGCAGGTCCTGAAATGTGCTTGTTAAAAAAAAATCTAAGTTCTAAAATCATATCGCAAAAAGATTTTGGGTTTAACTTTAGTCTTCTCTATCATAATCTGAGCCCTTTTTGGAGTAGATTTCAAAATGAAATGATCAGAGCCAAGATTTTACCATCTGAGCAAAAAATATCTGAAAACTATAAACAGAGATTTAAGACTTTGGGGACATTTTCATTCATTTTTTTTCATTAATCTATCTAAATATGCTAATGCTAATTCTTTAAGAGATTTCATTAATAAATTTGGCTCATTATTTGCAGTAGTTTCATAACGAAACCCATGGGATTTTTCACTGCTCTGCCCCCTGACCTCTGACCTCCACATCCATCATTAATCAGACACACACCAACTGTCCTGATAACTACAAGGCAAACGTGGGTATTATGATGTCAATTGTGTAACATGGTTACTGCTATTATTTAGCTAAATCTCTGAACACATTAACTCCATATTTGATGCGTTCAACCTTCCTTATCATATATCATCACCGCTTGATACAGCGCTCTGACATGTAGTCTCAAATGTCACTGAAGCATCATTTTTGTGAAAACACTGGTCAGTAATGACGCGCACATCACAATCATGTGTTATCTAATACAAGCCAATCTGTAATCACCGATTCTTTGTATCCAGACGAGGTCTCACATCCCTAGACACTCGTTTTACATAATACTCACTCATGAAAGAGCTGGTAACATAATCTACATGTCCATCACTGCAAAGGTGACCCTCAGCAGCAACACCAGCTGATTTGTTCAATGTCAGACACGTGTTTCTTGAGTTCTTTGAGAAATGTTTAGAAAGAGGCTAGTAAGCGCTTGAACCGTTGTGTTCCAGGGGTCTTCGCTGGGTTTTTGATTTGCTTTATTCAGATTATTATCCCAGGTTTTCTTGTGTTTTTTATTTTCAGTTAAAGAGGACATTTCACTCAAATTTCATGACTTTGTGGTTATTTCTTAAGTATTAACCAGTAATATGAAACATTTTATATCTAAAAAACGTCAGGAAACTCTAAATAACAGACCTTTCAATCTGTCTGTGTGAAGTTTCGTCCAGCTTTGGCTGCAATTCATTAATATTCATTATGTGAATTTGCTGGACTCTGATTGGCTAACAAACTAGCCTATGAGAGCAAGGTATACTGTTTCCTGCCCCACTGTGCATGGCAACAGCATACCAAGTCTCTTACAGTTTGATACGTGTTTGCTACAGCTTTTAGCTATCAGACTGCTAGGTGTGGTTTCAACTGCGCGAGCTGATAAATACTAATGAGCAAAGGAGTTGTGACATAAAAAATACAGTCTTTACTCGGGTGAACTTGGGTTTTATCGCCACCTGCGTAGTTTGAGAGATAAAAACTGTAAGAGAAGTTGTTGACCTGTTTTCACACCCACTATGAAGGTAAGAACACCTGTGGAGCTAAAATATTCAACAGAAACCTCAGAAAAACAGTTTTAATGTAATGGACTCTTTAATTTTTAATACTCATTGTTTGTCAGTGATTCAAGTTACATTAATATTTATGCAGCTTGGTTCCTGGTTTGTTATTAGTTATGGAGTTTTTGTTTATCCTGTTTGGTTGAGATGTTCTTTACTCCATCATGGTATTTTCCTTCAGTTATGTTTATTTATCTCTGCTCTATTCATTCAGTCATGGTTCAATTTCTCATGGTTATTCATAGTACTGTGAAGTATTTTCATGTAAGTCACAGCTTTCTGTTGGTTTTCTCATGTATGTTGTCCTTTTGGTTATATTCCATGTTCCTTTGTTTTTTTTACCATCAGCTCTAGTTTTTCATTATTTTTCTCAGTCATATTCTTTTGTACTGTTGTTTTTTTATTTAAAGTTTTGGTACAAAACTTGTTTTTCCTGTTTGTGTTTAATATCGAAAGTTTTCATTCAGTCTGTCATAGTTTTTCCACTGTCATTGCTTCATCCTCAATTCTTCTGGTTAATCAACCACAGCTGACTTTCATCTGTAATCACACACCTGGTTCTCATGCCACTGATCACCTCCACAGTATATCTAGCCTCCTGTTTCAGTGTTTTCCATCACATGCTTCCTGTTTTATCACTTCCATATCTCAGCATGCCCTTATGTCTGGAGTTCTAAGCCTTCTAAGAAACGTGTCCACTTGTGTGCACTGACAGCACATGAGGTCATTCTTGCAAATTTTTTTTTTTTTATCTGTTGATATGTCAAGAAAAACTGTGTTTCTGCAAAATAGAAGAGCTGAAGGACACATTTATCTCTAATTAGCAACCTACGATTTGTTATGCAGTTTTGCTCTATTCATCCAATGAAAGGCTTTAAAAACACCTAACAAATGAGGAAGTGTGTTTTTCTAGAGCTGCTAGTTTATATTAACTTTGTCATTCCACCATGTTCCAGAATTTAGGAGTTTTTAGTGGGAAAAGGTTAAAGCAATTCCTTTTTGGATGCTTTAATAATTCTAATTTTAGATTATGACACGTGTCGTTCTGTCGGCAATTTGTCCAAAACACTTTGAATTCATCACAGAAAGATGTTAGAAACATCATTATGGTCAGAATTAGTATTTGATACTATAATTTTGTTGAAAAGTAAAATTGTCTCATTTATTTTTCAGGATGTAATAAAATGCAATCAAGAAATTCAAACCAAGTCTAATTCCATTCACTTGCCCTCCCATGAAGGCTGTCCGAAAAAACATGATCCTGGTGATCAGCATGGAGACGTCTGACTGTTTAAATGTACAATCTGTGTTTATCATGAATGTCCATGTGGGTCTCTAGTTTAAATCCTCATCCTACATTAAAGATTATGATTTGAAACTTCCCTTTTTAGATTCTATATTTAAAAGTGTGTATGTAGATCAATAAAACTTAGTGTGATGTAACACATTAAAGATGCACTGATGATCCCACTTTTAAAAGTAAAACAGGAAAATGAAACGACTCACTAAAGACACACAAACGGACGCAGCCCACTGTTTATTTTAGAGTTAATCCAAGTAGCTCGTTAACACGTATCATCCAGGATGTTCGCCATTAAAAGCATATAAACACACGTGTCCATTGAGTAGTAAAAATAGTCTAGACAAAAGTCTAGAAATACATTTATGTCCAGCACGGAACAGTTATACAAGACGAGTCCAAAAATATCCCCTGAATTAGAGAAGAGATTAAACGAGAAGAGCGATGGACACACAAATACATAATGATGACATGTTCATGGGAGGAAGAGAAAAAGGAGATAAAAGAGGGATTATACATATCAGCAGCAGTAAGTCAGTGGGATGCTCAGAAGGAGGGCGGATGACGGATGATGGAGAAATAATCTGGGGACATCTGGACATGCTGTCTCAGAGGTGATGTCTTCTACTGACAAATGTCTGCTCTTGTTCTACATAATCATTTAGAGTAAAAAAAAAAAAAGTATGACCCAGAAATATTTTTAGTTCATCTCTTTCTTAGAAAACTGGATATTTTTCCAGCTGCTGGTTTTTAATTCTTTTTTTCCCAGTTACTGGATATTTCTCATGATTACTTTCTCCCTATCCTCAGTGTTTAGACCTCCTTCATACAAGATGAGAACCTCTCCACATTCTCCATGATCTACGACCTGAGAATGTGGCTTAATCTTGATACATAAGGAAAACCCTGATGCTGCTAGGATACTCGCTCCCTGCTGTTTTCCATGTACCCAAGATGCAGCTTCATGCTTGAAGATGTTTTCTTGCTAAATACAGGAAAAGCTCATTAAAGCTACCGTCACGTTGCCTCGTATGTTGGCGTTTATTGAAACTCTTTTGATGTGCAGCAAAATGTGACTAAATTAAGTGTGTGTTGTAGAAATTTTAGTTTTGTGACACAGTGTTTGTGATTTGTTCCCAAGACTTGCAGATGTGCCCCAAAATTTCTGACCCAAAAAGTTCCAGTTTTGTCTTCGTATTCCAAAGAAAATTCTCTCAGAAATTTTTTGGCTTGTCAACATGCATTTAGTTTAATTCCAATGTGTGTTTTTAGTGTTTTTATTTAACAGTGGAGACACCAATGGTGTGAACACAGCGACACAACATCAGCGTGCAAGAAATTCAAGACTCGCGCAGTTTTAACCATCCCGGCGTGCACATTTCGTCCCCCGTGCATGTACACATTGATCCATGCAAGAAGATTCAACCAAATGCACGTGTACGGTAGTCACACTGCACCCTCCAAAAGAAATCCTGATCTCGTTTTTATCTGACTTTTGATGGTTTGGAGGCGGATCCCAATGGCAGCATTGATCCCCACATGATTAGTCATTTTGCAATCAGTCACGCCCACATGATGAGGTCTAGACTCCAGAACCAGAACATAAAGTAGACAATAGATGCCACATTAAAAAGAATTAATGCAGCAAATGTGTTCATATTCTTGCTGCTTTTTGCCATCTGCTCATTCAGTCTGATAAACCTGTAGTTCCTCTTGTGTCCACGTTCTGGGAGGTCGACTTCAATCCCATGAACTTTGTATGTGTTTAATATCATCAGCTGTGGTCACAGGAACATGAAGCTGCTTGGAGATGATCCAGTACTCTTTACCTTTTAACATCTAAAATCTCTCTGAGCTCATCAGACACCTCTGGTCTCTGCTTTATCTGGTTCATGTTCAGTGTGGTGCACAATGATACCAAACTACCCAAAAACATGTTTGTTCCTGTTAAACAGACTGGTGAAAACTTAGTTACCTGAGATACTGATTAATGTTAAACACTTAGATTTAAATGTAACTAGTACTAGATTAATGGTCTTTTTAATGGAACCAACTAATCTGTTCATACGATTTTAGTAGTTTTGTAAAATAAACAACAAATCTTTTGCTTTTACCTTATTGTTTAATCTATCACAGACCAAAGGAAGTTAAACATTAGACAATTACTTCAAGTTTATTCACTTTACAGGACTAATGAAGCTGTGAGGGGACTGGATCATCTGGACATCTATATGTTTTATTGGTTGAAGGATAGGGAAGTTACATTAAAAGCACAATTCTAAACATTAATAGTTACAAACCTGCTTTTATTGATGTTTTTGCTGCAAATCTGTGCAGTGTTTAAAGTATCAGACATGTGAAGAAGCATTGTTGTGATCTCACAGTAACTCAAAATGCTGTGGACAGAAAACAGATTGAAGTGTGACGGTGTGTAAGAAGTTTGTTCCTTTTTCAATGTTTATATTCTGAGTCTGCAGCCATGAACATGGAAACACAACTGCAGGACCTTGAAACTGATAAAGTTGACTGTTTATATCCCAACCACACTGTCCTTCAACAGTTATGACACATTTAACTGGATCAAGGTTGTTTTCAGTGTTTGTAGTCCTGCTTTCAGAAATAAAAAGTGAAACTGTGTTGAAGTGCTTTTTAAAGTGGAACGTTGTCTTCAAAGGAATGTTGAACCTGTCATGGTAATGAAATCAATAAATGTAAGAAGTGGGTTTAAAGGGACATAAGGCAAGATTTGTGAAAAACTACACATGCATTTCCAGTTTATTCAATGCTAATGGGTCATGAAGCATTAAAAACCCAAAATAACGAGGCCATCCGCATATATGTCTGTTGCCTTGGAAACGCTGTGTGCCACATAATGCGCTGCAGTTCGACATCCGAATTTCCCGCGCAGTTGTAGGGATGTGACGTAAATTGACGCTGCATGCGCGTTGCCGACAGCTCTTGAACAGGAAGTACATGGCCGCCGTAGACTTGGATTCGAACACTGAAGGTATACTTATGGATGTTTCTGCAGCCATCAAACGACCTGCATCCACTCTCACCCCCCAAAAAAGTGGCACCACGAAGAAAAAAAAGACTTTATCAGCGGCATCTCGTGAGTCTGACCGAAGCCGGGCAGGCACCCGCATAAATATTGGATATGCGTTCGGTTCATGGAGGGAACTTCAGCTGCATTTGGGAGTGAAAACGGATGCTGACATGGCTCATTTCCTTGTGACCAGGTGAGAAAACATTATAGGTCGTGTTTAGAGCCTGATACAGTATGAAAATGATGAGATCAAATCAAATAACAGAGTGGAGAGACCTGACGTGAAGTATGTTAGCCTCCCCGGTGCAGTGCTGTGAAGACGAACAGTCTGTAAAGTGTCTGTGCGCGCTCCCGTGCCGGCTTGGCTGGTGGCTGCAGTTAGCCACAGCGCCTGTCGCGGCAGCACTGAGTCAGATTTTGTAAAGCTGCCTTAAGTTCCTTTAATACCAACATCAGTACTACAGTGTGTACATACAGTGTACTTTGTGATGAAGACATAAACGTTTAATGATTTATACCCTCAACTCAGTTTTATGACCTGTGACTTAATGTTGCAGAGGAGCAGCTGTATTAAAATATATAATTAAATTATATAAAGCACAAGTTATTTGGCTTATTTTATTTCAAAGTGTTTGTACTCAGGTACATTTTTCTGGGTTTGTAATATGTTTTTTTTTTTTTTTTTTTACCTCCACTATATAGGAGGATGTTTTCGACAGTCTTTTTGTAAGCAAAATAACTCAAAAAGGTCTGAATGGATTTGAATGATATTTTCAGGAACTGTCAGAAATGGTGCAAATAAGAAGTGATGTGAATTTGGAGGTGATCCAGTAATTATTTAAGGATTCTTGGTTATTGTGAAATCGAGCTGTTTTTAACTTATCTGCATGTAACTCCACAATAAATGGTCCATGCGTTTGATAAAATAATACAGGGTGAGTTTTAACAGGTTCTATATAATACCAAGGATTGATCTGGATTGTTACAAAATTCCAGATAATTTGATCCAGAAAAGGAAAAAATAGGGAACCTTTAGATTTTGTTTTTTATCACTACAAGAACAAATGATGTTATAAACCTGCAACAAACACCAAAAGATAGTTGAGACTCTGTGGAATCAGATGTTTGTTAATGGATTTGATGTTTCTGCAAAAGTTCTGGATCTCAATCCAGAAGAAAACCACCATTACTGAATAACTACAGAACTAATAATGAATCGATATCAATCCAGATGTTAAAAATGTTTTCATGGTCAATGAATCTGATAATGTCGATATAACAAAAGTGAGACTCTTAATTTTTTTTGTAAATCAGAAATGGAGGAACTGAACCTCTTGATAGAGGCCTGAGATCTACGAGTGATTTTCTAGTTTTCCATGTTTTTGTTCTGTTGTGAAAATTATTTTTACCTCCTATTAAGATTTATTGCTAATCCTTTGAAATGTACTCTGGAAGTAAGAAAATCAGACCACAGTGTGATGTCTTCAACTGCTAAATAGCTCACCTAAAAAATTTACACCAGAAGGTGAAATTATCATTCTAAATGCAAACTAGATTATTTTATTTTGTTTATTGGAGTTACTACTTGTCGGTTTCCTGTGATCAGCGTGCTTCTTGAAGTCTCTCACACCTGTTGCTCATCAGTAATCCACTCACCTGCTTGTCATCCAGCAATCACCGCTCCCTGTATTTAAACTGCCTGTTCTCTTTAATGCTGTTTCAGATTCTGCCATTGCAGACACTGTTTTTATTCCTCCTGTAGTTGTTCTCACATGGTCCTTATTCATTTTTTTTGCTTTTTTTTTAATCATTAAAACATTCACCTGAAGTGTTCTACTGCACACCAGGTCCACATTTAATGCAACACATGGCAGTGAGAACATCAGAAGGTTCTGTCTTAAGATGAGAAGAACAAATTCAATTCAATACCTGTTTGGTTGGAGGAGTCACACTGTTTGTAAAAGAGCTGATAATAAACTAGACAGTGTTGGAATCAGCTGAAAATCCAGGTGGGATTATCTCTGGGATTTGTAAACTGAAGGTTATTTTTATGATCTTATCTGCAAATATTAAGAACTCAGATCATTTAATCACCCACATCCATGCAGCCCTTTTTTCCTGTGTGTGTATGCAGTTTTTTTTTTATTCCAATGAGCAAAGTGTCAAGCTGGGAGAATCTCCATCAAAGGTGCTACTGAGTCATGATCGTGTTTAAACATTTTATTTTAGACCTTTTTTTTTTTTTTTTCTGTTGTGTGGTTAGTAAAAAGCCCAGAATCTGGTTTTTATGTGAGGAAGATTTTGTAACGGTTGACTGAAAGGATTTTCTAACTGACCAACACGATTAGCAAATGTTACACAATCATTAAACCCAAACAAACTTTTCTCTTTTTTATTTTAAATTCAGCTCTTTCAAATCGTTCATTGATCCTCTGATTCCTTCTATTTCCTTCTTCTCTCTTCAGTTTGTTTGGATCTGTCTCGGGTCTAACAAATGGTCAGTTAATGAGTTTGTTCAGAGACAGCCTTGAACGGCTGCTCTTCCCACGATGGTACATAACACCCACCAACTCAAAAAGCTCACACAGCTCTAATTGTTTCCCCTCGGACAAAAACAGAATTCTTTTTAGATCCAGAAACACACATTTTTGACACTCACAGGGAGCTGTGTGGTACGAGGAAACCTAACAGAGATTGTTGGAGGCTTGAAATGATTCACAGGAAATAAAATGAAGCAGAAACTTTTGATCAGATTTTTCCCAGAACAGAAAGTTGAGACTAGTTCCTGTAGTCTTACACTTACCTTGTTATCAGTCAGATTCTGTACCTGCTTTTTCTGTACAGCGTTGCAGGGAGCTGGTGTTTATCTCCAGCTGTCATTGGGTGAGAGGCGGAGTCACACCTGGACAGGTTGCTAGTCCAGAGGGCCACATGTAGTCAGATACCGGAGTGAACGTGGGTATTTGTTAAAGTTAGAAATAATGAATATCTTACGGTGTCGTAGCCTCGTCAACCTCCTCAGTTTGGAGAAAAAACTGATCAGATTAATGAGCTAAGTGTTCATCTGATTCGCTACTGTTTCAAAAATATGCTGATTTTCATTACGTGTGTTTTTTTTATACATAGAATCTTACAGAACTTTGTTAGCGCAAATAGCAGCAGTTAGCTGGAGCCTGGGGCTGATGTCTTCATCATCATCATCATCATCATCATCCTGCCAAAATAACCACGTAATGTGGAAGTGAGGCCAATGAAAAGAGTCATAAATTCAGTTTTATATGAACTGCCATGAGATTTTTTTTAAGACTGAAGTTATTTGAACATGGCAGTAATTCCTTTCGGTCTTGGCCCTGCCCTGACAATTCATTAGCTCATCAGCCAGCCCAATTTTTATGTATTTATTTTTTTTAATTCTTCAAACTTGAAGCTTTAAATGTTTCGTGCAAAAGCCATCCATCTAGTAATTTTTGCCCCCTTTTTTTTTATATATTTGTGAATGTGTTTAAATTGGAAGGAATAAAAAAAGTCCAACTATCATTGTTCCTGGTAGCTGCCAGAGTATGAGCGAATAACACGTGACAAACCCCGAGGTTAAAGTTCACCAACACTCAGCTGGATTTTGGTCAGATGGAATCCAAAGAGGACGTGCAGTGCATGAGATCACTGTAGATACAAACGGGAGAAAAGGGCAGCTATGAGACTGATACGTGTTGACTAGCATGAAACAAAATAAACTGAGTTCAGCTTGGCTTTACAAAAACAGCAACAATTCTTAAAGGTTTACGGTACAAACAGTCAGGTGTTTTTAATGACAGGGGCATGGAAAAACATCTGGACTGTCTACAAAAACACTTTAGTCATACCTGCATTGGAAAAATCCCCGAAACCTCATTGGTGCAGAATAATAAGTAAAAAAATTTCACTTCTCCGTAAGAATCTCAGCTGATGTTTACTCAGGGCATTTAACTGTTTGCCTTTCTGTGTCTCCTGAAACTAAATGAAATGTGCAGTGACATCGTCTGAGCAAACAAGAAGGGGCGAGTTACCACTGCAGAGCACAGATGCATGATGGGTAACACTAAGCACAAAGTTTCAGATTTCCCTGCCAGGAATCATGCTGAGCCCATGGTGGCATCAAGCAGAGAACAACGCAGCACATTAATGAGTCATACCAGGGCATATGGAGCAGGTGTAAACACGGGTAGTGTTTCTGGTGATTGTAAATAGTGTAGTATCAGTGATCAACCTTACTGGCAGTCATGATGTCATCTTTTTTGTTTCATGTTTGATAAAGACACCAGAAAGTTCTCTCCTCCCAAAGTTCAGTGACTCCTCATGCTAAAGCTTAGCCACATGCCATAATGCACGCATGCATAAATTCCCAGGCTTACATCCACAGATACCTTCCACAGCCTGGTGCACAATGCGATATGCACATGCATGCACAAACAGAGACAATGTTTTGGTCCGATGAAGGCACAATAGCTCCTGTGTAAGCCTGGCGAGCTTCACCGTGCCTGCCTCTGTGGGAGTTTAATATATTCCACAGTCTCACAGAAAGACACTGAGTTTGCATTTCACACCATTTGGCTAAAACAACTCCACTCACCAAGTATGTACTTCAGAAACGGAGCCGGACTTTGAACCGTAAATGTTTTATTGATTTACGATAACGCTTACAGCAGTAGGCTACAAGCCGTCGTGCTCCTTCTTTACAAGTCTTCTTTCTACAACTGTCCTTATCTGCTCTGGAGCAAGGTGCACACACTTCAAGGTTTTCTAACAGTATGCAGCTTGCCAATGACTTAACGCACGTACACATGTTATGACTTGGCACAACAATGAGACATGCATCACGTAACATCTGCACGCGCAACAAGTGACACGTCAGGTGGCTGATTAGCATCTTTTAGCTGTGTTTTAATGAGTAGTTGTGCACTGGCAGCCAGTAGTCTAAGAAGAAATGACTAGTTTTTTATCTCATATTACCACCCAGCTGTGGCTGTTGTTGCCAGGGTAACCCAAGCTGAAAGACCAAAAGGAAGTAGGAGCTCATTACAATTTACCCCCCTCTGATTGGTCTCCTGTTTCCATTCCATCCCTTCTTCAAAAACCTTTTCTCATCCTTTCATCTATTCACTTCTCAGCTTGACAGAAAACAAAGTGAAGCTTTTTGTGGATATATGAAGCAGCACTTACTGTTTCTCAGACATCTGTCAATTTAATTTAGTCTGTTTGAATCCGTCTGATCCCAAGAGACTGCACAGCCCAATTCAGGTCTGACTGTAATAACCAGGCCCTTCTGAACAGACTTTAGTGGACTGGGCTTTTTATTAAAGAAACAAAGATGGTTGAGTGTCTTGAATGCTGTTTGTTTTGGACATCTTTCTGCCTAATTCACAAAGCAGATGTGTTGCCTTTATTAGTTATATTCACAGGATGGCAAGAGAACAAGATCCTTTAATCTGGAGGTGTCTGCAATGGTATCCATAAGTAGGGCTTAGCCTACTGTTATCTGTCTGATGCTTGCGGATGTTGGGATGAAGGTCAAGGCAGTGCGTTTGGATGAGCTTTGCCAGGTTAGACAACACCCTGTATGTCCGGTCATCCTTGTGTTTAATCCAGTCTGTTTAGTGGGTCAGCAGACAATCTGAGTGATGCTGCTCTCGTTTAGAGCTTCGGTCATCCAGCACAGAAAAGCCACCAGCTGTGGTAATAAACATCGACAGAAGAAGAACACAGATGAAACTCCACCCAAACACTTTAACACTGGCCACCCGAGCCCCAGAGACCCGTAACAGGAACGGGTGTCTGTGATTTTACGAACATGATGTCACCAAAGTTATGAATTTGTGATTTTTCATTGTATTGGCATTTGTGAAATTTAAATCAGATGTTCGATATTCATTGTAAAAGAGGGTCGTTAATGATGTAATCACCTCCTTTTTTCCTTCTTTTACTTGTTTTTAAGCAAAGAACTCATTTTATCTGTCAAAACCAGTTCACCAGCTGTTTTTCCAAAGATCTGCATAGTAAGAGGGAGCTGTTCCTGTTCTGTTCCCCCTCTAAAATAAATTTGGCTTTATCAGGAGAAGGATCAGGTTACACTCCTCAGATCCCATTCCTCTTTTTCTCTGGGTCCCCACCTCCAACAGGTAATCTCTAGTTTCTTGAAATCCATTGAAACATTTCATTTTCTCTCTCAACCTCTGCCTTTTTTTATTTCTTGAATAAAAGTCTCCCACATGGTCGTTCCTAGCTCCCTCTGGACTCGTGCACAGTAAAATACATGAATAATTAGACTCGTGCACTCATAATTGGCTTTTTCCAGCTCCATCCATTTAAAAAGTTCAAATCGCACCCATCTCAGGGTGTCGGCACGTGCTTGTCACCAGAGGCGAAAGTGTGAAATTAGGCTTTGCAGACTGTAGTAAAAAGCAGAGTGATGTTTCAGTGTGTTCCCCGTGCACGTGTGTGGGTTGCCCTCATTATCCCATGTGCTCTAATGAGAGCCACGGGTGGTTTGACGGAGCCTGTCTGTGCCAGGCTGAGTCCAACCTGCTGAACAGACCACAGTGCACCCAGATTCTCTCCACCACATCCTGTTCTGGAATTAGAAATGTCAGATTTCCTGTTGTGTATGTTTACTCTGTTTCTGCAGAGACAAACAGCTGGTGGCCATTGAACCAACAACCGTGTTGGCAGTTGTTAATAGTGATAATTCTGAGCTGGGTGATGCAAAACAACAGCAACAGGTCACATGACCGTGTGTAACATACAGGTTTAGTGATCATCATTCCTTCTGCTCTTGGAAGGAATAAGTATTGATACAATTCAAGCCTCGATCTCACTGGGCTGCAGCTGTTGGCAGCAAAATACAAATGACGTTTGCAAGAAGTTTTCAGACTGTCTCAAAAACATTTGTTGTGGTTCTTGGTGTCCTCGCTGCCATGTTTGAATTTTTACTACATTAAAAAAATCTTAGTTGGAAATGTTAACGCTCGATTCTCAGAGTTGTAAAATGTCTCAAAACGTTCACGGGTGTTCTGCTTTCCTTGTGTTAGTCGTACAGCCTCGCTGATGTTGCTTAAAGAGGCCATTTCAGACACATTTCAGGACTTTGTGGTTATTTCTTAAGTATTAACCAGTAATATGAAACATTTTATATATAAAAAATGTCAGGAAACACTGATTAACAGACCTTTCAATCTGTCTGCATTCAAATTCGGGTGGTTCCGGCTCCTTCCGTCAGGCTGCTTCATCAGCAGCTTGTTCATATTCATTATTCAAATTTGCTGGACTCTGATTGGCTAACAAACTAGCCTATGAGAGCAAGGTATACTGTTTCCTGCCCCGCTGTGCATGGCAACGTCAGACGTTGTGTCTTCCTATTTGCTACGTTATGCTAACAGCTTTTAGCCAGCAGCATGCTAGGTGTGGTTTCAACTGCGGGAGCTGATGAATACTAACAAACAAAGGAGTTGTGATGAAACAGATACAGGCCGTTTGAACTCGGGAGAACTCGGGTTTTATCACCACCTGCATAGTTTGAGAGATTAAAACTGAAAGAGAAGTTGTTGACCTGTTTTCACACCCACTATGAAGGTAAGAACACCTGTGGAGCTAAAATATTCAACAGAAACCTCAGAAAAAACGTTTTTAATGGAAGGGCCTCTTTAAATTTTAAACGTGTTCAAAAACAAAACTTTTCAAACACTCGCAGAGTCATGGCACACATCTGGAACTCATTTCGATTTCCTCTAAATTTTTGTTTCTGTGAGAAAAACATTTGAGACGATTTTGGGATGGGTTGACGACCACGATGTGAATAAAATGAGGGATGGTGAACAAACAGACCTAATTAAGACACTTTAGCAGGAACGTTAGTCACATCACTGCTGGTTTGCATTTACACCACCTGCACCATGTCGATCATAAGTGAAACAGGTTGAAGTGTCATGCGTGCACCAGTTCAATGAGAACAGCTGAAAAACATTAAATCTGTCAAATCAGTCCCATAATTTTGGGTCTCCAGCTGTTCTATAGTGAGATAGTAGCTTAAACAAATTAATTTGTGAACCCTTTGAGACATAATTAAAAAATTGACTAAATTCTGACAAGAAAATTTGGGAGACTATTTGTATTGCATCACAGATTATGATGCTTGTTTGATATTTAGAGAAGGAGACAGTCCTAAAACATTTTTAAGCTCTTCAATTCTGCAGCACAACAAATCACCGAGTCTGGGGTTTGGTGAAGAAGGCAACAGCCTTCGAGCCGCTCCCGGAACAGTCCGCTCTCAAGAGACGTTTACATTATCATGGAAACACAAATCATTTTTGGCCTGCGTGTGTTTGCAGTGACAATGTCCAAAATCCCTACTTGTGTCCTGACTGAAGCAGGATCTGGACGTCTCTTCTTTTTGTAATCGCGCCTCCCTGGAGATCTCGATTCGACCAAGTGTTTCCTGGATCGGACATGATGGCGTACTTATGAGTTAATGTTGCTTTCTGTAACAGATGCTGATAAATGCTGCTGCCATAAGTATCACCCTTCTGACAGCAGCATAAGTCCAATAAGTCTCAGCTGAACAAGTGGGAAGGACCTGGGAGAACATCAAACTCTGACTTCACCCTGAACTGGCTGCTTTCTTCAAACTGCTTTCCTTATGGAAATATGAAAAACTGAATTTGCACAGTTTCTCTATTAATTCCACCTCTGTGCACACATCCTGTTGGATTAGCTTTTACCTTTCCTTCACTTCATCTTTATCATTGGAAGGTCTTAAATTGCTTCAAAGTCCAGCTTGGAAGCTCATCTGGATTCTGGCCACTCGAACATGAACATAAGTCAGGACACCTAAACATGCACCTGTTTCTAGATTAAATACAATATAATGTCACTAGTGCGTCAGCAGTATTTAGTTTAGAATAATATAAATAAGTTGGTTTGTATACAAGTTGAGCTTCTTAATGGTTATGTTGGATTTTGTTTTATATTTAAAGTATCTTCCTGTACTTCCTGTTTTACTTTGAAAGAGTTGTTGTACTTCCTGGTTAATTTGTTTCTCATTCTTGATTCACATTTGCTCATTTGCGTTTTTTAACTTGTCTGAATCCTTTTTTGGTTTTGAACTACAGCAACAACTCATTCATTCCTCATTTAATTTTGCTTCGGGTGACACGCACACACACACACACAATGACAGAAATAGGCAAAGCCAATGACATTAACAGACTTTCATATAACCAGTTATGGGATTAGTCTTTTATGTGATGTGATGAAACACATGGGGCTGAAAGGTGAAGCTCCATCGATGCACTAAGACAACCATGAAATCGGTTCCCAGGAACAATTCAGGAGTCATTATATTACAATCCAGCTTTTCATCTTTTTTTTACAGGTGAGGTGCTGGTACAGATTAGAGGACAAGTGCTAGGAGTTAACAACAATAATCCAGGATGATTTAAAGCTCATAGTCTTTAACTATAAGCCTGTTATGACTGGACTTAGAGCTCCTTCTTTTCATACATGATCTGCCTTTCAATAGACGTGGACACGGTAATACGATTGGTTTTAATCGTCTAATAATACAGACTTCCGAGTATTTTGTAATCCTGCCAAGACTGTTCTTTGACTGCTCGTTATACACTTAAATGACCTCAGGCTCCAGAGTTGTGATGGATTTCATGACTGAGATACTGTTATGAGGAAGAATATGCTTTAAAATGAGGACTCATAAAGGTCCTTGTTTAAATTTGAAAGCTTTGTTTCATACCAATAATGTAAAGATTTTTGAAAACGTTAGGAACAAATCATAGTTGTTGTCAATCCTCCTTGAACAATTGCAGTTTTGACAAAGTTGGATTCTGATCTGGCAAGCTAGGCGGGACTGAAGAAGATTGATGCTGCATTTAAACAACTCAAGTCTTTAAAAATGCTTTCTTTTTGCAATTTTGCATTGCACAATTTTTCTGATAAAATGTTGTTTACAAGCAAAATAATAGAAAAAAAATCTACTCACTACTTCTTTGGACCATTTCTGAACTTCCCTGAAAATTTCATCAAAATCCATCCAGATTTTTTTTTTTTCTTTATCTCATTAACAGACAAACTAACAAATTCTGTAGAAAACAACCTCCTGGTGGAGGTGACAATGGCGGCGGCAGTAGCAGCTCGCTGAAACTACATTTTAGTGCAACACTTCCAACGCAGCCTGCATGAAGCAGGTTTGGCAGGAATATTACAATATTTTTTGGAGCAACTGACAAGAATGTAATATTTGTTTAAATCGCTGTGAACTTTATGGCTCCACTTCACTAGCAGCTGGCTCTTAGGAAGAGCAATAAACTGATCAATCTGGTGAAAATTAAACTTTATTTCTCCAAACTAATGATTTTTCAAACTATCTTAATTGTTCTGAACCTTTCAACAGTAATAAAACATGTGATTTATGGCTTAAAGCTATAAACATGAAACTCAAAGTGTAATTTGAACAGTTGCTAACTGTCCTATTTAAGCTGGGACATGTATTTTGGAGTACATTGTCCCGTATTTTGGACTGAACTTGCAGTACTCAGAGGCTACAGGACTCCAGATCTCATGCAACCACAATAAAAAATAAAAAATGGCGTCCACTCGGCTGTTTGTGTCCGCTTCCAGCTTCTGATCTGGCATTTGGCTCAAAGATGACTTGATCAGCTCCAATTCAAAAATGGTGATAAAATTCTATAAAAGCAGAAACTTGTGATTTGTAAAGCTTTTATTGAGTTTAAGTTTTTTAGATTTTTAGTGCATCTAGACCTAAAATCATGTACAGAAAGAAATGTACAAAAGTTCTGTCTTTGCTTGAACACACAAATCCAGTTTGGATTTTAAGTCGGCTTGAAGAAAACATGTTTTTTAAGGTCTAACATGATCAAAAATCTCCTTTTTTCACAGCAAAGTTTGGGTCTGACTTTGTGCAGCGCTGCATGATGAGTTACACTCCCTCCTAAAGGTCCATACAAGGAAAAACAAATGTTTTATGTTGAATGTCTAATGAAGAATCTTCTGAAAGAGCCTCCCTATAAATGATGTCAAAAACATTCCTCATATCCCCATAAGTCCCTTCCCTGGCAGAATCAATGTTTCGGACTGAATCATGGTGGTTTTATTCTACTAAAGTACGCCATCTGTTAGCAGTTAAGATTTGAAGAAAGAGACCACCACCCCTTTGCCTTCACTGCTCATTTTAACCTCCAAAATGTGACCTGACCTTCCTTCAACTCTACCATCAGAAAACTGGACACACAACCAGACCACACTTTCAAATGTGCACATCAATAAATCAGTCATGTTAGGGATGCCCATCTTTGTGTTCAAATAACCCCCCACTGATGGAAGGGGGGGGGAAATCCCACAGGAACACTTTACGCTTGTATCCATCTGCCGAGGCTAAACCCAGCCCACCTCCTTGCATGTGTTTGTGTGTGGTCTGCCTAAGCCCTCATGCTCTTATGAGGACTGTTCTCGGATCTAATGAGGACATTTCTGACCTAACCTACTAATTTAAGAGGGAACTGTGTGTGCTGTTGGCTTAGGAAGGGTTTAAGGTTTGCATAGTTTGGAATAAAAATGTTGTTTGCCGTAACATTTGCCACCAGATTGATAGCTTGCGTTGTCAAGGTGCAAATTTCTGAGACATTTAACATCAAAGTAGCAGAATTTCTTTATGATGCACCTGTTGCTCAGACTGACTGAGTTTTCTGGTTAACAGAAGCTTTAGGTTTGTAGAACTGTATTCCACTGCCAAAACAAAGTCCTTAACAGAATATTAAAAAGGATTTTCGCGAAAATGTGAGTCTTAACAAGACGTTTAGCACCCGCTTGTGTCATTTTAAAGACCCTGGTTAAAGAGATCACCATGGAGACCGTTCTTTCCCCAGAGTTGCACACAATACTGCACAAACACACACTTTAAGTTTTACCAGAGAGTGGGTCTTAATAAGCTCTCCAAATTGATTTCCAGTTCCTCATTAGAGAATCTGTTCATGACGCGGACATCCGTGCTTCTTTCCTTCAGAATGATTCCTGTTTGCATCGTTTAATCATGATCGCCATTTGCATAATATGATTCCTAAGTGAAGTTGTGCAAATACAAAATAGTGTGAGAGAATCCTGCATGTAAACATCCAGCCCATTAGCGTGTGACTGCGTGTTTAAGTTGGTTTCAGTGTGTTGAGCGGTGTTTCATTTAAATGTATCTCCAGGTGTTTTTGCTGCAGCATGTCGGCCTCGTGCAGAGCTCCTTTTTATTCACAGAGAATGAAGCAGCAACAGATGCAAAGACAATTGTTCAGATCGATCGTGTGTGTATGTGCATGAGTGTCTGTGTTGTGTATTCTCATGTGGAACGGAATCAGGACAGGCTCTTGACATGGTAAGTGCCAGACTGAGCGTTCTTGATAATTAAGCAACTGTGCAATTATGCAACGATCGTGACCATGCCAACGACGGACAAAGAAAGAACATGGAGAGAGACGGAACAGGAGGCAGAGACAGGACGGCGTGACAGGGCTGGAAAACTTAAGAAAAAAAAAAGTTATGTTGTGGGGAAGGATTTAAATATAAAGTTATTTAGCCAAAGCTTGATGGAAGTTTCTTTTTCAGCGTGCAAGCAGCCAGGGATTTATACATGAAGTGAACTATATTTGGAGGGATGAGAGGAGCAAGTGTGTGAGTGCATTTGAAGAATGTCAGCGTAGCCATGCCTCACATGAACTTTGCCCCCTGCACCTGTAACACTGTAACCTTAGGAGACATAATGTGTGTTTGTTTGTGCATGTCGAGCACTTGCACCTAAACTTGGGCAGCAGCAGGGTTTTAACTCGTTGAGCCTCTCCATAGGGACTTTAAGCATAGCTTACATGACTGTGTGTGTGTAAGAGTCACCACACACACATTTTTTTTTTATGTCTGTCTGTAAAAACTTAAAGACATGTGGAGAAAACAACTCAGTAAAATCTGCACATCTGATGGTTTGTAAACTTTAACACTGATTTGTTCCATTTCAGTTGCAAGATGATGATGTTGAAATCCAGCTGTGGTGTTGGGTGATAAAATCTGGCTCTCAGGCTTCACTCCACTTCATCTTGGCTGCAGGATGAAAAGTCTGAGATCACGACTGAGGCAAGTTCTTACACAACAGTCCTGTTTAAACGTGGTCCTTTTGTTGAAGCACAGAAGAGAGAGTTCAGTATTTTAATGCTCTTTTCGGTCAAAACATCTGCTTCGGAGGAGTCCTGCAGAAACTTTTAGCACTGAAGATTTGTGAGGAAAAACCCTGTTTGTCCCTAATCTTAATCAAAACAAAATCAGAATTGAATTAGAAGTGTAAAACAGCTTTTTGAAGTCGTTTCGCAGCAGTTGAACCCCTGCAAGAACGTGATTCACGTTCAGATTGTGTGTGATTGTAGCTGCTGTTTCAAGTAGCTCCAGTTTGACAGTGAAGATTAAATCAAATCTGTAAAAACAAACTTGTTTTGACCATGTTTTATCTGTAGAGGCAGAAATCTTAGAAACATTATTTTCTTTTTTTTTTTTTTACACAAGTGCACAGAAATTGACAAGAACATTTAAGTCCATGACAACGGGCCACATTTAGCTAAAAACACTCATTTTAAATTGCGATTCCTGACAGATTGATAGTACAGCTTAAAAAAACGTATGAAACAAAACTAAACAAGTGACTTATGTCCAACACCAGAGGTTTTAATGTGCCTCAGCGACCCAAATCGTCTCAGGAACATGTGACTGTATCTTTAGATGTGCTGCACTTTGATCCAGGCTCAGAGAGGGAAAATGTTACGGAAACATCCTGTAATGACCACAGCTGGAAGCAAATCTTCAACACTTAGTGCCCATTTGTGTCATTTCACCAGTCAGTCAGCAAAATCTCTGACAGTCATGTAGAAAATTTTGGGGATTAAATATTTTATATTTTTAAAAAACTTGGAATAAGCAGTTCCCATGAGGAAGCTGCTGGTTGATTTGCTCAGGAAATTCACAGAACTGACTGGTTTAAAAGCAACTTATGATAAAACTGAATTCATGGACCAGAGTTTAGGACTTCTATGTAAGAGGTCAGTAAGATCATCTATAAATAAACACAGAGCTGCTGGAGATTCAATACGACTGATATCAGATATTTATAAATTGTAAGATTTTGATGCTAAACCTTCATAATACTACTAAACTGCATGTATTTTATGATCCAGTGTGATTTTTAATTGTTAAAACATTTTGTGTACATTTACTTTAAATTCCAATAAATTAACAAAGAAATGTTCCACAAATTCTCAACAACAAAATCCTGAACACAACAAAAACAATCCGTTTTCCTGCCTGACGCACATGTAATTGCACAGATGCACACGTGCATCATATGTAGACACGATCATGCACACACACGCGTGCCCAGCAGTCATGTGTGCCCACACACACACAAACACATGCAAACGCCCACGCGGTTCTGGAACCCTTTAGAAGAAGGGAGTCGCGCTTCGCCCCCGTTGAGTACATGTCAGTCCATCTGGGATCATTAACACTATGTTAATGAATATAGGGCCGGGAGCATGTAAGGAGACGAGAAGCAGAGCCCGGGGAAGGAGGACGTGGAGGAAGAGAATGCATTCTTTAATAACACATGCACTGTTTGGAGTACTTGTGGGGGATAAAGAAGGTGCAAACGGCGAGACTTCAGTAAGTCGGAGGGGGGAAAGAGACAGAGGAAGGAAGGGAAAGATGCTAACAAGCAACGCTGTGTGAAAATAAAACAGGAGAAAAGTAGCTGTACTTGTTCTCGCCAGGGGCAGATGAGAGAGCTTTCTGGAAATAACTGAACAGATGAACAGAAGAAAGAGAAGGAAGGAAAGACAGCAGAGACAACAGCTGAGGCGAGAGAACAAACAGGGAGACAGACGAGCAGATACATTATAACAAATGATGGCAGAGGCAATGCCAGTTGAATGGTGTGGTTAAATATTTCACTGGGGCTTGTGTGTGTGTGTGTGTGTGTGTGTGTGTGTGTGTGTGTGTGTGTGTGTGTGTCCGCCCTGCAGAGACAGAAAGGAGGACAGAGTGAGTGAACAAGTGGAGTGTGCCTGTTGACTGACTGGGAGAGTTAATGATTCCTGTGGTCTGAATTGTGAGGCAGCATTAGTCCAGGAAAGAAGGAGGAGGCTCATTTACCCCCCCCCCCCCCCGCCAACTCACACATGCATCTCAGTTTGTTTGTGTGCATCTTGTTTGGGTTGTTTATGTGCTTCACATCTGAAAACTGCTCAGCTTCCATGGCAACTTTCCAGGAGATGCTCTGAGCAGAAACAACAAGGTCGACATCTTCAGACGGAGACGTTTTCCATCTGAACGTGGAGATGCAGTCGTGTGCCTGGGAGGGTGTGAGTGGAGGACCACCTGTATGCAGATGGAGTCTGAACAGAACTAGGAGACGCGGTTTCTATGGTGTCAGAGAAGGAGCAGCTTGTAGAAGTGTGCCGCTATGTGTCAGAGGGACCAGGATGTGGGGTGAAAGGGACAGAGGGCAGCAGGGTGACGAGCTGTCCAAATGTAGATGAGACGATGCCAAATGTTGACCAGCTTAAAGGGAGAAGTAATGATGGAGGACAGATGAACAACAGGCTGCTGTTTGAAATACAATCTGTTGTCAGTTAGAGTCGATGAAAAGCCAGAGAGCTCAAACTGATTTAGCCTCATGGAGCCCTTCAATTGTTTCAGATGGTGATCTAGATGAGCTTTTACTCAAAGGCAGTTTCTATAAGAAGAGTTAGCACAGCGATCAGGAGGTGGAACAAAGACAAGAACGCTCGACGGGAAGCAAACCAAACAGATGTTTAAAAAGCACAAAACATTTAGTAAATATATATATATATATATATATATATATATATATATATATATATATATATACATACAGGAAATGAGAATGTAAAGAAATGTAGTTGTAAAAAAAATAAATACTTAACCATAAACCAAAACATGGAAGCAAATAGAACAATTACCAGAAGAAAAACAACTATTTTATTCAGTTTATGTTCATGAAACACACTTAAACACTCCAAATGAGAAGGACAGTCCCAAATACATTGACTATAGATGTCAACCAGATACCACCTCTGTTTGTCGTTCTAATGCAACATCTGTAGAAACAGAACTCCTCCACATCTGTTTGTACAGACTGAGTTTCTCCCCCGTCCCTGTTTGGACTTTGTTTGGTTTTGGTGCGTCTGGCTCACGCCTCGTGTTTCCATCTCTGTTCTTTCAGTAACACCCTTCCCTCACTGGTACTCACTGAGTTTCGTTCGACCTCGTTTTGATTTTGAACCCTCCTAAGTCATATTTTAGAGTCTGTGTGTGTCTGAAGAAAACCCTCTAAATCCTCAGACAGAGGTCCCCGGCCGGCTCTGATCCTCGCCTGAGGCCGACCAGATGCGAGCTGAGAAGAAGAGCAAGAATAAAAATGTAATAGACTTGTAAGCTCAAGGGGGAGAATCTGTCTTGTTTTACTCGACAGTAACTTTAATTAAAACCTTTCTCTATTAACTCCATCATCTTCCGCTGACGTCACCTGCTTTAGTTCCGTGGATTCCTTCATTTCTCGAAAACTCTACCAATAGTTTTCACCTGAAAACAATGATTTACTAGATGTGATTGAAAAGAAAACAGTTAAGTCTCAGGAGGAACAGGTAACACCACTGGCTGTCTTTCCTAATTAAACGAGTTGCGCAACAGTAGAATTTCCACATCACTCTAAATAACTTGTGACAGATACCGTAACGCCTGGAGACAAGTTCCTTGGAAGTAAACAAGCCAGCTTGTTGAAGGATTGGTGTTTTGAGGGTGTCAGATCTTCCTGCCACTTCCTATAATCTACTTTTAGAACTGTCAAGTTTTCTATCTTCACAAATGGTTTTTGTTTGTGCAGAAACTCTGATCTTGCAGCCTGTGTGTGTGTACGGGTTGTGGGAGGACTGAGTCTCCCTCAGTGTCATCCTCCATCTCTAACGACAACACTGTCAGAACTTTGTTTTTAGTACGGAGGGGAACAGGAGATCCGAGCTGCTGCAGCAGAGAAGAGGTGCATGCGTCTTCGTGCACATCTCATGATGCATCATGAGAAGAGCCCATGCATGAGCAGCGGAAGTCTGCTGGCAAAGAGAGACGCTCAGCAGTCGCTCCGAGTGTTGTGACTGAAGTGAGAACTGGGATCGTGCTGCTAGTAGTCTGAGGTCAGTGAATCACAGGCTGCTTTTGGAGCTGCTGAGACAGTATTTTTCATTTCTGTCATTCCATCAGAGAAATTAACACAAGCTGCTTTCGTACCATATGAGAGGTAAAAGAAGGAGCGTTCAGCGGGAAAACCTCCATCACATGGAAAATATTCTAGTGATACTATGTGATGCAATTTTTCCTTTTCCTCTCTAGCCACGCCTCTTTTGCATGACGACACAGAGGAAACAAAACAGATCATGTTTTTTTTTCACTATTTTCTAGGTAATTGCAGTTTTTATTGATTCATTTCCTGCTTGAGTTTTTTCCAGATTCATCACGGACTTGTTTTCTCTTGAAATAAAGAAGTATTAATAGAATATTCCAAAGTTAAAGAAAGAAAATATTTATTTTATTTATTACAAAAGAACAGCAAAAGAGTTTGACATGTGCAAAACAACAGAAAGGAACAAATATTGAGTCTTTTCAGCAGGTGGCTTTTATTTTCACAGAACATTCGTATTTAAGTATTTCATTCTTCAGATGATGCTTATGTAAAGTTTTTCTGCTTGTGGTAATCACTGTTTTCTTTTTAAAATACTTGACTGAGTTACTAATAAACAGAATTTTTCCCTTTTTGACTAAAGAGAGAAACATTTTCCTGTCTGCTTGTCATCAGTTCTGACTGGATCCACTTCACAGACCTGAATAATAGACCGGGCAGATCTGTTTTCTTGTCTTGTTGTGAAGTGACGCTGAGTTCCCGTTTACATGATCTGTCATGTCGTATTTTTGGAGCCAAAGTCTGTGCTGTCGAGATGTTGAGCTGTCAGTGAACTCGATAAGGAAGTCCCGCCTTCATATAATATACAGTCAAATTGTTTTTCTGCTGCTTTTAATGAGTCTGTGAACCACTAAAAGTTGTAATAAGTTCAGTCAGGATGATTTTCTATAGAAAATTTTATAAAATATTGTTTGACACTGTCAATCATGTCAGTTTTCCCTTTTTAGGCAACATTAAAGGAAACTAGAAAAGCTGAACATAAAGCAGCAAGATGAGAGCGACAAGTATCACCACCTAAAAATGTATCTGAAGTTTGTTTTTGTTTTTTTTTAAAGTCTGTGTTGATTTGTTTACACATTCTAAAGTCAAGCTTTTTATTCAAGTCGGTCCAGTCACACACTGCATGGGTTGTCAGATCGCCGCTGAAAAGCAGTGGATGTTGCACAAATATGTTCACAAACATTACCAACTAAAAAATAAATTCACCCCCTCGTCATGACATCATATCCCTCAAGGTGGCGCCCCCCAAAGTCTGAGAAATCCTGATCCACAGTGATTATGTGTATGTGATCAGAGACATGTGTGTTTGCCCAACTAAGTCTTGGGACAGTCAGGCTCTTTACACGGTGCCCCCACCCTTCACCCTGAAGCTCTAGAGCTGGGATCTAGATCATGAGTCCATCCCTGCCTGAGGGCAGCCCCTCCTGCTGAGACCACAGCCCCACAAACACTATATGGGATGGTCTGGACTTTATCCTCCCCATCTACAAGGTTGTGTTCTATAGTTTCCAGTCTGGTGGCACAAGTGAGTGGAGACTACAAGCTCAGACTTACTGATAAGATGGTAATAAGTCTCCATCTGACAAACTGTAATCTGTACAACAACGTGCCTGGACAACAACAACCTGCAGGAAACTGCTATGAAGTAGTCGTTCTGAAGCAGTGGAGCTACAACCAGAGGCAAAAATCCATCTAACATCAGAGCTGCAGGGCTTTTTAAAATGCACAACAAAAAAACAGAGCAAACAATTAGCTTTAGTCGAGCAGAAAAAAACACAAGTTAACAAACTGTTATACAACAGATAATAGCAGCTGCATGCAGTTAATTGCAACATGAAGTGCGTCACAACGTACAGCATAAACCTAGAGAGACTTATAAGAGCATTACAACACAAACACACTCAAACAAAAAGCATCAACAGACAGATCCTGGTTTAATATCTGTGTGAAGTCATGCAAATTGTTTCCTGTGCAAGTAAAAATCGTAATATTCAGTTAAATTATGCATCTGAATTATTTTCTGTTTGCAATTTCTATGCACTTGAGTGTTTTTGTTTATTTGCTACTCATTAAACTAAGAATTATCTATCATCCATGTGACTAGCTGAGTTTTATGACAATGTTTTCTGTCAGGCTTGTAGATAAGATCTAGATAAGTTTCTGCATCACTAGATGGAGGGTTAAAATGACTGCAAACAGGTACAACATGAAACTAATTGCTTGTTTTGACAGATAATTATAATCCACACAATGATGTTATTTAAGACAGGCAGAGGCTGTTTGTAGGAGAAATAATTTGACTGCTGGTACACTTTGTTCCTAGTTTTTCTTTCAAAGTTATGCATGAATTTTAAAATGAAATTGAGTACTTTTTTAGATTGTGGTATAATAAATTTATAATTTTTGGAAACAGTAAATGTTTTTCCACTAGCGTTTCATATTTTCAAGATATTTTACTTTCTTCATTTTTGTGTAAATTGTTTTAAAGGTGCACTTTTTGTTTTTAACCAATGTGATGTCTTATAACTTGGTTCATATATTCATATATAAACATATTAATCACTTGTAAATCCTTTCATGTTCCTCTTTGACTTCTTTTTTTAAGAAATGTGCTTTTAATCTCCCGTGGAGCTCTTTTTTTTATATGTAGTTTTATTCCTGGTGTAAAGTGGCAGCAGCCGGGGGAGGGTGGCACCTGGCCAAGAACAGCGGCAGGAGTCGCACTCCTATTGGCTGGTGCCTCGTTAATGGGCGGAGACAGTTGTAGACAAAACGCTCAAGTTGGGCTCGTGCAAGACAGACAAACGTTTAAGTGCGCGAGCTTCATTGTTGAAATTGCTAATATCAAGAGCGAAAACCAAAACAAACTACGCTAGCTTTCTGTTTAATATTTTTAATTGTAACTGACCAATTGTATTACTTTTTTATTTAATCGCTTCAAAGATTAATTCCAGAGGTTTCTTTTTGAGACAACCGAAGCCATGGATGTGGTGCTTCTGGTGTGTTTGGCGCTGACAGTCGGATCGTGGTTCGTATCCGCGGAAAGACACAGCGTCTACTGGAACAGCTCGAATACAAAGTAAGTCATTTATTCCATTTCAGTTTCTCTCTCTCGTTCCATACAGCATGAAAAGTTATTTAACATGTGAATGGTGTTTGACTTCCAACTTTACACCTGCAAACTCTCACTTTATCGTATTATTGACGCCTCTGTTTGTTGAGGGGTTCATCACTTAAAGGTCCGCGCGAGGTGGAAAACGGGTTTAAACTGTCTCTAAATGTTTGACATCAGTGATCATTAAACAGCAGCCGGATGGAGAAGCAGAAGATTGCCAGCGGATGGCAGACATATGAACAGATTCATCACTATATTTAACCGCAACACGCACACACTCTCACACACAGACACACACTGATAGTAGAAAATAGACTGACGAGCATGAACTTGGCCCGTGCAGTTTGTAGGGAATGCGCGTGTCAGTGAAATGGCCTGTTTATTAATCAATAATAACATGTAATGGCTTAAAAGTTTCGTATCAAGCCTTTGTTGGAGTTGTTTTTATTATTAGGGAGAGCAGATAACCTGGAGAGGGAGTGAGTCACGGAGAGAAGGGCCACGTAGTGCTGATGATTTAGTTTTGAGGTCAGAAATGTAATGCTATCCGGCCACTCAGTGGGATCGATCGAGCTTGACATATCGCAGCGCGATTTATTGAGCTCTTAGCGAGAGCAGCGACTCATCTCAACGCTATTATTTTTGAAATGGAGCTGAAACAGAAGGACTGTCACTCTGTGTGTGTGTGTGTGTGTGTGTGTGTGTGTGTGTGTGTGTGTGTGTGTGTGTGTGTTTGAGTTTTCGATTAAAATCTGTTAGAGTAACAAAAAAGGGCAACGCTATTATGGACTTTTAGTCTTATGACTTGATTACATTACTGTCTCTCTTAATTGTCCTTCACCAATGACAGTAAACAGAGGGGTTAAAAAGAGAAAACAATATCCTGGATAATTGGATATAAAGTTAAATGGAACATCCTCATTGTGAGCAGTGTCTTGTGTCATTGGTGATTCAACCTGGTCTGACCCACCTGAGTTACACCTGAGTCACCACAGACGGATGAGGGGGAGGGTGGTCTGGCTCAGGTGAGATCAGTGGTTCAGAAAGAAACTAGAGCTCTGATACGAGCAAATGAGGTGGAAAGGAGGGGGGGGGTAAATCTTATGTCCCGTCTCTAATCTGACCCCGGACTACTTCTGCTGTCAAATGGGAGGCAACTGATAAGAAAAATGATAGAATAACACTAATCCCTTGTTCAGCATTGCTAAACATAGACCCTGACACAGATGGACAACACATTGTCCTTTCACGCACCACAGCAGCTTATTGGAGTCCTTAAAAAATGTTGAAATCCATAAACCTCATGTAGCTGACCTCCACCTGCCACCCCATCACAATCCCCTCAGTTTTACTGCTCCTTCCAACATCTCTTTTGTCTCTCCACGTGATCAGTCAGCTCTGCTTAGTTGATTTCACAGATCAGTCCGTAGACTCCGGGGATAATTGATGCTAATTGATTCTTGGTCTGATTGTGGATCTGTAGTGATTTATCTTCCAGGAGGAGGACAGTGACCAGATGGCTGCAGTCTGCTTTGGGAGCACACAGACATGAAGCACCATGTAGTGTTTGTGTTTTTTTGCCACCTTGTCAGCTTGACATGATGGTTATGATTTTAATGTTCCACTTTGATCTGATTTGACGTACTGATTGTTTGTGTGCTGCTTTCTTGCGTGACAGGTGGAGCCCGGTCCCGTCTTGTTTTTTCCACAACGTGTCTCGGCCTGCGTGAGCTTTATTAGCGTTTATGAGGGAGAGGTTGAACTTGTGCTGCCCTCAGCTGGCTTTTAACTGGGAGCAGTATTATTTTTGTTGTGGACTGACAGAACGGGACTGTGTCTTTAGGGTGTGCGTGCATGTGTGTATGTGTTTCAACGTCAGCGTTGAACAGGGAGTGGTGGTTACCGTAGACAGCCTTACCGAGACATGATGAATGTGTGACTCACACTCACACACTCTGGGGGGCTTGAGGGATGTTAATATTAGCTACAGACAGCATTCCACCCTACTGTTACTATACTCAACTCTGTCAGCTGTGCGTGTAGGAGTGTATTCCTCCCTCCGTACCTGTCTGTTCCTCTCCCCGTCCCTCTGAACAGCTGGAACTCCTCCCAGACTGGCTGCAAGCCCTTCAGCTTTTTGTCTCTTATTAATTCAAGCAGGACCAGATCCTTGGATGGTATTAACACAACTTCGCCTTATCTCCGTTACAAGGCTGCCTCCATCCATCATCAGTAGCCTGGGTGCACATCCCAGGCCTCCAGAGTGTGAACTGATATCTTTAATCAGGAATTTGGTGTAATATAATATTCTCCTCTTTATAAGCAGCAGCTCAGACCTGCCTCCACATGTCTGTTACCCAATAGATGAGTTTGACATGAAGGTGGTCAGTCCCGCTTGTCATGTTCTGTACATGTTGTTCCCTCTTAAGTCTTTTTGTTTACACATTGTATTCTTCTCCCCGCCCTATGTACCGCCTGGTTGTGCTCTAATCTCACCAGAATGAGAATACACTCACACACATTAGTGCAGATTACAGGCAGTTGGTAATCTGACCCACAGACACACAACCGTCATCCTGCTGCCCTCGCTGTCAATATGATCTAATATTTTGTGATGTAACTTCTGTTTTGAAGAATGGAATCCATCACAGATCTGAACAATCAGTTACCAGCAGCAGCTCCACTTGGAGTTTCTAATCACAATCAGGGTTTTTTTTTATTTGACCCCTGTAAATATAATTGTTGCCTTCAGATTTACCCGCATACCTTCACGCATGTATGCACACAGCTTCACCTGGGGATTTGAACCATTATTAGAAATTGTGTTTCTGGTCTGTGGACACAGTCGTTCCCCATCAAGGGATCCGAGCACGTCTGTCTTCCTTTCGTCTCCCTATCTCAGGTCCAGACTTCCTCCTCCCCTCCATCAGCTCCCCCTTCTCTCTGACTGGCCATCCTCTGTTTTTGCCCCAGTAGTTTTCCACCAGAGGAAGACGGACCTCCGAGCCACAGCTCTGCTAACAGAGACGTGTTTTTACACTGCGTTATCGCTCTCAGAGCCGGCGAGCATGTGTGTGAGAGTGTGTACACGGCTCATTCATAGCATTTCACGCATACTTTGTCCACTTGGAGCCCACTATCGCCCCCTGAAGGCAGTATTAAAGAACACATGAACTTTTTTAGTTTTTTAAATCTTTATTTTTCTTTTTAATGTGTCTCTGTTAGATTTTCCAACAGTGACCACCCTTCCAACATATTCAACCAAGCTTGATATCATTTGATCTTTTTTTTTTTTTTTTTTTTTTTTAAAAAAGAGAAATTGCACGTTGAATAGGAGGCTGCAGAAAGAAAGAGGGTGAAAAGATTCTGGGGTCCACAGAGGAGGAGTAGCAGACTGGGTACAGGGTGGGGTGAAAGAGGATGGAACTGAGGTTTTCTCCTGGATGAAGAGCTGCAGTTTATTATGTCAACCTTTCAGAGACAGGACAAAACATGGAGTGGGGGGTGGGCTGGATTTGGACTTAATAAAAGAGGCAGACTGAGGGAGGAGAGCGAGAACGGTGATGGATGGAGGGAGAGAAGGAGTTCCCAAATACAATAGAAACACAGCTGTTGACAGTTAAGCTTCTCATCTCGAGTGTTTTAACTAAATCACAAATGTGTTAAGAGACGCACTCCATTAATTGACTGTATAGTTCTGATATGGATGTTTAATAACAGCAGGAGCAGCATGCCACGGTGCTGCACGGTGGAGGCAGAATTCCCTTGTTAGAATACAGTGAAAGTTAATAAAGAGAGACTTCATAGTGTATTAGATTGGCTATTATATGGTGCCTGCTATGAGCAGCTAAACCCATTAGACCTTCTGACAGCTCCTCTGCTCGTGTGAGAGGAGGTGTGAATCTGTCATACCACCGCAAATTAATAGGATATTAAGTTTAGACTTCACAGTAAAGAGTGTGATAGTGTGGGAGAAGAAATTTGATGAGTTTGCCTTGTGCGAATCATTCAAACCGCAAAACACCCCCCCTTTTGTTGTGACATTCCAGAGCATGCACACTTTCTACTGATTACCTGCAGAGCAAATGAAGGAGGGGGGATGGGGAATGCATTTGTTATGGGGTTTCACTGGCGCTGACTCGCTCTGTTGATGCGTTGTGTGTGTGTGTGTAAAGCATTTATCATCTGCGCTGAATCGGTAGCGTCTGCGAGCAGTTGCGTCGTTGAACTCTAACCTCCCGACCCCAGAGAGGCAGTAAAACACAGACGTTCCTGTGTCAGTTGTTTGACTAAAAAGCAGCTCAGTGGGGCAAAAGGAAGAAGCGACAGGGATGAGACTTCAAGACATAAGTGAAGTTAGGAAAGTTGTGGAAAAATCACCTCCTGTAACAACCTCACAAAATGCACGCTTTCCCTTCTGACGCAAAAACCCGAGTCGCTCTGTGGTGAGAAATGACCTGCAGAGGAGAACAAAGACAACAACCTTCCACCTTCACTGTTTACCCACACCTACATCATATGAACACACACACACACTGATTCACAGAGTCTCCACGGGGCCCCGCCAAGCAGATGTGTTCATGAGCCCGGGGCACGAGACGCCCTGAATAAGGGTCTTCAGAGAATCTCATTCCAGCACACACACAAAGAACAGCAGCATATAGGAAGAGGAAGCTGTATGTAAAGTAGGTTTTCACCAACTCACACACCTGCCTCTCGATCCCACAAAGGACACAGCTATCACGTTTATGCGACTCACACTCTCCTGAGAAATGTCAGTCGGAGGTGAGCGCAGATGAAGCGGGATGTGAGTGTGAAGAGATCTGATGAGCTGAAGAGAAGCTTGTTCATGTTTCTTACTGTCACATAAAGATGACACAATCATAGAAAAGACTAACTAGGATGATGGAGGTGCTACAAAGTCCTCGCATGCACGTGAGACACCGGTCAGAGTAGACAAAGCTCTGAAGAGGTTGAGGTGGAGGGAATGAAGAGGCCCTGTAGCCTTCAGGCATTCTGTCTTTGGGGAGGCAAAGGGTATAATTACACCCTATTCATTCCTCCTCCCCTCCTTCTCCACAAAACACATTGGCCCCAGACCCCTAACAGCTTTTAATTAGCTCCAACCCATCGGAGGAGAGGAGGAGGGGAATGAGGAGAATAAAAGGAGAGTTTTCTTAAAAGCGTGAGCCATGAATGAAATTAGCAACAGAATCTTACTGTGTTGTTGGCTTTTGACAAGCTGAGGAGTCGGACTGCTAACAAGGGTGCAGTGTGGGAAGAAGGTGGATCCTACACAATGTAAAGCTGTTCTTCAATGCAGAGGGAGAACCACTCCAAACGTCTCACCCTGTTATTACTGTCCACACTGAAGGAGACGCAGACTGAATCAGACGGGATCAGAGATTATTTGGTTCATTAAGCTGCTACAGATGTGCCTCTCTTCTTTTTACCAAAGCACTTGCCGCGCACACACATATTTACACACACCTGTGCAGAAGCGAACACCCCAACAAAGAGCTTTTTACTGAAAGAAAGCTCTGATTATAAGCCGAGGGTGGTGATCATCCTATTAGCTCTGGATAAGAAGAGCTAACAAAGCGTGTTTTGACAGGTATGTTAGTGCTAACCAACAAGAAGGAGGAAGGAAGGAAGGAGGGGTCGAGGCTTTTACACGGAGCCTGTGTGTCTGACTTGGCCAGGGGCTCCTGACAGGAGCCACAACAACAGGACGCTGAAGGAGACCCCTGCCCCCCCTCCTCCTCCTCCAGCGTCAGAGCCAGCACGTCTCAGGCTTTGATGACAGCTCAGACTTTACAGCAGACATAAACAACGGCAGACACACGGGAGCTGTTTTCTTGTCACTTTCCCTAAAACATGCTAAACAAGCCCTGATTGGATTTGTGGATTAGAGTTTGTTACCCTCGAGGATGTAACCGGAGAAACACTCAAATAAAACGTCTCCCTCCACCTCCTGACTTTTGGCAGATCTTACAGACAAACTACAACCATAGAAATGAGTCATCAGCCAGCTGCACGTTACACGCCTCATCTGCAGGTTTGTTCTCAGGCGATCAACATTAGATGAATGAGATTCTACTGAACAGAAAAACTCTGCTCTCAAATATTAATGGCACTGATGCTGATCATAAGACAAAGAGAAGGAACTGAAGCTGAAGAACTGAGAGTTCTGAATAAGTTGTTTGCTTGAGCTGAGCTGTCATCCCCAATCTCATCTACTTGAGAGCTGGTTAAAAAAATAAATAAATCAGTGTTAGTTTCACCTGTGCTCAAGGGTAAAAGGTGTGTTAGCGTTATCGTGGCGGGTGTCTGAGATTCTGCTTTCATCTGTAACAGAATTAGAAAGAGCCAGATCAGGCTCGTTCGGTTTTTATGGGTGAATCAAAACCTCATTGTCACATGTATGTCACGTGTTTACGAAACTGATGGTACCTGAGTCTGATGTTCAGGGAATTAAAGCGGCCACTTGTCACTAACCTTCCTGTCTCTTCCTGTTTCAAGCTTCCTGTGGGACGATTACACGGTGGAAGTACGCATCAATGACTACCTGGACATCATCTGCCCCCACTACACGCACGGTGAGGTGCCGCCGCACTCGGCCGAGCGCTACGTGCTGTACATGGTGGAGAGGGAGGACTACGATGTGTGCAAACCTCACTCCTTCGATCAGCTGCGCTGGGAGTGCTCACGCCCCTTTGCTCCACACGCGCCGGAGAAATTCTCTGAGAAGTTCCAGCGCTTCACACCCTTCACGCTGGGGAAGGAGTTCAGGCAGGGGGAGAGCTATTACTACATCTGTAAGTATCACTAACCGCCCCCCCACCCTCTTGTTTAGTAAGAATTTCAGATTTTATTGTTCCTTTTGCTGAAAATGTCCCTCCTTCTTGTCCAGCCAAGCCAATGCATCATCATGGCCAGGACTGTATGAGGCTGAAAGTGGACGTGGTCGGACATAAAGGCTCCGCAAAGTCTCACTTTGACAAGTCCAAGACGGAAGAGACAGACAAAGATGAAAGAAAAGCCACGTTTATCGCTTCTGGAGGAGTTCACAACCCTTCTAACCGGCTCCCAGCAGGTAAGGATCCTTTTTTATTTATAAAAGATACCAGACACGTCCAGAAGAGTCTCAGCTGGGTGTGTTTACCATTCCTGAATGATGAGATCCAGTATTGACTGTCCTCTCGTCTCTCCTCTCAGATGATCCTGCTGCGATGGAGCCAAATGTCCAGAGGAGCATCGGCAGCTCCGCAGCACAGCTGGCGTCCCTGTCCTTCCTTTTCACAATCATCCCCGTTCTATTAGCAGCCGCGCTGCACTGAGCGCACCAGAACAGACATGTCCCACCCGGTGCCGGTCATCGGGACACAATGGTTTTTTTTTTTTATAAAGACTTTGATTTTATACGAGCATGAACTGTTGGTGATGTTCAGTGTGTGTTTGTGTGAATGTGGAGTGTGGATCACTCCAAACAAACTAAAAGGACCTTGAAGATTTTTTTTTTACTTTATTCTTGAGGATGAAAATTCTCAGACTCTTGAAGATGCACAGCTTTTTTGGTGATTCTATACAAACTACAAGCAACGTGATCAACATCTCCTCACCATCATCATAACATGTTTGTATTGTTGGTACTGCTGTACATTCTTACCACACTCATTTGTTTCTCCCTCTACATGTAGAGAAAAGATTGATTTTTGTGTCTTGTTGTCAGTGACAGTGGTTTGCGACGTGTAGGATACGCGTCATGTTGCGTAGCACTCGGCTCCTGGTTGACTCTCCTAAACATGTTACGTTCAAATTGTGGATCTAAACTGTTTTGATTCAAGTAAAATAAGATAAGAGTGTTAAAATGTTCTTTTGATGTGCTCATTAATTTAAAATGGAGACATGTTTAGGATTATTCGATGAGAGATAAAATCCAGCAGGAGCTCCGGGAGCTGAGCTTCGTCTCGTGTCTGCTGTCCTGATGGCTTCGTGGTACACTGGTCGCAGAAATCCTCCTGCTTGCACATCATCCAACCTCAAAAATGAAGGGGCTTCCCATGATGCATTGTGTTTCTTTGTTGAACATGCTTGACTCATTTAGTTAAATGTAAATTTGTACATAAAGAAAACTATAAGGCACTGTTTTAAGATGTGAAAAAGAAAATAATCTTTGGTGAGATATTAAAAAAAGTGTTATAATAACCAAAAACATCTGTCTGGTTTTTATCAGCGATTGTGGAATCTCTTACTACGATATCTGACCTCAGATTTTTCAAACCCACCGAGAAATAAAAGATTTTGATGGATGACGCATGTTTTTGGTGAAGCCGTTTGTCTCGCGCCTGACAAAATCACACCAGCCCCTCCAGGTTTCCACCATTAGGTCTTTTCCAACCCCAGTGCCACCCCCCCATTCAGTGTACATGAGAACCAAGAAGTCACTTTAAAGAGAATCCAAGAGGAAAAGGGGCCCATGAGAAAAATGATAACTGCGTGTGAAAGTGTCGATTTTGTGTTTTCGCTCTTTGAGCTGCACAGTAGTAGAAAATCATGTGATGGTGATGTCAGTTGAAATAAATCCTGATTTTGTTCACTCCTCTCGGTCACGTTCATCCGAGCATCAAGAGCAACGATAATAAATCAGATCGGTATGAAATACAACCACCTTTCTTTTCTTCGAATCCAAACAGTCCTTTGGGATATCTTGTGCAGCTTTTCCTCTTACCTCTCAGTCCACCTTCTTTTGAGGACAGGCCGAACGTCTGCCTACGCAGCAGCGTGTCAGAACGAGGAGCTGCACAAACACACATGCCTGCAAACCTCAGAACTCACTGAAAACTGTCAAAAATCACCATTCCTTGTAAAACCATACAGCATACACTCTCAAACTCAGTACATAAAACAGCACTGTTTGTTTTTCCACAATAACGTCATCGCTTACATTGACTGCAGAGGATCACACAGTCTCAGAGCGCTTGTGTGATGCAGCGCCGGTGTGTCCAGCAGGTCAGCAGCAGCTGGAGGAACCTGATGTGGACCAGTTTGTATAACTGTGGAGTTGTTTCTCTCAGTTAAACATGACATCATGCTAAATATGAAATAAAATGTGTCTGTTTTTATTGTTTTATGTTAATATTTAGATTGTTTTAGCTCCTTGAAGTGGGACACAGTAAAGTACTGCTAACGTAAAACAACCTGAACAAGCTCAATCAAGGCAGAAGTCGACTCATCCTGAGCAGGTTCCCCTGAAGGTTTGGTTCTGATGAAGGTTCTTCCTGTTAAAAGGAAGTTGTATCTTTCCACTCTCACCAGTTTGTGCTTCTCAGGATGGAAGATTGTGTTGAAATGACAATTCAACACAACCTGCTGGTTTCTTTTAAAAATAATAAACTTTTCACCAAGAGGCATTTTAGATGTCACGATGAATCGGATTACTTATTACATGTGGTTTGAACTAACACCTGTGTCAGAAACAAACTTGCGCAGCATGTTTTTCAGAGTCTGGTTATATCTCTCCACTAGCCCGTCTGTCTGGGGGGGATATGGGGTGGTCTTAAGACCCTTAATCCCTAGTAACTTGTAAACCTGTTGCAATAACTTGAACAAAAAATTTGTCCCAGAATCTGTAAGAATTTCTCTTGGGATAGCCACTTTAGAGAAACGTTATAGGAGACAGTTGGCAATATGTCGGGCTTTAATTGATCTAAGGGGGAAGGCCTCAGGATATATGTAACCCGAGGAGCTCCCTTCTAGGGGGCCACAATGTCCATGCCTACCCTTTCAAAAGATGTTTCAATGATTGGCAGTGGTTGTAACTGGGCTCGTGCTATTCCTTTACCTGAAGTAAGCTGGCAATCTTCACAGGAAATACAAAACTTAGAAACCTGTGTATACATTCCTGGCCAAACAAAATGGCTACTAACTCCATGACTTTGTGCCTAAACTGCTGTGGAAGTGCTAAAGTTTCACAAGCAGCAACACATCTCAAAAGAAATGTTTATTCTTCTGTAAACATCTGGGAAGTGAAGAGATCAGAGTTAAACCATGAAACATATTTTTCACATGTCTAGAAATATTAAATATCTTGTACATTCATTTCAAAGAAAAATCGAATGGAAAATATTTAAATATTGATGCTTTTAATGTTTTAATGTTTTAAATTTTAAATCTCTCCAGCTGGACGCCGGAGTCCTGTCGACTGCGCCTTTAAATTTCTGACAACAAACTTGTACTACCGTGACGTAATCTATCGTTTAAACATCTCATTGGTCAAGCCCGCCCCTCCCGGTTCACTTCATAGCCAATCAGAAGGCAGGAATGCGAAGCACACTGATTGCAAATACGGAAATACAGCGAGAATCATTCTAGTGATTCGTTGTCGGGTTTTGTGATCTTGTACATTGTAAATTGAACTTTAAAGAGTAATAAACAAACATTAACATTAATCATTCTCTCGATTTATGGACTTATTACAACTTCTGTCATGGGCCTGCATCGTATTCACAGTCGGGATGTTCTCGACTGGACTGTAAGTTCTATTAGTTTCAGTGAATGTCAAGCAGACTAGCGTTTATTTTATTTTTGTGTAGTGTCTTTCGGAGTGAATACGACGACAATAAGCTAATTTTGTGAGATTTTTCTTGGAGTGGTTGCAGCTCACTGCTTTGTAAATGGGAACAGATTCACTGTTTGGGCTTTGGGTTAATCTGTGGGTGTGTTTGTGTTTGTTTCTAGGACCGACCTGAAGAAGATGAGAGAATCCAAAAGTGCAGACAACATCCAGTTCCTCCCTTTTCTCACCACGTGTCTGAAGTAGCGTTTGTTTTGTTTTTCCATCATTCAACTTGTTTTCCTGCACATCTAACCTTCACCCTCTTGTTTCCATAGTAACTTAGGCTGGTTTTTTTATGGGATTCTGAAGAGGGATCAAACCATCGTTGTGGTCAACACCATAGGAGCTCTTCTTCAGATCCTCTACATCATCATGTACTTCCTGTACACCAAACAAAAGGTCAGCCTGGCGTCGAGTAAACACATAAACACATCTACTGTTTACACATAGCTGACTGCGTGCGTGTCTTTGTGTTTCAGAGGCTTGTGATGCTCCAGACTCTCACTGCAGCTACAGTGTTGATCTTCGGCTGGTTTTACTTCACCACTTACCTCACGGGGGGAGAGGCTCGCCTCAGCCAGCTGGGACTTACCTGCAGCGTGGTCACCATCAGCATGTACATGTCTCCGCTCATCGATCTGGTATGTGAAACACTCAAAACACACCAAACATGACATCAGCTAAAGTCTGACTTCACCTGAAATGCCACGCTGCTCCTGAAAGAGACTTTTCTTGTAAATCTGATTTTAAAAATGCAGCAGGTCGGGTCGACGCGTGCTAGATTGATCCCGCAGTCGCACGTTTTCAGTCTTGTTAAAGAGTTTCATGATCGTGTCCTTTCTTTTCAGATTAGTTAGAACATCATACTGAGAACACTGTGACCCAGTTCCACACCTCTAAAGATGATATTTAACAGTAAAATCAGTTTTATTTACATTTAGGCCTCAAGATAAAACCATAAAACACATTATCTAACAGTGTTTGAAATTCAAAACCAAGGACAAACACAGAGACAGCAAAGAGTTCGTACTTTGGATCCAACACACACACACACACACACCCACAAGTGTGTTTTGGTATCCTTATGGGGACCGTCCATTGGCTTCCATTGATTTTAGTAACTAGATTTATACCTAACCTAAACCCTTTTCCTAACCTTAACCATTACTGATCTATAATTAACCCTAAGACTAACTAAAACTCTATTCACACCATACCTATAAACCTAACCCCTAACCCTAAAAAGGGGAGTCCCCCTCATGGGGACCAGGCTTCGGTCCCCACAAGAACCCTCGGACCCCAGAAAGATAGTAAATATCTCAAAACTGGTCCTCAGTAGGGTAGAAAAACAAGCCCACACACACACATTAAGACATCTGAAATCAATTAGGATGAATTTAAATGTGCCATCCTTCAAGACACGAAGCGCGCTCGTTCATGCTTTATAAACAGAACAGAAAGATGTAAGTTTGGTTTAAGTGGAACCGATTTTACTGATTTATTTATTTATTATTTATTTATTTTAATTTAAGATGTTTTAGACTGGCATCAGAATTCAATCAAAATCCAAGTCAGATTTTTTTTAAACGTTTACCAGGTGAGACACACCTCCTGTTTCTGGGTCTTTGTTCTGTTTCACATCATCTTCTGGTTCCGTCCTTTATCCTGTTTGTCTCCTTCGCTCCATCTGACTCCAGGTCAGTTTCCTGTTTTCCATTTATCTTTTCATCTTCCTGTTCTGAGTCTGTCTGTTCGTGACTCAGCTCCTGCATCACACTCATGGTTTCTACGTTGTGATTCGGCCATTAAGTATAAACCATCGGTTTAGAAGTGGGTTTTAAATGAAGCGGAATCACATTTTGCACGTTGATGCTGTCACTGGGATTTGGGCAGACGTGATAATCAGACGGACTCGTTTAAAACTCAAAGAATAAAACACTTTTCTCACGTTTACTGACATGATGGTTCAGTTTTCACTCTTTTCTGATCCTTTAATGGTTCCATCAGAAGTTTCTGGGATGGAATTTTAATTGATTTTTACCATTTTACACACACAAACAAACATTTCTGAGTTTCAGCTGTTTGTAATGTTTCCTTTCTGCTTCAAGTTTAAATAAACCTGGTTTAGTTTCACACACTGTTCCAGTTGAGACGAACTCGGCCTGCAGGGAGGATTTTAAAAGATGTTTGAGTTTAAAATGAGCAGCGTGAATTTTTAAAATGATAAAATTTTGCTAAACCTTTACGTTCTTTTATTTTTCACTTTGAAACCCCCCAAAATCTAAAAGAATGGATGTTTCTGTGGCCTTTTAGAATGATGGAGACAAACAGGTTTAAAACACTGCGACAGCTTGTATAATTTCATTTTTAACTGAGTGCTGCTACCCTCCTCTTCCTCCTCCAGGCGGAGATCGTTCGCAGCGGTAACGTACAGTGTTTGTCCTTCCCTCTAACCGTCGCCACCTTCTTCACGTCCACCTCCTGGGTGCTTTATGGCCTTCAGCTCAACGACTACTACATCATGGTAAAACACAGCTGATGCTCTCATCAGTCGCCGCGCTGATCGAGCGTAACGTCTCTTTCTTTTTATTCCAGGTTCCAAACACACCCGGGATCTTCACCAGCCTGATCCGATTCTACCTGTTCTGGAAATTTGCATCAGTCGATCAGAGTCTGCCGCCTTATAAATCTGTGCACGTGTGAACGAGGTGGATGGACGAGAAGCTCTTCTGTTTTTGGTAGAAGAGACAGATTTTACATATCAAGAACAAACTGAGTGACGCCACTAGGATCAACTAGTTGGGAAAAAAACCCAGTTGGATGTTTTTTAAATGGAGATAACTTCTTCTATTCCTGCAGTTGCCTGTTAAAATGCGAGACGTCTGTCTTATTTCTGTGTCTTTAAGCGCCTTCTGTCACGTTCCAAAACGCTGCAAAGTTCACGTGGCGTTTAATGACCCATTTTTCATGTCGGGAAAACGATCCGTTCACAATCATATGAACTGATTTCAGCATCTTTCACAGCCAAAGATTTTGTGGAGCTGTAACTTATCGGCTTATTATTTTGTGTATTTAGTTTTCTGTTACTCGACAGCGTCGCTGTTTACGTGTTTCTGCACGATGAAGCAATAATGATTGAATCTACGTTGTATTTGTACCTCGATGTGTAGATTTGATGTCACTATCACGCCAGAAACGTTTGTTAAAGACTATTTTCTACATATTTGGTCTGAATCTTTTTATGTGCTTATTGAGCTCGTGTGTAAGACCTAATAGTGTTTACGTATTTTTCGGTCTATTTTTCTAATTTGTGTATAAAATCTGAATAAAACTCTAAAAAACTCACTTTTAAGACCATATTGTCTGGTGTCATCGTTGTTTCTAAATGATATATTTAAAAAGGAATTTCACAGATTAAATATTTATCAAGACGGCTCAAGTTTCTGATTAGTTGATTGTTTTCGTTTCCTCCTGAATGTGAAGATTTTTGTGTTTTTTACCTCATCAGAGACGTTTGAAGTTTTGAAGATCTGCTTTAGTTTGTGGACTTCTTGTTTTGGTTGTAGTAATGAGCTTCCGTGTGTGTGTGTGTTATTGAGCCAGTTGTACAACACAGACAATGTCCCTTTGATAGTGCTTTAGTGCAGTAAGCTTGTTTGTGTCAGTGTGTTGATAGAGAGAGGGCCGTGGTGGGAAAGGCCACGACAGAGGTTCTCATCCCTGTGTGTGTGTGTGTGTGTGTGTGTGTGTGTGTGTGTGTGTGTGTGTGTGTGTGGGTTTGTATTTCTGACCTCCTGGGGACCCGTTTCCTGACTTTTACTATCTTTCTGGGGTCCGAGGGTTCTTGTGGGGACCGAAGCCTGGTCCCCATGAGGGGGACTCCCCTTTTTAGGGTTAGGGGTTAGGTTTATAGGTATGGTGTGAATAGAGTTTTAGTTAGTCTTAGGGTTAGTTATAGATCAGTAATGGTTAAGGTTAGGAAAAGGGTTTGGGTTAGGTATAAATCTAGTTACTAAAATCAATGGAAGTCAATGGACGGTCCCCATAAGGATACCAAAACACACTTGTGTGTGTGTGTGTGTGTGTGTGTGTGTGGGTTTGTATTTCTGACCTCCTGGGGACCCGTTTCCTGACTTTTACTATCTTTCTGGGGTCCGAGGGTTCTTGTGGGGACCGAAGCCTGGTCCCCATGAGGGGGACTCCCCTTTTTAGGGTTAGGGGTTAGGTTTATAGGTATGGTGTGAATAGAGTTTTAGTTAGTCTTAGGGTTAGTTATAGATCAGTAATGGTTAAGGTTAGGAAAAGGGTTTGGGTTAGGTATAAATCTAGTTACTAAAATCAATGGAAGTCAATGGACGGTCCCCATAAGGATACCAAAACACACTTGTGTGTGTGTGTGTGTGTGTGTGTGTGTGTGTGTGTGTGTGTGTGTGTGTGTGTGGGTTTGTATTTCTGACCTCCTGGGGACCCGTTTCCTGACTTTTACTATCTTTCTGGGGTCCGAGGGTTCTTGTGGGGACCGAAGCCTGGTCCCCATGAGGGGGACTCCCCTTTTTAGGGTTAGGGGTTAGGTTTATAGGTATGGTGTGAATAGAGTTTTAGTTAGTCTTAGGGTTAGTTATAGATCAGTAATGGTTAAGGTTAGGAAAAGGGTTTGGGTTAGGTATAAATCTAGTTACTAAAATCAATGGAAGTCAATGGACGGTCCCCATAAGGATACCAAAACACACTTGTGTGTGTGTGTGTG
>SSNP01000055.1:1512189-1539111 GCA_006937955.1 Pachypanchax playfairii
ATACATAAGCACGCATCAGCCTGTGTGTTAGGAAAAAATATGAATAAGACCACGTAAGGTCAGAGGGAGGAGAAAAAAGGTTCCCTACACCCAGTGCCCCAACATGAGGGGCGCTCAATGTAAGCAATAAAAACCTCCAGCAGGGGGGGGGGGTTCACGAGACATGTTGAGAACTTTCTTGAGGATGTGAATGTAATCAGTGTATGTGGTTGTGTGAGGAGAGTTATCAAGGACACCGTCTCTGGGACAACGCAGATGTTATGTCTTCCACAGTCTTTGGCGCCCGGTGGACACGGGTAAGGAGGGGGCTGTGTGTCTAGGTGCTCACTGCTCCAGGAGGAATTTAGTGTTTTGGCCTTGAGGCCAGCCGAAAAGAGATAACAGAGATTAAGTCGAAGCTGAAGAATTGCAACAGCTTCTCATTGTCCATATGGTGCACTATTGTGGAAAAATGTCCGAATCATCCTAATTAGGCCAAATTGCATAGTACCAATAATCAATCAATCACTTCTCCACTCCGAGCCGAAACTGCAACTTCTCCAAGGTGGCACCAATCCTTCCAGTGAGATCCAGCAGCGCACCCAGTTTACGGTTCAGCTCCAGCACCCCGTCAGCCAGCTTACGATCCCGCTCCTGGACCTCCCGGTCCCGTTCGAGAATCACAGCCAGCTGGTCGTGGTACTGCTCCGAGACCGCATCCAGTTTGCGATCCAGATCTCCGAATACGATCCAGAACTCCGAATCAACCTGTAATATGAAACATTTTATATCTAAAAAAACATTAAACATTGATTAACAGACCTTTCAATCTATCTGCGTGAAGATTCGACTGGTTTTGTCAGGCTTTGGGCTGAAACTCATTAATATTCATTATTTGAATTTGCTGGACTCTGATTGGCTAACAAAACTAGCCTATGAGAGCAAGGTATACTGTTTCCTGCCCCGCTGTGCATGGCAACAGCACACGTAGTCCCTTCCTGTTTGTTACGCCTTATGCTAACAGCTTTTAGCCAGCAGCATGCTAGGCGTGGTTTCAACTGCGGGAGCTGAAGAATACTAACGAACAAAGGAGTTGTGACAAAACAGATACAGGCCGTTCGGACTCGGGAGAACTCGAGTTTTATCGCCACCTGCGTAGTTTGAGAGATTAAAACTGAAAGAGAAGTTGTTGACCTGTTTTCACACCCACTATGAAGGTAAGAACACCTGTAGAGCTAAAATATTCAACAGAAACCTCAGAAAAACCTCAAAGTTTAAATCGAAGCAACAAGAGGAACAAAAAGTAACTGACAGTTTCAAATCCAACTGGAGGAACTAATTATCAGCAGCTCAGTAACATGACTGAGTATAAAATAAACATTTCAGAGAGACAGAGCCTCTCAGATGTAAAGATGAACAGAAATTCACCAATCTGAGACAAACTGTGACTAAACAATTAGACAAAAATGTTCTCCAACATAAAACTGTGAAGACTTTGAAGATTCCACCATCTGCAATAAATAACATCATTAAAAGATTCCAAGAATCTCATGATTTGTGGGTCCTGCATTTAAAAAAAAAAAAAAAAGCTTTGGACATTTCACATACCCCTCTGACAAAGCGGTCTTCCAAGGCACCAGCTTGACTAATCAGTTATCATCTTTATAAACACAGATGGTTTGATGATCTGGTAGTTTGCGTCGCTTCGTTCTGTGTTTACATAGAACATTAAAAACAAGATATCAGCAAAGATACAAGAGAAACTGCAGCAGCTGCTGCTCCACAAACAGGGAAAGATGAATTCAGTGTTGATCAGAAAGATGAATCAGGAGTGAAAAACATGAGAAAAAAAATGATGTTCAGTAAGTTCATCTTGAGATAAACTTTATGTAACATGTTAAACATGTTCTCCTATCTGAGAACAGCATGGTGGTTCTGCTCAGGTTTGGATCAAATGTATCTGAAAGACATTTTTTTTCTTGAAACATTTTGCTGTGGAAACGTTAGAGAAAACAAAACACAGTGTATCAGTGCCAACATCACATCAACTATCAAGCATGGCGGTGGAGGAATGATGATTTGGGCTTGTTCTACTTGCACCTAACTAAAATACTGTGGTAGCCATGTGTCAACAAATGTCTGCTGGACTTTCTCTGGATGCTTGAAGATGCTTTTATACTAGGGATGTAACAATACCACTTTTTTTCAAACCGACACTTGGATCTGAGTACTTCCTGGTACTGAGTACCAATGCCAATACTTCTACCACCCAAATTAATACAATGAATTGGAAGACGGGTTTTATTTTCTTCTCTGCTTGTTACAACAAATGAAGGTGAACTCTATTAAAAAATAAAAACATTAATAAAAATAACCACAAAACTAAAATTTCTAGTGAAAAATAAACAAAGATCAATTTTCTAAACCTGCTTCTGCCTTTTCAGGGTCGCAGGGAGCTGGTGCCGATCTCCAGCGGTCTTTGGGCGAGAGGCGGGGGACACCCTGGACAGGTCGCCAGTCCATCGCGGGTGAAAAATAAAAATTTTCTATGAAATTATTGCAGATTTTCCACATTTTCAGTATCGTTCATGTATCGGTTAACTCACCGATACCGATAGGAGTACATTAGAATGTATCAACCCCAATCCCAGTATCGGTATCGGTGCATTCCTATTTTAATCTAATTCAAAAGAGTAGAAAAAGTCCAAAAGTCTTCCGTTTTAATCCACTTGGATGACCAGCACCTTCACCAGCATACAACTAAAACTTCTGCATGGGCGAGAAAAATGTGACAAGATAGTGCAGACGAGTCTGTATAAAACAAGTTCTGAAAAGAAATGAGTCATTTCAGAGGAAAAGGAAGAGGAGGCTGTAAAAAAAAAAAGAAAAATCAGTAAATGAGCTCTGGAGAAGATGAAGGAGCGTTGATTGTTCTTCAGTCTTCTGGTGAAGAGAAATTGAGGTCGGAGGAACAATACATGGAGTCGGATAGACGACTCAGACACGCCCGTCATTAGAGGTTGCAGCTTTATTGTGAAGAGACAATGTTTAAAACGTTGAAATCAAAGTCTTCACGCAGATCAGTGCACGATGTCGACCGCGGCCAGTCTGGAACCCAAGATCTCCATTTGTGTGTGTGTGTGTGTGTGTGTGTGTGTGTGAAGGGGGATAAGCAGCTGAACAATGAGTAAGACACAAACAGGATCCCTCTGTTTCCTGCTGCTGAGACACACACACACACACACACACACAGGCTGACTCTTCTGATCCCTTTAAACACATTATATGTGCAGCACGTTTTCACTGAGAAACTCCCACCGGCTTCCCCCACAAACACCACATGTGCATCCAACGTCTCTATTTCTGTCCTTATGGGCCGATTCTGATCTATGTGTTTTGTTTCCCCCCGTAATTACACACAGCAAAGCCTCAGCTTATATTGCAGAAAGTGTGCAAACTCAGCAAATAAACACACACACATACACACAGAGCGCACTGGGAGGCAGTCAGCAGCTTGTGCACATCAGTAAAATCACACCTGTCCCAGCTGCTGTTTTGAAGAAAATAAGTGGAATGTGCTTCTCGGCGTTTTCCTGTCAGGCCCCTCAGAGTTGAACCCTCAACCCTCTGCTTGTTTGTTGTTTCTATTCCCATGGTCAGGTATTCTTCCTCCACTTCCTGTCACCCATTTCTTTTCCTTCATTTTTGTTTTGTCTTTTCCTCCATATCTTATCTCCGATCTGCGGTTGGATGGGACCGAGGTGCAAAACACCACAACAGGAAAAAAACAAAACAAAACCAACTACACAAAGAGATAAAAGAAAACATTTGCTGTCAACAACATCGATAAAAAAGTTACATAAGAAAAGATTAAACTGTTGGTAGAAACAAAAACACACGACAGAACAAAAAACATGTCAAAAAGTAAAATTTTCCTGTTTGTGGATTAGAATTTTTATTTATATTTTAAAATGTGGTTTTATTCCAGTCATGGATCACAGTCTGACGGATCAGACGTCTGTTCATGTCATCAAACGCTCCTGTAATCAGGTTTCATCCAGCTCACCTGGCTGGACTCATTAACACCACATCACACACCTGCCTGCTCTCCACAGTCTGTCACACAGATCGTTCTGCTCATACTGACCCAGACCTGCATTTTGGATTTGATTAAATTTTGGATTTTCCTGTGAATGAACTGGGACTCTAACGGTCTCCTGCTTGTGCGTCGAGTTCAGGCCAAAAAAGAAACGTGTCTGTGAGTGAGACACATTTAATATTTGTGGACATTTTTCTTGTTTTTGTTGTTTCATAATTTCTGTAATTTGGTTTAATTCTGTCCTCAATATATTTGCTAAAAAAAATCAAAATTTTTAATTTGCTTAAATTGTCAATAAGAAAATGTGAACTGAAAATGAACTGCATGCGCACACGGGGAGAAATGAGAAGTTTTCTCTACGTTTGAAATAAATATTTAAGGGTTGTAAAGGTTTCAGACCCCTGAACTAAACAGTTTTTTATCTGCAGTGAAAATCTGATCATAAAACACTAAGTTTGTTACAAATGAGGGACAAACGTGAGTTTTCTCCTTTTGCTCAGATCAGATTTCACTGACAGACAAAACATGAAAGTCCCTGCGTTATCGCCGACGTCTGAGCCGTTTATCACCGTACATGTACATTCATGCTCTCCTTGTGTGTAAATGTTGCTGATCTTATTGGTATGTCTGACTTTACCATATTTTATCCTCTTAAACTTTGACGTTGTTCATTCAAATCTTTTCTGAGTTCATTTCAAGCCGGTTCTGTTTTCCAGCACAACACCTACAAACCTGAGACTCTTCAGCTCTCTCACTTTCACCAGGAGACCTTTGTTCTACTGCTGCCAAGGAAAAAAGATTAACAGGCGCGACCTCCGGTGTGTCTTAAGGCTTTGACTTTGGTTTGCTGTCAGTCTCCCAGATTGTTGTGCTTCCTTCTCCTTCCTCCCTCTTCTTCTTCTTCTCTTGCTTCACATGTGAGGCAGCGAGTGGAGTGATACGTGGACAGCTAGTCATTAAGCTGTCAGACCAGAGCCTGTGGACCAAAACTCTGCTGGCAGGGATGAATGTATACATTTCACTGCAGATATAAATCAGCTGTCAGGTATCCTTCTGTTTTACCAGCACACACACACACACAGAGTGACTGACAGCAGTCCAGAATCACACACACATCCAACCCAACATTTAATAAATAGCTTAAAAACATAGACCAGTGTTTGTGTTTGGCTTTTTTTTTTTTAACTTGAACCGTGTTTCAAATCACTGAGCAGGCTGCAGAACCCGATCCAGTAATTACCGTGACGAGTTAATGTTTTCTTCAGTCTAAAAATGACTCGCAACTCAGACAGAAATACCCACATGACCCGAGGAGCGCTGCTCGTGTCTGAGCTCGCCTGCTCTACAACTTGGCAACAGTCCGGAACAAATACTCGTGTGTGTGTGTGTGTGTGTGTGTGTGTGTGTGTGTGTGTGTGTGTGTGTGACTTGTTAAACTGGGTTTTTTTTAATTGTTTGTGCTGCTCCTAATTGTTTCGAATTACATCTGAACATTCTTTAAAACAAATATGATTCATTCATCTTTACTGAAAAACTCGATGCCCTCCATGTTCTTACCACATCCTGGAAACATCTGCATGACCTCTGATCTATAACACCATCATCATCGCAATGATTCACTCTTACTAATCATCTTAAGGTGGGAAAAAAACAATCCAGCAGGGAGTTCATATTAGTTTTAAGTTTGCTTGAAAACACACACACACCTTGTCCAGACTCTGGGTAGGTGTGTGTAAATGACGCCACTCAAGTTATGCAATAATACAAGTTTTTGGTTGGGTTTTGTGTGATTTTCTTTGTTAAACCCTTTAGGAAAAGAAATCTTTGAGAAAGCAGATGCTTGTTTTCAACAGACAGCAGATTTTTTTAAGGTCTTTAATAATAATTTCACCTCTCTGTTTCAATAACATTTTGTTGTGATGTTTGTTAAAAATAAAGATAAAGAAACAGAAAAAACTCACAACATCTAAATTATCAACACATATTTGTGACCAGACCAGGTGACACAGCATGCACGGACAACACTGCCCCCTACTGGCGACCTGTGTAAACATCCCAGCTGCAGACCTGAAGACTGGTTGATCTTTGACATGAACTAACGCTCATCGTGTCTTTAAATCTTCGTGTCAGTGACTTTTTCGGTTAGAGTGTACACTTATTTATCTCTGCAGAACATTTCTTCACCTTGTCGTGATAATAACAGCCTGTGAAGACTACCAGTCCGACAGGCTCATGCGCTGAACAACAGCTGAATTTTTACCCAACATGTTTCTCTTTTCATTGTGATCTAGGTGGATTCACTTTGTCTGTTCGAATGGCTTCTGGCACACTCCGGTGATTGATGGACCTCTTGCCTTGACACGCACACTTTCACCACACTCCCTTTCAAACGTCCCTTTTTTTTCCATGACATAAACAGACACAATATTTTTTTAAAGTACCACATGAAAGTACTGAGATTACAGCAGGAAACGAGTTGTACCTTTTGAAATGGTTTTAAAAGGTTTTAAGCTTTATTTAATATGAGAATCTCATCTTAAAAACACATTTGTCTTGATTCTCATCCAGCTCATTCATCTGTCAGTCGGGAGTAAGTTGACTTTACTCGGGTTTTGATTATGGGGGATCTATCAGCACTCAGTCAAGAGGTCTCATCATATCCAACATCCTGCAGAACTAGTAAAATAAATACAGCTTAAAGGGATAGTTCAGGTGTGTTGAAGTGTGGTTCTGTGGAAAGACTATAAATAATAATTATCTTAGCTGTTGCAGGTAGCTCTTTGAAAGACATCAGTTTGGAGAGAGAGGCTAGTTCAAACCAAACTCACAAGCTAACAGCTAGCTAGTCCGTCCTCACGACCCAGAAGCATCGTGAACTGCTTCCATCTTAAAATATGCCCAATCTCAACAATTTTATAGCAGTTTGTTGGGAAGCAATTTTATAAACTTTCACACTTAAATAACTTTGCAATTCCAACAAGAAAAGTTAGAAAAAATCATCTGGAGGTGCTACAGACACAGTAGCTAGCAATGCTAACGTCTGCCAAAAAATTGGAACCATTTCATGCCAGACTGGCAGCAGTGCAAATATTTTTACAAAAGTGACTGTGTGAATCGTTTTTTAAGATTGCAGTTGTTTTAATACGGCAGCAAATAACTTGCCTCACATGGACTAGATGTTAGCTTGCTAAACTAGTCGTTAGCTCATCAGCTGTTAGCTTGTTAAACTGTGGTCACTGGTCTAAAATAAAATACTGTACTCAGAAAATATTTGCTTCTATGCTGCAACTTCTGTTCTTTCAATCATGGTCTGAATAACAAAATCATTTACAGATTTTAGCACTAATTAATTAATAAATTCACACAAAAAGGAAATAATTTTAGGTTCCATTCAATGTGAGTTTATTTTTAAGCACGAGCCCTTTCAGTTTCATTGTTTTATTATTGGATTTTATTTTTCTTCATGACATGATGGAACCATTGTTTCAGCAAGGCCATTTTTAATGAGGATTTTAAGATATGCTACAGTCTGAAGCCATTCAAGTGCTGCGCTGCCATAAAAATCAGGGTATGAGAGTCTGTGGGGGTCCAGTCTTAATCCAGAAATATACAGTGTCATAATGAGAGGGATGCTTTCACTCACAACATGTAAAGGGACCACAAAGAGATACACAACAAAACATTTCCAATTCTTAAAAAAAAAAAAAAAAAGAGACAGTTACAAATTGGTTCAAAATTATCCAAATAACACAAAACATGATGGCATAGAGACAGAAAATCTCTAAAGCTTGACTTCAAAGTGATAAGACGGTAGAAAGAGGAATAAAACAGCTGACATCTGACAAAATAAATAACAAAAACAACAAATGATGTGCATAGGCCCCCATAAAAGAAAATAAATTCATGCAGGGAAGCAAATTGACCGAGAAATGAACAGAAGCGTTTCATCCGAAACTGGAGGTGTGCAATACATCTGTAAAACACACACGGTACAAACATACATGTACATGTACATGTACATGTATGACCTGCATGGTCTGTGGATATTTCTTTTAACGTGCTTGTTTTTCAATCCTCGGTGAGGGGCGTGTGTGGTACAGAAAACTACATGCGAACACACACACGCGCACGCATACAATAAAAATTCTGTCAGTTTGAAAATAAAACCATTTTAAGTTTTCACACAGAAATAATGATCAGACGATTGTACACCCAAAATAATGAATAAAATATCAGTAATTAAATGCTAAAGCAAAGAGAAAAGTCAAATGTACTTGTAATAAAAGAAAAATAAGTGATAAATTTCGTTGGTGCTTTTTAAAAACATGTTTATGTTTGTGCAACTGACTCAATCCTACAATTCCAAACAGGACAATCAATCCACATTTTGTTAATCAAAGTTTACAACACCAAGTTACTAAGTCACATGTTCATAAAGGCAAGTAAAAATGTCAAAAATTCTTCACTGAGAACCTTTAAAAATTTTCTGGTAAATTGAAAACACAAAGGTTTACTGTGAGCAAAATTAAGATTCACAAATTATTTTAAAAAATCTCTGAAAATGACTGTTTAGATCTTTTTAGCATTTTTTTTAAGGCTATGAAGAAAATATTTTTTCCCCTGTTAATATTTGGCTCCCTAAACAACATCAGTTTAGAGAAACAGAGATGAGTCCTTACTGAAAAGCTAACAGTTAGTGATTGTGCAACTAATACCAATATGGATTCCTGTTGATCTTGAATATTTTTCAGAATTTCAACCAAATGATTTTTTAATAAATCTGTTTATCACCATGAGTTTCACTTTACACAGTTAATCTGCCAGAAACAGTTTGTTCCCACTGGAAGTACCCACAGGAAGTGCTACAGTTAGCATTTAAAAGCTAATCATTTTATTTAAATGACTGAACAATGAAAAACTGACATTGATGTAAAGGTTGATAAACAGAATTTGTCTTAACTATGATGTCATTTATAGATTGGACTTGTTTTAAAGCAGTTTGTTCCACTTTGTTCCTGGCCAGAAGCTAGCGGCTAGTCTGATGAGCTAATTGCTAGTCTAATGGCAGTGGCGATAGCACTTTGTTACAAAAAATAGCCTTGGCCATTGCGCATGTGTGTCTTTACATAAGCAGGTTGTGACAATTGAGTGCCTCAAGCACTTTGACTATTGTGTGTCAGTAGTGGAGCTCCAGCCAACAATGGAAAGTGGAACAACTGTGATAAAGGTAGGAACCACAAAGCACTGCTGTTAATAACTTTGTAAAAGTGACAGCAGGAATGCTGAAGGAGATTTTATGAGAGATTATGAGTTACCATGGCAACGCTAATTACGAGAGATATTAAATAGACCGCTTAGCCACTTCTGTTAAAAAACTCATGATTTTAACAGGAAAAACAACACTAACGTATTAATAATTGATTTAATATTTATTTATTTCGTAAGTGACCATGGTATAAGCAGGATAATGCCAGACAAGGTGACCATTATCAGACATTAATGGAGGATGCGGAGAGGTGAACCACTCACCTGTCATTCATTAACTTCTGATAAAACATTATCCCTTACTAAAATACATCCTCACTATCCATAGAGTGAATTTTTTAGTGATACCACCACAAAAAAAGAAACAAGTTGCATGTGTTCTCACCTTTTTTGCAAGTGCTGCTTTGTTCCCTCCACTGGCAACCCACGACACTCCAACCAGCGTTTAAGCTACACACTGAATGACCCGACAAACTGCCAAACACAAAAGCAGCACCGGAAATATGTTTCTGTCAACTTTATGTTAGAAAACTTCCTTGCAGTGGCCGTCACTGCATCAGGTTGTATAGCTCTACAGGTTGTACTGAATGTGTTTCTGACCCTGCATGACCAACTAAGCACCATCACTGCCATGAGCTAAGGGCTAGCCTGATAAGCTAACAGCTGATCTAATAAGCTAACTGCTAGTCCATTTAGGGCAAGATGATTTCTGCACTCCTAAAACAACTCCAGACCCCAAACATTTCATAGTGGTTCATCCAAAATCTGTTAATAAACCTTTACTGTGTTTTTGCATTGCAAGGTTATTCACACAGAATTTTTCAATCAATTGTAGCAGCATATGTAGCACCTCCAGCTGAGCATGATACAGCCAAATTTTCACAATGTTTCTTTTGAAATGGCTGTGATGTAAAGTAGATGGTGTAAATGTTTAAATAACTGCATTCCCACAAACCACTGTAAATTAGTTTAAAGCAGTACTGAATAAGTTTTAAAACTTTAAGCTACAATTCTGAAACTTGTCTAAGTGGATACTAACCAAAAAACACATTCAGCTTTCATATTAGACATCACTCTCGACTAGGGTTGCCAACCGTCCCTTAAAAAACGGAATCGTCCTTTATTTAGAAAAAATGTTACACGTTCTGTATTAAACTGATAAGGAACGCTATTTGTTCCGTATTTTCGAGAGAATTAAATATTCCTCACAAAATAAATCAATGTCATGTAAATGGACAGCAATCTTGTCACTCTGTTTATTCTTTTTCTTTTTTTTCGTTTTGGTCACCAATGAGCTAACAATACACTCGAAGGGGGTGGATCAATAAACGTGTCGTATCAGCTCATTGGTCAAGGTGGGCCACTGTTACCGGAAACACAGGACAGCGTCAACAAAGCAGCACATGGATGTTGCCGGCTTAGACTCCGAGCACTTTTTTGACAACAATGAGGCTCCCACAAGCAGTAATGCTACGACACCCCCCAAAAAGAAGAAAAGACGATTACAAAAATACAGACAAGAGTGGGAAAAAGACCACACGTGGTTGGCGAAAGTGCACGGCTAAGCACAACCAGTATTTGTTGAGGAAAGATTTTGAATTTTTTTTTCCACTGAATAAATTGTGGAATAATTGTTTTATGTGCATTTGTTTTACACATGCATTAAATTTAAGTTGATTAAACATCCTGAGTTGGGGGAAAAAAACACAGAGTGGGTTGATGTGGATGTGTGCGGGGGTAGTGTGCATGTGTGTGGGGGGTGTTCCTTATTTTTTTTACAGGGAGTTGGCAACCCTACTCTCGACCCTCCGATGGCTTTACAATAGATTAAATAAACTCTGTAATTCGGGTCTCAGCCGGAAATGGTGTTCTGGTGATTTATGCTGCCCTGAAAAAAAATGCCGCCGTCGTACAAAGTGACAATTTATTTCATGATGAAATGTCATTCAAAGTTTATACAGTTTTCTTGTTTATAGTGAGTGTGTCCTGTTAATTATTTAAGCATATTTTTATGATCCTTCCCTGATATTTTCTATATAAAAGCCCTCTGGGTCCTTGTCGGCCATTGTTGGGTCCTTCTCCTCTGGGTGTGTCCAAACATTTGCCTGTCACTCTGACAATGCAAAAAAGTAAAAATAACATCATATTTAGTGTTCCTGTCCTGGGAGAATTTATTTGATAGGTAAAATGTATTTATGGAAAAATATAGAAAATAAAAATCTGTTTATTGAAGTCTAGACGTTGGAACGGCACATGTGTAGCACATCTCAACAGGAAGCATATTTCTGTAGAACACCGGTTCAAGCAACGGCTTTCTGAGACACGGCTGCAGAAAAGCTATTCAGTGCTGCTTTAAATCTGAGATGTTTCACAATAACAACAAGCTGTTAGCTTGTCAATCCTTTTAGAACTATTATCTAATTCTCCAAACTGAGATTGTTCACAGAGCTTTCTATAACAACAAAAGAAATTTAGTGTTCATAAACATTTCACAGAAGCCAATTTCATATAAATCTGCCACTTTAATATTTTAGAGCTCTGTGAGTAATGAAGATGGAAAAATGGACTTAAAGCGTCCCCCGGTGTTTACCGGAGGTGACGGCTATCTGCATATATGTTTGTTGTTGGTTCTAGGACAACTTTTTTGCAGTTCTGAGACAATAATTTTTTTCCAAGAGGGAGAAGAATTTCGTAACACTGCAGTCCTTTTCTTAAAGTCTGACTGACCCTGTCAAAAGAATTCTGCAGTCTGACGTCACATCAGCCATAATGTCTGAACGAGATCAGCAAGGTTGCAAAGAAAGAAACCTGGAAAATCCAGAGCCAACCGAAGCCAAAGAGACAACTCGTGTGTTCACATTAATCCAACTACCTTTAATTCTACACAACAGAGACTAGTTCTGATCTCTGAGTGTCTATTTTCTCCCGTTTGTTGCTCGTGTTTTGATGGTTACCCTACGTGGTGGCGGCTCCTCAATGATCCGATTAGCCACGAGGTCTTGTAGCTGTAGCGCTCCACCACCGATGAAACAAAACGCTGGACACACCGGAGCAGAGCAGTCCACGTGTCCCTCCCACAGGATCCGCAAGGAGTGGGCGTCATAGAAGGTAACACGTCCTTTGTCGCAGTCCAGACACACTCCCAGCCGGGGTGGGAGGGGGGCGGTGGGAGGGTGGGGCATGTTACCATGTGAGTGGAGTCCCCGCTGACTGTGGCTCTCGCTCTGACTCTGACTGTAGTTGTGTCCTTTAGGGAGCAGGATCTTACCCATTCCTACGGTGAGGAAGCAGAAAGGAGGAGAGTCCTGGCCATCCTCTGCTCCGCTGTCATGGCCACTGTCTGGGTCACCGCTGGGAGGAGGAAGAGGAGTGGAGAACAAGGTTAGGCTGAGGAAGAAGTTTGGTTTTAAAGCAGGCTGTGCAAAGGGCTTCAGCATGGAAACAGTTCCTGTCTGTTTCCTTGTCATCACAGCTGCTCTGTGATGAGGCACTTCCTTCATCACTATCAGCTGATCCAGCCTGGAATGATGCTAAAATCCTCCTGCTCATTTAAACAACCAAAAGATTTTTATTTCTACGTTTCTTTCCTTTTTGTTTCACTTTCCAGACTCCCTGGGAAATCCAAGTCCTTCATCTCTGATATCACATCGCTGTTCTGGTTCATCTGCTACTTACCATCTTCTGTGTAAACCATAGTAAGACGGGTCACCCCGGCTGCCCTGGAGCAGTCTGACAGAGGCTGTACAAGCGTGCACAGGTCTGTGGGTTCTCCATCGTTATTAAAACAATACTTAGAACTGAAACAGGAAACTGTTTTCCTGTCCTGTGCAGTTTGTTTTTAAAAATGGAAAACACTTTTCCATATTACAAACAAACCTGCATGTTGATATGTTGCCATCTAGTGGTCAGAAATATCAGACGTTTCTTTTTTAGATGGAAACACTGCATGGTGGTGCAGGTGGTAGCACTGTTGCCTTGCAGCGAAAAGGTCCCGGGTTCAAAACCCAATCAGGACCTTTCTGCATGGAGTTTGCATGTTCTCCCATGTGTGGGTTTTCTCTGGGGGCTCCGGTTTTCTCCCACAGACCAAAAACATGCATGTATGCATAACGGGCAGCTCTAGATTGGCCTTAGGTGTGTCTCTCTGTGAACCTGTGATAGACTGGTGACCTGACCAGGTGTGACCCCCCCACCTCTCACCCAATGATCGCTGGAGACAGACACCCACTCCTGCAACCCTGAACAGGACTAACCAGGTATAGAAAGGGAGTGACTGACAATATAATCATGTAAACCAAAAGGTTACAAACTATGTCAAATATAAATGGGTTTGTTACCGAGGGCTCGTCATGTCCTGAGGAAGATGAAACCACTTCTGTAATTTAGCCTCTTGCCCGACTCCCATCTGCAAACGAGACGAACAGAAAGACTTCCAGTTAACGTGAGACGCTCAGCCCACCATTACATCCAACTAAAAACATGTTCACACCTTCACCAGGTAGGACCCGGGCTCCACAGAGCACGCCCAGTAGTGTCTGCCCTGAGATACGGCCACGTCTGCCACCAGCAGGTCAGACGTCAAGTCACACGACGTGAGGGCGCGGTCGGCAGCTTGAAGCAGGGACAGCCCGGGCACGCTGCGGGCGTAGGTCAGGCCCTTACCCAGCGCCAAACGGTCGGCGTGCAAACCCCAGCGGGAGTCCAGGGAGAAACTCAAAACTAGAAAGAACAGGAGAGAGAGGTGAACCGGGAAAGAGCAGGAGACAAGTAAACCAAATGAATCAGAACAAGATCCTGACGTCTGAATAGAGGAAGGAAAAAAAAGTCACAACACATGATGAAAAAAGAAGGCGAGGTGAACAAGAGAGAAGGTTCAACTCAAAGGCGAGTGGTGGAAGGAGAAGGAAAGACGAAAAACAGACGCCAACTAAACTATTAAATATTACATGAAAAAAAAAGATTAAAAAAAACATTTTAAACAATAAGGAAACTTTTAAAGTGCAGAAAGACAGACCTGCAGCAAGAGAGACAGAGGCAGAGATTATGTGACTGGGATGGTGACACTGGAATGCTGTGCAGAAACTAAGAACAGGTGGGAATGGAGGAAATCAAGATGGAGAGAAAAGACATCAAGATTAGTCAAATAATCCAAAGATGGCAACAGTGGAAAAACCTTCAGTTTCAACAACAGACTGTAGAGAACTGGACACAGGAAAGGAACCTGGAAGATGAGGCTGAAGCTAAACAAACGCCCCCTAGTGGCTGACTGCAGTATATGTTTTAAGTCCCGACTCTAGAAATACAACAGTGCATGCTAAAAAAATATTATCACGTACAGGATCTCGTATCTTACCCGGCGCAGGTGGCGTGTGGAGGTAAATCTCTTCGCTGTACTCGCCGAACCCGGCTTTGTTGCAGCCTCTCACCCTGAGCACGTACACGCTGTCCATCTGCAGCCGATCGATCACCGCGCTTGTACCTTTCACCTCGTTCAGTCGCTGCCACGGCGTTGAAGAGCTGGGGGAGCCCACGCCGCCCCACGCTGCTCCGGCTCCCCCGGCTCGCCGCTGGTATTCAACAGAAAAGTGCCAAGCCGGAGCCGAATCCTGAGGGAGGCGCCAGCACAGAAACAGCTGGTCGTAAGCTAATGTCTTCTGGGTGTCGATGACCGGAGCCTGCGGAGCTGCAGGACAGATACAGGTCTAGATGTTTGTCTCAAAATGTTGGGGGACAGAGAGTCTGAGATCTAACCTTGTATAAACTGCAGGCTGTTGATGAGCTTGATTTCTTTGGACGCATCGAGGTGAAAGTGTCTGAAGGAGGTATCAGCAGCAGGACTGAAACACTGCAGGTTTTCTATGGCTTTAACCAGCCTGCAAGGAGTGAAGAAGAAAAACTCATGAGAATCGCTGACAAACATTCCTTCTTGTGCAGTTCAAGTTTCAGTTGGGCGCCACCTGTTGTGCGTTATTCTCGCAGCCTGAACAAAGCAGGGCGCGTCCGTCTCTCTGAGCAGCTCCTGGGTGTACGCCATCAGACCCGCCTGCTCCAGCAGACCCTGCTTCTCAAAGACCTGCAGGTACAGGGTCTCCTCTCTCCTGCTCCTGGACCCCTCCAGGGCCAAAGCTAAAGTCCCCTGACGCTCGGCGACAGCGGCCCCCAGCTCTCTGACACACTGAGTCAGCTGTTGCAGAGCCACTGCACTGTTAGCCTGCAGGAAAAACAACAGGAACAAAGTTTAGCTGCTTTCACTGAAGTCCACAAACAGGAACGACTGTGTGGAGCGTGCACATAAACATTCTCATAACCTGCCATTAATGTTACAGCTGATGTTCTTGGGCTCATAGGTTAAGTTGGAGGAGGGGCTATGACATCATCCTTCACAAAAGTTGCATTTTAGTTGTTTACACAGAAACACGAGGATAAATATTCAAGATCTTTTCACTCTGTAATGAGACGAAAGGATGAAAAACTTTCTTCCCATCTATAAAGACTTGTTCCCCCCGAAGGACGGAACCTTTAAGGGACAGTCCAGACTTGAGCAGTCACCATAAGATTCAATTGAATCCGATTGTTTCTACCTGTGTAAGTTCAGCCCACTGAGTAAATATCTATGTAAGTAACCTGATATAAAGTCAAAGTGATGCAGCGCTGAATGTCTGCTTCTTTATGTGATTAAAGTTCTGCACAACAACCGCAGTGAGAAACCATGAGAAAGCCTCTGCACCTCCATCTGTTTAATCGCAGCCTCCAGCTGAGTGATCTGACTCTGTATTGTGTCCTGATTGGCCAGAATGAAGCTGACTTCTTTGCTGATCTTGTCCTGTGAAACCAAAAGCAAAGTTAACGTCATAACACACGCTAACACGCAAATCAGAACTCAGCTGGAGACGCGCTACCTTCAGGGCCTGGTAGGCCTGTGCTATAGGTAAAACTTTGTGTCTGTGGTGGACACGACGGAGTTTACAAAGTGGACACAGCAACCTCTGGCAGTTCCGGCAGTACCACTGGAGTCTCTCCTGCTCGTGCTCCGTGCATGTAAGGACCTAAAGCACAAACTGGAGTAAAACACGGTACAACAGAAACTTCTGCGAGCTGAACAGAAAAAGAACGACGGGCCAACCTTCGGCCGGAAGTTGTTGGTGGGTAGTATGTGTTCATGCTGAGCTCGAGGAGTTCCCCAGGGGTGGTAGAGTTTAAAACACTCGTTGCAGAAATTTGCCTTGCAGTCAGCGCAGCCTTTAGTGGCCTCCAGAGACTGAGGAGGTTTACAGAAGGCACACATTATCGCCACGCTGCCAAGACTCACTGTCTCCCTGTACCTGGAGGGAAGACGTGTGAACAGGGAGATAAGAAGAAAGCTCAGGTAAATCCAGCACCACTGGAGAAAGAGAGCCGAAAACATAAAGTCAGGTTAAAAACTAGCGTGTGCGTGGCTGTGTCCTGCTCTCCTTTCCTGTTGAACATCCCGCTATTTTAACTACCTGACCTGGATACAACACCAGCCGTTAGTGCAGCAAAACCTTCCGCATCATACTTTCTCAACACTGCTCAACTGCTTTCTGGAGGCGGAGCTACTGGCTTCTCATCTCTACAACCCCATCTTAACTTTTCACAAGCAGCTAATCAGACTGTTTCATGCATAAAGCTGATCAACATCTCTGCGCCTGCTTCTGCCATGTTGTACTTTAGGAGCCCCACAGAAGAGGGGCTGAAAGCCCCGCCTACTCACCTGCACACAACCATGAATCAGCAGGAGTCAACATGTGGAAATACGAATCAGTTATTATTTTTAGTCATAAGGAGGGGCGGGGCTTAAAACTTACACTGCAACCAGCAACTAGAGGGCGCCCCATTTATTTTGGCTTCAACTTTTGGGTTATATTCCCATGTCTAGCTGTTGCCCAGGTTGATCTTCATTAAAGATCACAGACACTGGGTTCTATAAGTTGCTACAGGGTTCTACATGGTTATAGGAAGCTACAGGGTGCTGTAGGCTTCTACAGGGTTCTATAGGATGCTACAGGGTTCTACATGGTTATAGGAAGTAACAGGGTGCCATAGGCTTCTAAAGGATTCTATAGGCTTCTACAGGGTTCTACAAGTTGCTACAGGGTTCTACATTGTTATATAGGAATCAACAGGTTGCTATAGGCTTCTACGGGATTCTATAGAATGCTACAGGGTTCTACAGGTTGCTACAGGGTTCTACATGGTTATATAGGAAGCTACAGGGTGGTATAGGCTTCTACGGGATTCTATAGAATGCTACAGGGTTCTACAAGTTGCTACAGGGTTCTACATGGTTATATAGGAAGCTACAGGGTGCTATAGGCTTCTACGGGATTCCATAGAATGCTACAGGGTTCTACAAGTTGCTACAGGGTTCTACATGGTTATATAGGAAGCTACAGGGTGCTATAGGCTTCTACGGGATTCTATAGGATGCTACAGGGTTCTACAAGTTGCTACAGGGTTCTACATGGTTATATAGGAAGCTACAGGGTGCTATAGGCTTCTACGGGATTCCATAGAATGCTACAGGGTTCTACAAGTTGCTACAGGGTTCTACATGGTTATATAGGAAGCTACAGGGTGCTATAGGCTTCTACGGGATTCTATAGGATGCTACAGGGTTCTACAAGTTGCTACAGGGTTCTACATGGTTATATAGGAAGCTACAGGGTTCTATATGATGCTACAGGGTTCTACAAGTTGCTACAGGGTTCTACATGGTTATATAGGAAGTAACAGGGTACTATAGGCTTCTACGGGATTCTATAGGATGCTACAGGGTACTATAGGCTTCTACAGAATTCTATAGGATGCTACAGGGTACTATAGGCTTCTACAGGATTCTATAGGATGCTACAGGATTCTGTAGGATGCTACAGGGTTCTATAGGATGCTACAGGGTTCTATAGGATACTACAGGGTTCTACATGTGTATATAGGAAGCTACAGGGTACTATAGGATGCTACAGGGTTCTAAAGGGTTCTACATGTGTATATAGGAAGCTACAGGGTGCTATAGGCTTCTACAGGATTCTATAGGATGCAACAGGGTGCTATAGGCTTCTACATGATTCTATAGGATGCTACAGGGTTCTATAGGATGCTACAGGGTTCTACATGGTTATATAGGAAGCTACATGGTGCTATAGACTTCTACAGGATTCTATAGGATGCTACAGGGTTCTACATGGTTATATAGGAAGCTACATGGTGCTATAGACTTCTACAGGATTCTATAGGATGCTACAGGGTTCTACATGGTTATATAGGAAGCTACATGGTGCTATAGACTTCTACAGGATTCTATAGGATGCTACAGGGTTCTACATGGTTATATAGGAAGCTACATGGTGCTATAGACTTCTACAGGATTCTATAGGATGCTACAGGGTTCTACATGGTTATATAGGAAGCTACATGGTGCTATAGACTTCTACAGGATTCTATAGGATGCTACAGGGTTCTACATGGTTATATAGGAAGCTACATGGTGCTATAGACTTCTACAGGATTCTATAGGATGCTACAGGGTTCTACATGGTTATATAGGAAGCTACATGGTGCTATAGACTTCTACAGGATTCTATAGGATGCTACAGGGTTCTACATGGTTATATAGGAAGCTACATGGTGCTATAGACTTCTACAGGATTCTATAGGATTCTACAGGATTCTATAGGATGCTACAGGGTTCTAGAGAATGCTACAGGGTTCTACATGGTTATATAGGAAGCTACAGTGTGCTATAGGCTTCTACAGGATTCTTTTGGATACTGCATGGTACTATAGGATGCTACAGGGTTTCTACGTGGCAGCTACAGTGATCAGGTGCTCATTTAGGACAACAGAATGAAACTGTTTTACTGGCTGCCGTCACAGTGTGCTGCAGTTCTGAAGCCATTACTGCAAAGTGTTCAGGAGTTCAGACTCACCAGTGGAACTCAGTCCAGTTAACGATTTTCTGTCTCCCTTATAAAGCAGGACTGATTTCACTCATTACTCACTAACCTTTGTTGCTGCTTTGAGGTTATGGTTTAAGATCAAATAGAAACACTGACATTTGAGATGGAAATAGTCCTCGCTAATCTGATTAACCTCAGATCTGTCAGCTAGTAATAAGAACATTTTACTGACATTGAATTAATTTATATTTGTTGTTTACAGACCTTTCAACAATCCGCTCCAGGGTCAGGTTCCGGAAGCAGTCTGTGAGCCCTTTCTCCCCGAGCTCCACGTCCTGCTGACAGGAAGGACACGGGAACAGCATGGGGGGAGGGGCCGCCTCCCTCCTCCTTAGACCTGGGTATGTCCCACATACTGGGGGAGGGATGCAGGTGAGAAGGAGATGAAGGAAACAACACAGACAAGACAGAGGAGAGAGAGAGAGTTTGAGATGTCAATGGAAAATTAACACAGTGAAAGTTATTTATAGTTTACTGTCTGACATCATCCTCAGCTGGTTCAGTTCTCTCACATTCACATAAAGCTTCCTGTTAAACATCTCAACATCCAAGCACACACAAAGCTGTTTCCTCCACCTGTTTTGAGGACTCGCTCCAGCCGTTCAGGCGTCCTGGGCGCAGGTCTGTGTGCCTGTCGTGGAGAGCGAGTGTTTGGTGTAGACGCCGGTGAGTTGGGCTCTGGAGGAAGATCTGGAGGAGGATAACCTCTCTGTACCAACACCTCAGCCGCACAAAGCAAACACACACTGTGTTGGCAGGGGAGGAGGATGGGCTGCTTCACTATCTCATCACATACGGGGCAACGCAGCTCCTGCACCATGTTCTTCATGTTCGACTAGAAGGGGGGGGCAGAGTCAAGGAGAGAACAGACTTAACAGTGAGTTGATGGATCAATCAGGATCTTTACCTGACTGTTAATGCTGTCATTCACCTGAAGAACACCAGAGACAAAACTAGCCACTGAGTCCCAGTTTCACTGCCTGTAGCGGCCCTTCTCGCTGCAGCAACAAAGCTGCAGCATCCGGTTTCTATGACAACGCGCATCATCCTTATAGTGTGCGGCCCAAAAGCCTCTCGTGCGATTTGCCAGTATATTCCAAACCCTTACATGAACTCCATCTGCTTCCTATTTTTATATTTCTGGTTGATGAATATTTTAAATTTCTGTTTTGTGACCCATTGTTTCATAATTTGTAATAAATCGATAAAGATGGAAATATCTCGAAATGAAATATCCCCCATTCCTTCATCACAAAAGGGTTATTTTGTATTTAGATGGATCGGGATTTTATGGGTGGAATCGCTGCGAACACTCGGTTTAAAAAAAAACAAATGCCTAAATAAGGTGAATATAATCAGCGTCACACTCACATTCATGAGAACCAGCACGTCCATAACGGAGGTAAAGGTCTGCAAATCCGCTTCTGCCATGCTCGGTCGGTTCCAGCTGCGACACAAAGCCCGGTCCTGGAGAGCAGGTTCTCCTCGATTGAACGGAACCGTGCCGGGCCTTGACTGATGGAACGTTACCAGAAAATTGTTGTGGTTGAGAGGCTGCTGCTCACGCGCCTGTGGATGAAGAGTCCACTTGTGTCTGTGTGTGTGTGTGTGTGTGGGGGGGGGGGGGGGGGGGGGGGGACCTCCGGTCCAGACTGTCTGAATACACGTTCCGACTGTTTCACCTTATGTGTGTATTTTACAAGCCTGGACTAAACTGCTGCTGCATGCCTCATTGTGAATGTTACGATAATGTGGGACGAGCAATATAAAATATATATATATATATATATATATATATATATATATATATATATATATATATATATATATATATATATATATATTATTTTTGCATTTTCATACTCTTAAGGACACAATAATTTAATATTATGCTTTCGATGGTTTTTTACGGACATGTTCCTTTTGGTACAGCCTAGGAACGTTTAACGACTGTTGTTTTTTCGTCCGGTTAAAAATACGGTGTGCGCAATGTCTGTGTGATGTTGTAGCCATAGCAACCGTTCGGACTCTTAACAATGTGAAACAGTTAGCTGCATTTGTTAGAGAAAGCTAAAATAAAGTTTAGAGACATTTGAACTAAAACGGGTTTGTTTTTAGTCAACAAGTAACTCTGTGAGTTTATTTAACGAGCAATGGAATCAGATTAGCACTGTTAGCTCCATGCTAACGCATTTTTACTGCTAACTGCTCATTTTACTTGAACTCTTGTTCGTCTAAACTCTGACTGACAGGAAGATAAACAGCATGTCGGGTGTCAACAGTCTCGTCCCTGCTCGGTTTCTCACCATCACAGCTCATCTTGTCATCGTTATTACCATCTTCTGGTCAAGGGTGAGTACGGAAAGCAAAATTATCACATATTCTTGAGTTTTTAATTTTTTTTTATTAAGGTCTGCTGTATCTGGTTTATTTTAGTTTAGTTTTATAATAGGAAGAACTAGTTTATATAATTAATTTGATAAATTCTGTCTTTGATTTTGGAATATATTTATTCTATAAATGACCAAAGTAGTAAAACCACAAACATGTGAATGTGTATAAGAACGTTTGCTGAGACCATGAAAGGTTAAAGTCAATCTGACGTGATTTTTTTACATGTTGTTTTTTTACTTCATATTAATTAGTATTACATTTGTACCCAGTGGACACTTTTTTTCACATAAATTTGGATGCACAGATTTCCAGTAATAAAGTCTCATATTTATGGAGTCTTGCTTCACAATTTTGAGGAAGGCGCTTTTACCGGAAGTGACAAAACCTTGGACCAAGAAATATAAACAAAGTGATTACTATGGCAGAAAATGGAGAATCAGATAAAGAATCTGACATTTCTGAGTGTTTGTCTCTTTCTGAATCAGAAATCAACTCGGGAGAAAAGACGATGTGAAGAGAATCAGTTTTAAAGTGAACAGCTGAATGTTTGAGCTGAAATCAATTCCACAGGCTTCAAGTTCTGCTGATCAAACATAGTCATTCTCAGTGTCATTGTAGATGTGAACAATCAGATCAGAGCAGAGAGAAAGAAAAGAAAATCCACTGATAAATTTGTCAAGGAGTTACTAATATTGGATACTGACATGAGTGTGACTTTGGAACTGTGATTATGTAACTCTCTCTGTGTTTTTACAGGATGTAAATATTATGACTATTGAATTGTTGACGCATATGTAGTCAGGGAAACACGTTAATGAAGTAGGCTTGCTACAACCACATGCTAAACAGCGTTTGAATGTTTTATCAATAAAAACAAGCTTGCAAATGTTTTTTCAATGTCCATGTAAGACACAAACAAAGAGCAATTTTCCTTCGTTTTGTCACTTCCAGTTTGAAATTGAGACTTGAAGCTCACAGAACTTTCATACTTGCCTTGTAAGTGTCAAATAGTTTAATAAAACATGGTGTAAATTTATGCTAAGTTATGATGTTTCTAAATGATTTACTGAGACCCAAACATGTCAAACACTTCAAATCCCGTGACTGAGGAAAAACATTCCCTGTCAGTGTTTTACTACTTTACATGGCATGTTAACAGTGATGCACTAAAGAGTATATAGATTTTTAATGCTTTAAATTGTACTGGTTTGTTGAAGTTTCAGGATATTTTATATGATTTACAGTTTCTAATGTGTAAAAATCACATTATTTATAAAGCTTTACGTTAGCTTTATCAACATTTTCTAAAACATGCTGATCCTTCTGTATGAAAGTAGAAAAAGACACGGAGGATAAATATATTATTTATGATCTGTGAATACAAAAGTCGTGACTTGAAAGATATATGCAGAGGTAAAATATTTATTAACAGATTCTGGGACGTCATGTGGTTTAAAACAACAGAAAAAACAAACCTCCTGGTTCCTGATGTGATCGTAATAGTTAATAAAGTTTTTTTGTTCTTGTTTTTATTTACAGGAAAATAACGTGCGAGCATGTTTACCTTTGAATTTCACACAAGAACAGTACGACACTGAGGATAAAAAGTGAGAAGATGATTGATGAACATATTTAAGGCCGTGAAACGCTCCGTTTCTAACATGTGTCTCTTTTGTCAGGCTGGTTGTGGCGCTGGCCGTCACTCTCGGCCTGTTTGCAGTCGAGCTGGCTGGTTTCTTTTCAGGGGTGTCCATGTTCAACTGCAGCCAGAGTCTGCTGTGTATCCTTTACACTGACACTCCATTACTGCTAAAAGCCTTTAATTATTTCTACACTCGACTCCAAGTGGGGTTTAGGACTTTTCCAGTTGATGAGTTGTTTTCTCTCCTTTCTAAAACAAATTTAAGTATGAAAGTTGGGATGTTTGGATGAATGCAGGACTGATAGGAGTGACAGAAAAATCAGGGGAAATCCAAACGTGATGTAATGATCAGTTACAGTTCCATGACTTGTTTCTGTGTGACTCCGGGTCGGATGTAGCCACAGGAGTCCACGCCAGCGCCTCAGTGGCTCTGCTTTTCTTTGTGTTTGAGCAGTGGGAGTGTGACGTCTACTGGTGGATCTTTGCCATTTGCAGGTTAGTTCAGGTTTGTTTTTTTCCCTGACTGATGTTTTCCTCCAGCGTTAGCGGTCCACTGCAGCGCCTCCGTGTCCTTGTCTTTCTTTGTGTTTGACAAGTGGGAATGCTGGACTTACTGGGTGATTTTTGCCCCTTGCAGGTTGGTGCATCTGTGAAATGTTTGGAATTATTTTTGAGAAAGATTGAAGAAGCTGAACAAGCAGTGAATGTGAGTACGAATGCATGTAACTATTTATTATGTTTCTGTCTCTCTAGTGTCCTGCCAGCCATCGTGGAGGTTATTCTGTTTGTTGCAGTTTTTGGACTGAAGAAAAAGCTGTCATAACAGACATTTCTGAGATGAAACGACTCTGGTAGTTTCGGTCGCAGACACCAGTCAGAGTTTAAAATAATGTGCAAAACAACTATCATCACTTTTTATTGTGTGTTTTATATAAATAATTGTTTTATATTTTATTATAACCATTAGGAGAAGAATCTTTAGAGAGAATTCTTTTTTTTTTATGGTGTGTTTAGTTCAGTAATTTTGTGTAAATGTTACTTTTCTAATGGAATTGTGTTATGTTTTGTTTGTTTTTTACAGCAAGTGTCGGGATATCCATCCTAATAATCATAGCAAGAAATACAGTAACATGTACAAGATGTTTTCATTTTTGTACAAAATAAATGTGTATCACATTTTAATGCTATTTGTAATATTTTTCTGAAAATGTAGGAATGTTTACTGAAAAGCAACAACTTTTATATTCTGCTCATTTTGTTGAGTTTATCCGAGCTAATTTTGTGCTGGTCTTTTACGACTTCAAGCACATATTTTATTCAGATATTGAAATTACATTGTAGAATAAACTTCATGTTGGTCATTTGTGTTGTGGCTCGTCTTCACTTGTCTGGTATAAAATTATGTTTGTTCCATCCAGTTTTATACTGACATACATTTTGTGTTCCGTCTCAGAGAGAATTCAGATATCAATAATCAAAGACAGTTGGGCTTCTCCCAGGATTTCTTTGCACTAAAACTGTTTAGATTTGTCGGTTAATTAGATAAAACCAGCAGTTTGTAAAGGAAACACTTTTTGCAATTTATTAAATATGTTGTTTCACGGAATATTTCATAAAATTTTACAGTTTAAGTTAAAAGTACACAGCTAAAAGTGACGCTGAAGATAAACAAAAATCATCAAGCAAAAGGCTCCGCCCACTGGTCCGTTCTGTTATTACCTCCGGGTGGTTGGGCTTTTTTCGGTTCCTAGGACCGGTGAAATTATCTCGCTTTCATTGAGAAGTTAAATCTTCTCACCACTTCTCATCTCCAGGCACGGATTCGGATTTAACTTTAAATCATGCGTATGTGTTTTATTTCATGTTTTTAGATATTTCAGTAAAAGTTTTAATTTGTTAAGCCAAGCTAACAAGATTTATGCTAACTGAAAGAGCTATTCTTGGGTTTCGGGATGTTTAGTTTGTCAAACTTATGTTGCTATAAAAACAAGTAACGCATTTTCATGTTTAACTGTGTGCGCAGACTGTTGTCTATGTATGGATCTTTGTTGTATAAACGCAGGGAGCATTAAAAATATTAATATTAACGCTACAGTTACGTCGGAAATGTTTACGTGCGAACACTGACGTGGCGTAAAGACCGAGCTGTCGAGTAGCTTATTTTAATGAAACTGCGTTAAAATTAAGAAGAATTGTACGAATTTTTTAAATAGAAATACAATATCCTGCAATTTAGTCAAACTATAAAGTTAAACTCCATTAAAACGTGCAGCTTGTTGTTTTATATTGATGTTTTGAGCCCGAAACGTCCCTTTATTTTAAAATCTGTTTCTTTTTAACATCTTCAATCTTTCTGTAGCTGTGAACACGAGCACGTCCTTGGTTCTCTCCAGCCTGCTGTCAGTGCTGGTGTTTGCTGGAATGCAGATGTTCAGTAAACAGCTGGGATCCAGCGAGTGGCTCACCATCCTGGGAGGTTTCCTGGGCTCAGTGCTTTTCATCTGCTCCCTCACTGTATCCTTTAGATGGAGAATAAAACAGAAGGGCTTCGTTTTAAAACCCATGTCTGTTGATTTATTTGCAAAACTCAGTGAGACATCGTTTTTCTAAAGGTCATTTGGTTTGTGGATTGTTGTACCTTAATGTTCTCCTCAGGCTTTCAATAACCTGGAAAACCTGATGTTTGGAAAGGGATTCCAAGCCAAGATATTCCCAGAAAGTAAGTGATGAGAAAACAGAAAGTAAATGTTTTTCCAGAGTTTTAGATTTCAACATGTAACCAAACATTTTTGGGACAGTGTAGATGTACTCAAACCATCGCAGGCGGCCGGTTCTCTGATATTAAAGCTGTTGTTATCTGTTCTGTTCTTTTCCAGTTCTGTTGTGTCTGTGTCTCTCACTCTTCGCGTCTGGTCTGGTGCATCGTGTCTGTGTCACCACTTGGTAAGTGACACTTCTGCATAGCTGAAACCCTAAAACCTAGTTGGACCTCGTCTGTTTTAACATCTTGTCTGTTTTTTTTTTTTCCTCCACGCAGCCTGATTTTCTCCCTCTTCGCCTTGTACTACATCAACAAAATATCTGCTGCCCTGTATCAAGCAGCTGTTCCTGCAGTGCCACCTGCCAAAGCTGCCAGCAAGACCAAAAGGAAGAACTGATCAGTCCACTATGCCCCCCCCCCCCCATTAACCAGTCTACATGGTCCGATGGTCACTGTAACGTTTTGTCACTTAAACTCTGGTTTTAGGAAATGATTTTGTGGAGATTTGGTAAGAATTTATCAGTAATTATTATTAAATTGATGTTAAAAGTGCCCCAGTTTAACGTGCGGCCTTATGATAAATCTAAAAATAACTTTCGACATTCCATCATCCCCCCCACTCCCCTGGCACTGATGTATATGAAGAGATTCTCTCACCCTGTCTCGTTCTCTGTACGTCCAACCGCACGTCAAGATGCTTTTTTTTTCCTTTGGTTTTGTAATTAAACTTTTTCAAAGACTTGGAATGTGTTGTTGTTCTGTGCAAAGCTGGTGTTCAGAGGATGAACACCCCCCCCCCCCCCCC
>SSNP01000055.1:1539121-1549395 GCA_006937955.1 Pachypanchax playfairii
CCCCCCCCCCCCCCACACACACACACACACACACTTCAAACCTAATCTGTATCTGTAGTAAGACTTCAAACTGAAGGCGACATGTACAAATATCTGCATTAAAAGATCACAAACAAACTGAACCTGCTGCTTCAGGTTGGAAACACAATTTTATTCAGACAAGATCGTTTCTTAAAAAAACATTTCAAAAGCAGAAGGATGTTTCTGAAGCTGCAGATCCAGATGAGCCACAGACAAAACCTGAACCTGAAGTAAAAATCTGCTTGTGAGCTGCTGCTTTGGATGTCAGCAGCTTGTTCCTGAACAAATCTCTGAGCAAATACACAGAAGGAAGAATAAATGAATGTGACAGAGACGTGTTTACAGAAGAGCTGCGGCCACAGTGGAGCGCTAACAGTTCCACTTGCATCTGTCGTATCTTTATATGCAGCTTGCAGATTTTCTGAAGGTCTCTTCAAGTTCTTTTTTGGAGCTTGACTTTTTTTCGAATTATTTCCTGTCCAGTCCTGGTCCAGACAGCATGTGTGCTACAGTTTGTGCTTAAAACACTTCATTATCTAAACCCGCTTATTCTTGTACAGTCGGGAGTGTCCAACTCCAGATCCTGAGTTCCACCATCCTGCATGTTTCAGATGTTTCCCTGCTTCAACACACCTGGTTCAGATGAACAGGTTGTTAACAGGCTTCTGCAGGACTTGCTGAGGATTTGAATCAGGGGAACATCTAAAACATGCAGGATAGTGGCCCTCGAGGCTTGGAGTTGGATGCCCATGCAGTTCAGGGTCACGAGGAGCTGGTGTGTATCTCCAGCAGTCATTGGGCAAGAGGCGGAGTTACACCTGGACAGGATGCCAGTCCATCACAGAACCACAGGGAGAGAAAACCACTCACACCCAGACACATTTAGAGTCGCCATTTAACCTCGTGCGTGTTTTTAGTATGTGAGATGATGAAGCCGGACTCACTGGAGAAACCCACACATGCATGAGGAGAACATGTAAACTCCATACAGGAAGGTTCTGCCTGGTTTCAAACCCAGGACCTTGCTGCAAGGCAACAGCACTACTAACTGCACCACCGTGCAGCTTAAAACAGACAAAAGAGAAGAACAGAGTGTTTGATGTTGCCACTAATCATATGTGTTCCAAATGAAGTGGGAGTGGCTTATTGGGAACACCTGGTCCCAGTATAGTCCTGCTCTGGCTCTGCATCACATCCTTTATGAACCTTCACAGACCTCACTCCTGACTGACCAACATCTGTTATTGTTACTTTACTAAAATGTCAGGTGAAAAATGGGCGCGTCTCCAGCTGGTAGTGATGATCTGAAGAGTCTCACTTTTAACAGGAACAAATCCAGCAATATGAACCAAGAACTGCATCATCCTCCAGCTGATCTCTCAGCTGATCCTTCAGCTGATCTCTCAGCTGATCCTTTAGCTGATCCTCCAGCTGATCTCTTAAAGCAGAACTAAGTAAGTTTTGCTCTCGCTCTCCCCCTACTGGTCCCCTGTGAAAGCTCACTGTCGTAACGTTCCCCCGCCGCCCCCGCAGACGCAGATGCTCTGCCGATGTTCACCCGCGACTGAGCTCTCTCTCGGTCCCAATCACGTTTCCTTTTTTTCTGCTCGTCGGTCAAAAGTTTTTTCGTTCTTTTTGGTTGAAATCTTTGCACTCCTAAGGGTGGCGTTGCTAACAACGGCAAGGGCTTCATGCTTGTATTTATGTACGTGAGTGTGAGTGCCGTAAAGCAGGTTTGTTCTCGCGAGATTAGTCGGGTCCGATCCACTGAAAGTTGCAAGTGCTGCTTTCAGGACACAGACCCCGGAGGGAGGGGAGGGACCCACGAATCACCCCGCCAAGTCCTTGTTTAGCCCCACAGGGACTCTAGAAAACATTTATTGAGGTGAAAAAACTTACTTAGTTCTGCTTTAACTGATTGTTCAGCTGATCCATCAGCTGATCTTCCAGCTGATCTCTTAACTGATCCTTCAGCTCGTCCTTCAGCTGATCCTCCAGCTGATCTCTTAACTGATCCTCTCAGCTGATCTCTTAACTGATCTTCCAGCTGATCTCTTAACTGATCCTTCAGCTCGTCCTTCAGCTGATCCTCCAGCTGATCTCTTAACTGATCCTCTCAGCTGATCTCTTAACTGATCGTTCAGCTCATCCTTCAGCTGATCCTTCAGCTGATCCTTCAGCTGATCCTTCAGCTGATCCTCCAGCTCTCAGTTAACTTCATCTGTTGCCTTGTTGGTGCTAAAACACTTTTTAATGGCTAAAAAAACATTATCTTTGGTATTTGTTTCTCCGTTACACCAGGATTTAGAGTTCAGGAGTATTTTAAAAACCTGAAGACATCAGAGTTTTTTCATCAAATAAAAATAAACTCTGGTACTGAAAGAATCTACAGAACTTTTGATTAATATCACTGAAATACAGAGTCTGGCAGCTTGGAACCCCCTCCCCATCCCCCATTATTACAAGCTGTGTATATCACAGGAGTCATGGTTAATAACATGTTCACTCTAACATGGTTAAACACTTCATCTGCTGATGTGTGATGTATATGGAGGGAAACAGGAGGAGGGATTTTCTTTTCTCCTTCTCTCTGCTGCTCAGAACTCCACCCCCCCCCACCCCCCCACCTCCTCTTCCTCCACATCACATTGGGCGTTTCCTGGATGACTGTAAGTCCCTGAATAAACTTTCAACAAACCACAGCTCTCGTCACTTCAAGCTCACAGTTTGTGCCTCGTCGTGACCTGGTAAGATTTTTTAACCATTTCTAACAAGGTTTTTATTTATTTGGTGTTTGTGGCTTGAGGCGTGAGGCTTGTCGGGGTCGTCATCCCTCACATGTCCCGCGTGTTCTCACCCCTCAGCAGATTTTCACTGTTTATTGTGTCTCACATGTCGGAGTTAGGCTTGACTCAACTGGTAAAAGTTATTTGTTAGAGAGAAAAAGAAGAAATGAAGTAAAGATCTTAGTTTAGGAGGTAAACGGTGATGTCGGACCTAAAGAATGTGCTCTGAGTGCCAGTAGGACCAACACCCACCTCCTCACTGAAGCCTGTTATTTTACAGATAAAACCATTTCACTGCAACTTTCCATCTAACCAAAGTTCATGTCTTACTGGGATGTGAGAAAACGTTCAATAAAGTTTAAAAGGAAACTTCTAATTTGATTGATACGAGTTTGTTTAAGTTGAAGCTGCTGCTTATCTTCATGTTTCAGACGTGCAGCAGCTGGAACGTAAATAAAAAGAAGGGAAAAAAAAGAGAAAAAACTTTCCTTCCTCCTTTTCTTCCCCTTTCAGCTCTGACTTCAGCAGCCATGAGTGATTTAGAGAAAGCCATGGAGTCCCTGATCACTGTGTTCCACCGTTACGCCAAAGAGGGCGGGAACAAAAACACTTTGAGCAAGAAGGAGCTGAAGAGGCTGATCGAGACCGAGCTGCCCACCTTCCTGAAGGCAGGACTCAGTTCTTCTGTCATCATTAGGGATCAGCTGATAGATGCAGCTTCCTGTTCTAATGTCCCACCATGTCTCCTGTCCACTCTGTTACAGACCCAGAAACACCCCGACACTCTGGACAGAATCATCCAGGACCTGGACGAAAACAAAGACGACGAGTTGGACTTTGAGGAGTTTCTGCCCTTCGTCGCCGGCCTCACGATCGCCTGTGAAAAGCATTACGCTCTGACGCCTGAAGGGAAGAAGGGCAAGAAATGAAGATGATGATTTGTTACTGATGAAGTTTATAAAACAGATTCACATTAAAATATAACTTTTGACTAAATTCATTGTTTTGGGGATTTTTTAAAATCTGTGTTATCCTAAAACACATTCATATTCGCTTTAGTTTATCAGTAACTGATTCCTGATTCATTTTGGGTCAGAAGATTCTCCACATCATGACAAATATCTTTGTAAGTACTTGAAACGTTGACAAATTCCCATCTGCTTTGGATCATATTACCCATAAATCCCTCTGAAACCTGCTGCCTCCAGCACAAAGATTCAAGGTCAATTATTTCACAAAGGAATTTAATATTCTCCAAGATCTCGAGCTCAGATCAGGGTTTTACTGACTCTTAGAACGGATCTGCAGTACTGTGCAAAAGTTTTAAACTGACCCTCAAGAATCCAGACTTTTCTGTAAAGAGATTTTGAAGGACATTCGTGAAGTTTTAATTTGGAGTTCAGCTGCTTTTTTCCACCCACTTCCTGTTCAGTTAGTGTCCTTTACCTGAAAATCCCATTATTCAGTTTGTGCTGAAAGAATGAACATGAAGACGTGAACATGATCAGCTGGTCATCGTCGTTTCAGCTGGTTTAGAATCACTTTGATGGTGTTAAAATACAAATTTCTGTGACATTCTTTTATTTTCTTTATAGATTCAGAAACAATATTTTTTTTACAATCTGAAATGAAGTTACAAACTAGCAACCTATTAGCTAACAGGTACTTTCATTCAATTTAAAAGAAGTTATCAGACACATGTTGACACACTGTGTTACTCTTTATGTCTCAATAATTCATGGATCAGATTTAAGTGGGTAAAATGATCAGGGAAGATAAACTGAGTGAAAACGCATCAAAAAGTTTAAATCGCTTTCAACGGTTATAAAAACTTCTGGCTGCTCGAAGGTCAGAAATAATCAAATAATGAAGGCTGATTCCAGACGTTTACACAAGAACACCAACAAGTCTGTAGTCACGATCAACTCAGAAAAATCTGGAGGTTAATAAACTTGTTTTTTCTTTTCGTCACATTAATAATGATTTTGAAGCTAGAATTCCAAATCCAACAACAGGAAGTGACATAAAACTTGTTGGCTATTAAAGTTGTTTGGGTTCGCGGATTTTTACCAACAGATGGTGCTAGAAGATCGAGAGAAACATCAACATGGAACGTTGTAACAGTTTGTTCACCCACAGTGACCTTTGTATTGTTTTAATTAATTAATTATTGTTTTTTTAAAACGTTTTGTTTCTAATTTCTGTTTTTATGCAATTTTTTGCTTTATTTCTTTCTCCCGTTTTTATTGTTGTAAAGCACCTTGATCTGCTTGTCAGTGTAAGAGTGCTTTATAAATAAAGTAGGAGCTTCTACGCTGCACGTTAATGACACAGGCTGAATATTCCATCATCAGATCCTTGTGATGGTTGAATGTCTCAGTGCTCTTTGAATCAAACTGCTCAGAACATACAGCATCAGGTTGGGTGTGTCCCAACATGCTGAAAGAAACGTGTCTTTAGGATTTTAGAAATAAAAGATGCAGCTCATCAGAGTTTGTGTTACTGATTAGTTAGTGTAACTTCTCGTTTTGCCTTCATAAAACAGCTGTTTAACGTGTTCACATGCACTTTGTGCTGCATGACCATCTGATAATAACCACCTACGTGTTTCCTTTACCTGTTGGATCCTGTTCAGAGTGGAGGAGAGCTGGTGTTTACTGGGCAGGAGGCGGGGTCAGGTCCTGGACAGGTTTCAAACTGACTTACGAAGAATGTTCTGGATCATGCAGCTCTAAACCCGTCGGACGTCTAAAGGAATGCAGTGGAACTGTCGTATCTTTATTCTTCCACTGGATGTCGTGAAATCACTGGAAACTTTCACACAGATTTTTCTTTCAGAGTCCATCTTGTTTGAGAAAAGACAGAGTTTTGTGACACTGAGTTTTGCAGCATTTTGTCATAGAGATCATAACAGCAGAGGGTTTTTACATCTTGCTGTCTGGGATTAAGTTGCTGCAGAGTTTTCAGTTGAGTTTATTCAGCTGAAGATTGAAGATTAGCTGACCTTGAATTTGGACTTCAGCTGCTTTTTCACTCACTTCCTGTTCAGTTAGTGTCCCTTACCTGAAAATCACGCCATTCAGTTTCAACGTTCACCTTCTAGACCTTCCAAAAAGGAAATCAATCTGCTCCTCACACCTTCCAGTTTGGCATAAACAAAGACACACCATTAACGAATTTATCAAAATGTCAATTATAGGTTTGATATAAACGTGCAGAAGATTCTGAAAGTCAAATCATCAATTAATAACATTGTTATTAAAAACATCTGTTTAAACAAAGCTGCAGCAGAAAAATCCTTATTTCACTGCAGGTCAAAACATTATTTGATCTGCTGGTTTAAAAACGACTGAATTTAACTTTTTTTTTTTTTCATAAGACCGTGTTTAAAAAAAAAAAAGAATTCTATTACATGAAATCTGTGAGATTTGTTTTAATTTGTTTTTAAGTTTCTGGGAGCACCAGCCTCCTGAGAGGCTTCGCACGACTTCTTTAACTGGATCATTGTTGGTTTACTTTTCAGGTTTAAGGTGTCTTTTACTCAAAATATTTAGTTTATTATTAGTCATGATATTCTGTTTTATGTATATTCATGTTGTGTATCCTGTCCCCCTGCGGGTGTCTCTTTAGCCCTCACCTGTCCCACCTGTGTCCATTCATAATCTGTTCAGTCTTGTCTTCCCTGTTTCCTTCCTCCATAGCTACGTTTACATGGGCACATTTAATCGGAATAAACGCCCAATCGGATAAAAAAGACGTCATGTAAACGTGTCAATCAGAATGTTTTGATCCGATGCAGCCTGATCCGAAAGAAATTTACTTCCGATCGAGAGGGGTGGTTTTGTCCAATCTTCATTCGGATAGACGTGCATGTACACACCCATTCGGAAAGAAAGGGTGAAAAAAGCCCACTGCGCATGCGTACAACTTCAGCGTGACGTCTTTCTGCTTTCGCAGACTCAAGTAGAAAACATAGCGGGAAGTAAACAGAAGTGGTCTGCTGGTGCAGTCATCCTGTCATCCTGCTCTCCTCTCCTGTGGCGGAGGAGCAGTAGTAATATGTATTCAGCCGCTAGCTTGGTTAATGCGACCAGTAAAAACCCAAACATAAAGGTAATCACCCGCAGAGGGTCCATATTGGGGATAACGTGAGTCAGCTCGAGCACACGATGGGGCGGGAAAGACGTGCAGAAAGGACGGAGTTTGTTTATTTTGTTTCTTCCCCCGGAAAGACAACTCGCTGTGCGCATGCTCAACTCATTTAACCTGATTGAGTGCTTGGTGCATGTGTACTCATGGCATGATCAGATCATTCCAGTTAGTGTCCATGTAAACAGGGATTTGGGAATTCCGATCGACCAAGATTTTAATCAGATTGGGGAAATTTGGCGCATGTAAACGTAGCTCATGTTTGAACTCATCTAAAAGCAAGTCAAGTCTGTAAAGTTTGAGCTTTACCTCCCAGGTCTGCTGCTGCCTGCCTCAGTGTGGATCATCACAGCCACGCCTGCAGGTCTTAACAATGTAACACTAAATTATATATATTTTATATTATTATTATAAACTAATAAATTGCTCATTTTTTAAAAAACAGAATTTTCTGACTTTTATTTCATGCATAAGACTTTCTGCTGATTATATTGACTCGGTTTTGGTGTAACAGTTTGGACTTTGGAACTGAGAGATTTTCCTGCTGATGTTTAAAGAGACCCTTCCATTAAAAACAGTTTTTCTGAGGTTTCTGTTGAATATTTTAGCTCCACAGGTGTTCTTACCTTCATAGTTGGTGTGAAAACAGGTCAACAACTTCTCTTTCAGTTTTAATCTCTCAAACTACGCAGGTGGTGATAACACCCGAATTCGAACAGCCTGTATCTGTTTCATCACAACTACTTTGTTTGTTAGTTTTCGGCAGCTACCGCTGTTGAAACCCCGCCTAGCATGCTGCTGGCTAAAAGCTGTAGCATAGGACGTAGCAAACAGGAAGACACGATATCTGACGTTGGCATGTGCAGCGGGGCAGGAAACAGTATACCTTGCTCTCATAGGCTAGTTTGTTAGCCAATCAGAGTCCAGCAAATTCAAATAATGAATATTAATGAGTTGCAGCCCGAAGCCTGACGGAACCATCCAAATCTTAACGCAGACAGATTGAAAGGTCTGTTCAGGACCAGCCCTGAGCTGCATGGTGCCCTAGGCGAAAAAGGATTTTGGTGCCCCCTACTGCCCAGAACAGAAACAACGTAACTCAATAACTGGATTACATTGCAAAAAATATTTATTTATACTAAAATGAACAGTAGAGATGATAGATAGATATTTAATTATTACTTATTTGGATCTTTACATGAGATGAATGGTGTGTCCAACAGTTTGTCCAAAAAAAAATGTATAAAAAAACAAAAAAAAAAGGAGAATTTGGCACCCCCTCCAGTAGAAGGCGCCCTAGGCAATTGCCTAATCTCCTTATGCCCAGAACCAGCCCTGGGTCTGTTAATCAGTGTTTCCTGACGTTTCCTGAATGTTTCATATTACTGGTTAATACTTAAGAAATAACCACAAAGTCCTGAAATTTGTATGAAATGGCCTGTTTAACAGGAAGTGAAGTCAGTGAGGTGACGGTCGAGGGTTGTGTGTGTTTGTTATGTGGCTGATCTGCCTGTGGCTGTGAGTGTGTGTGTGGGTGTGATTAACCTCATTTCCAACAGGTGGATCAGCTCTGGAGCGGCAGGTGTGGCCCATTCTCCTCTTCACCTGAGAGGGGATTTAAGGGGAGGATCAACACGAGACAGGCGCCAGATAGTTCTCTTTCATCGCTTGGTAGAGTTGCTAATACTGACCACATGCACATTCCTGAAAGACGAGCCCCATAACGCTTGGTCTTTCTTTTCCTTTCTCTACAGGAGTTTCACACGGATCCGACGCCTCTCCGAGGATCTGCACCTCCTGTCCTGGAGACAATCCGATACCACAGGCTCTCACGCTGGCTTGGTTCTCCCTGGATTGTTCTCCGCCTGTCTCTTCCTCCCCGGAGCCTGCACCTGCTGGACACACAGACCCAGAGCTGATCTGTTCACCCTCCAGCACCTGCACATCTCACTCCGGACCACAGACCTCTTTTCAGCCACCAACAACTCCTCCTCTCAACACCACCATCTGCGCCATCCAAGTAAGCCTTCTCTCATGTTCTCATGCTTGCTCCAACATCACAACCCCTCAGATAACTAACCTGTGCTCTCACCGTTTAGAGTTCCACGGTTCCATCCCGGTGAGGCCCGGTTCCTGTACCTCCAGCAGCACAGGAGTTACGTGCCTGGCCGTGCTCCTTTTCATAACTTCAATAAACACTTTAAAACTGTTTTGTGGTCTGGGGCTTGTGCTTGTAAGAGGGTTCGCACCAAACAGAGGCCATGACAGAACTATCTGGCCACCAGAACCCTACGGCACAGCTCCAGGCTGCACTCTCCCAACAGGGAATTCTTCTGGGCAAGCATGAGAGCTTCCTACAGGGAATGGCGCAGCAACAGACCCACATTATAGATACCATGGACAGACTCACCCGGCGATTCACGGAGCTATCCGCGCGTCTGGCGGACACCGACACTAGGATGACGGATCTCTCTGTGTCTGAACCCCAGGCCGCGTCTCCTCCGGTCGCACCTCCCGAGCCAGTCCATCGAGGAGTCTCTCCTCCAAATCCACAGCCCTATGACGGAGACCTCCGTAAGTGCAAAGGATTTATACTTCAGTGTAATCTCATGTTTAACAGTACTCCTAACTCTTTCGGCACAGACGCCAGCAGGATCTCGTTCCTGGTCGCCGGAATGCGCGACAGAGCCCTCAGGTGGGCGGAGGCGTATATCGACTCCAACCCCATCGACCAGACGGAATACGAGGAATTTCTGGATGCTTTCAAGCAAACGTTCGACTCGGAGGAGACGGAAGAGGAGACGATGGACCAGCTGCTCCGGATTCGGCAAGGGAAGCAGTCGGTGGCGGATTTCGCCATCGAGTTCCGCACCCTGGCTGCCAGAACAGCATGGAACGACTCCGCCCTTCGAGGAGTGTTTAAGAACGCGCTCACGGAGAGACTGCAGGATGAACTCTCCGGTCGTGACAGTCCGACCTCATTCAACCAGCTGGTCAAGCTCGCCATTCGGCTGGACAACCGGGCTCGGGAGAGACTCCGATCCCGGGTCTCAGCCTTTACAACCCAGGAACGACCACCACCTTCGCCGCCCCGACGGCGTCCGGTTCGCCTTCCCTCACCCGAACCGAGGCAGCCGGAACGGGTCCGTCTCAGCTACGCCGAAAGGAGGCGACGTCAAGCCGAAGGAGCCTGTCTCTACTGTGCTTCTCCCAAACATGCAGTAAATAACTGCCCGGAAGCGCCAAACGACAGCGCCCGCTAGTGAGGATGGGGATCCTGGCGGGCGGAAAGTGCCAAAGTCCCCGTTTGACTCTTCC
>SSNP01000055.1:1550326-1637696 GCA_006937955.1 Pachypanchax playfairii
CGGGCAGGTGATGAGTGGAAGACAGCTTTCAAAACACACATTGGACACTACGAATACTCCGTCATGCCCTTCGGACTTACCAATGCACCAGCAGTGTTCCAAGCACTAATCAATGACGTACTCAGGGACTTCTTACATCAGTTTGTGTTCGTCTACCTAGACGATATTTTGATTTTTTCCCCAGATCCACAGACTCATCAGCGACACGTCCGGCTGGTCCTCCAAAGGCTCCTGGAGAACCGGCTCTACGTCAAGGCCGAGAAATGTGAGTTTCACACACCCACCATCACATTTCTCGGTTTCATTCTAGAGGGTGGACAGATCAGACCGGACCCCGTCAAGACTCAAGCCGTGGAGGAGTGGCCAGTGCCTACCTGCCGGAAGCAGCTGCAACGGTTCCTGGGCTTCTCTAACTTTTACCGCAGGTTCATCCGCGGTTTCAGCCTCATAGTGGGACCCCTTACGGCGCTGACCTCTCCCAAGGTGCCGTTCCACTGGGGCCCGGAGGCTGAGGCCGCCTTCAGGAACCTGCAACAGCGCTTCACGGCAGCGCCCATCCTTATTCACCCGGACACCAGCGCCCAGTTCACCCTGGAGGTGGACGCTTCTGAGGAAGGCGTGGGAGCTGTCCTGTCCCAGCGCTCGGCGGCGGACAACAAGCTCCACCCGTGCGCTTTCTTCTCTAAGCGCTTCACGCCGCCGGAGCGCAACTATAACATCGGGGACAGGGAGCTCCTGGCAATAAAACTGGCGCTGGAAGAATGGAGGCACTGGCTTGAAGGTACGCAACTCCCTATAATAATCTGGACTGACCATAAAAATCTAATCTATCTTCAGAGTGCGAAACGCCTCAACCCCCGCCAGTTCCGTTGGTCCCTCTTCTTCACCAGGTTCAATCTCTCCATCTCCTACCGGCCGGGGTCCAAGAACCAGAAGCCGGACGCGCTCTCCCGCCTTCATCAGCCCGAGCTCCCGGAGGAGCGGACGGAGACCATCTTACCTGGGTCCTGCTTCGTCCGCTCACTCACCTGGGACATCGAGAGGCTGATCCGGCGAGCGCAGGAGGCGGAGCCAGACCCTGGAGGAGGACCTCCCAACCGGCTCTACGTGCCATCCTCGGTCCGAGCGCAGGTCATCCGCTGGGGGCACAACACGAAGTTCTCCTGCCATCCTGGCACCAGTCGAACCATCGCCTTCCTGCAGAGGTATTTTTGGTGGCCAGCTATACATAAGGATGTTGGAGAATTCGTGTCTGCTTGTTGTGTGTGTGCCCGCAGCAAGCCGTCCCACCGGCCTCCAGCGGGACTCCTGCAGCCGCTCCCGGTCCCATCCAGACCCTGGTCGCACATCGCTTTGGACTTCGTCACCGGCCTCCCCATCTCTAAAGGCAAGTCCGTCATCCTCACAATTATTGACCGTTTTTCCAAGGCATGCCACCTCATCGCGCTGCCGAAGCTCCCGTCAGCCCCCGAGACCGCCCGCCTCCTGTTCCGCCATGTGTTTCGCCTGCATGGCATCCCGTCGGAGGTGCTCTCGGATCGGGGCACGCAGTTCACCGCCAGGGTCTGGAAGGAGTTTTGTGTGATGTTGGGAGCCACGCCCCGGTTCACTTCAGGGTTCCACCCGCAGACGAATGGGCAGTGTGAGCGTCTCAACCAGGAGATGGAAAGTATGCTGCGCTGTGTGTGCGAAGAAAATCCTGCCACATGGTGTCAGCATCTCTCCTGGGTTGAGTACGCGCACAACGCGCACATCTCGTCTGCGACGGGGCTCTCTCCATTCGAGTGTTCCCTCGGCTACCAGCCCACGCTCATCCCTTCCTCCTGCCCAGAGCCGGTCATTCCCACGGTCCGCACCCACATCCGCCAGATACGCCGCGTCTGGTCTGGAACCAAGCGTGCGCTGGAGCGCACGGCGGCAAGGACTAAGGCGGGTGCGGACCGCAGACGCATCCCGGCTCCCACCTACTCCCCGGGACAAAGGGTCTGGCTCACCGCTAAGGACTTCCCCCTCAAGGCCTCTACCAGGAAGCTCTCCCCTCGGTTCTTGGGCCCCTTCACTGTGGAGGAAGTCCCCAGTCCAGCTACGGTCAGGCTCCGGCTCCCCTCTCACCTCCGTGTCCATCCGGTCTTCCATGTATCCAAGGTGAAGCCCGTGATGTCCAGTCCTCTCTGCCCTCCGCCACCTTCCCCCCCGCCCGCCCGTATGATTGACGGCCACCCGGCTTTCACAGTCCGGCGGATTGTGGGTGTCCGTCCCCGGGGGCGGGGTTTCCAGTACCTGGTGGACTGGGAGGGTTATGGCCCTGAGGACCGCTCCTGGGTTCCCCGGTCCTTCATCTTGGACCCCACCTTAATCACGGACTTCGAAGCGTCCTCCGCCTCGTCGTCCTCATCCCTGCCTGCATCTTCGGCGCGACCGCCTGGAGGCGGTCGTTAGGGGGGGGGGTACTGTTATGTGGCTGATCTGCCTGTGGCTGTGAGTGTGTGTGTGGGTGTGATTAACCTCATTTCCAACAGGTGGATCAGCTCTGGAGCGGCAGGTGTGGCCCATTCTCCTCTTCACCTGAGAGGGGATTTAAGGGGAGGATCAACACGAGACAGGCGCCAGATAGTTCTCTTTCATCGCTTGGTAGAGTTGCTAATACTGACCACATGCACATTCCTGAAAGACGAGCCCCATAACGCTTGGTCTTTCTTTTCCTTTCTCTACAGGAGTTTCACACGGATCCGACGCCTCTCCGAGGATCTGCACCTCCTGTCCTGGAGACAATCCGATACCACAGGCTCTCACGCTGGCTTGGTTCTCCCTGGATTGTTCTCCGCCTGTCTCTTCCTCCCCGGAGCCTGCACCTGCTGGACACACAGACCCAGAGCTGATCTGTTCACCCTCCAGCACCTGCACATCTCACTCCGGACCACAGACCTCTTTTCAGCCACCAACAACTCCTCCTCTCAACACCACCATCTGCGCCATCCAAGTAAGCCTTCTCTCATGTTCTCATGCTTGCTCCAACATCACAACCCCTCAGATAACTAACCTGTGCTCTCACCGTTTAGAGTTCCACGGTTCCATCCCGGTGAGGCCCGGTTCCTGTACCGTCAGCAGCACAGGAGTTACGTGCCTGGCCGTGCTCCTTTTCATAACTTCAATAAACACTTTAAAACTGTTTTGTGGTCTGGGGCTTGTGCTTGTAAGAGGGTTCGCACCAAACAGAGGCCATGACAGTGTTTAAATGATCAGGCAGTGTGATGGTAATCACTGGGGTGTTTCCTCTGTGGGTGGAGACACAACACCAAATGTTTAAAGTCAAACCAACACTATAACAACTCGTCACGCCCGAAAATAAGACATGAAGCTCCAAATCACCTCTGTGATAAAAATAGACAGACATGACTACATTTTCAACACGACTGTCTCATCAGTCTAAAGGATTTTCTCTCAGAAACGTTCCACCTTGTTAATGTGAATTTCAATGAATTCCAGTCGACTTTTTATAATGTTTTTGGTCAATAGTGAAGCTCCTGGTTCTTTCAAATGAAATAGTTGCTTTTTCATTGGGTTCTTGGTTCTATAATATGTAATATGTATATACAAAACATGTGAATTCATACTGTGCAGCATTTAGTGAGCCATCTGATTTAAAATGCACCATATAAATAAAGCGCAGTTTTACCATTTTTGGTTCAGAATGTGACATGATGAGATCAGAAAATAATTTCATCTTCACCTTGAATCATCTATTAGTCAGATGAACCTGAGTTTAGTTCCTCTTGAGTCCACATCCTTCTGGGAGCTCGACCACAGTCACAGACTCAGACACCTCTGGTCTTTGCTTTATCTGGTCCATGTTCAGTGTGGTGCACAATGATACCAAACTACCCAAAAACATGTTTGTTCCTGTTAAACAGGGTGAATGTCTGATGAAAAACTCAAAGGCACTAATAGCAGGATAAATACTTAATTTGATAATTGGCTTTAATGCAGGATTAATGATCTCGTGCGGGAAATCAACAAATCTGTTGAGACAGTTTCAGTATGTCAAGAAACCCTTTTTAAACACATCACGTGTAATTAATTTTAACTGATTTCAATCAACTTTAAGGCTTCAAACAAAGTTAGGAGCATCTTTGTGTGCAGTGACTCAAATAATTTCAAAATATTCAACTTCCTCAGACCTGGAAATAAAAAAACTCACTTTAAAAACACTCTAAAATAAATAAGACAAAGACAAGAAACGTTCAACATTCAACAACATTCAACGTTCTGAAGAAACAGGAGTTAAATCTGTTAGTGTTGATCTACATGGTTCTCTGTGAGAACCGTCTCTGTGTGTTAGAACCCGTCCCATTCTAACAGAAGTCGTCTCAGTTCATCCTGCTCCACAGACTCAGTTTTTCCACTCGTCTGGTCCAAACAAACCGACGGGAGGACGACTTTTCTTCTTCTCTTTAACCCCCAACAAGTTCCCGCTGTGGATCGCTTCACTCTTTAATCAGCCCATATTACTTTCCACTCATTGAGAACTATCCGATGTGCCTCGCAGGGGAGGGAAGGAAACGGATCCTAAGTATCGTGTGGTGTCGATAACAAAAGCATTTACCCTTCAACCCGGTGTTCAGGATATACATTACAGTTTCTCTGCTGGAGACGGTCTGATGTTCCTCATGAGGTCCTCAACCTAAAAACACATAAAAAATACTCGATCTTTAATTCATAGCAAAACGTTTTCTGATGTAAAATCAGGTGAAACCATTTATATCTGCTGGTATGTGTTACCACTCATTGTATCTGACACAAAGACACATAAATTAGTTTCTCATTTACATATTTACTTCTAAAAATACCAAAGTTATAACAGTTTAATGAGTATAAAAAACTGAGAACTGTTCGTCCTTAAAAACCTAAAAAAGTTGCCCACTAGAGGAGAAATGTAAAAAAAAAAAAAAGCTGCAGCAGAAAAACAAAACCAGAAAGAGACTGTAGAAAAAGAAGAAGCACATTTTACAGTTTTTATCCTGCTGAAACTAATTTAAAATGTGATCTTCTAAAACATTATAACCCAAACTGCTTCTTATGAATGAAACATAAAGATGACTTGTTGTTTTCTTCTTGTCGTGGACGTTAAACAGTTAAAACAATTTGTTTTGGCACTAGAGCAAGTCGCTGAACACGCTCGTATAATTTCTTTTATGAGCAAAAACAAATGAAAAACAGCTGAAGTTATGAAACTCTCACAAATCTCCTGTTTAAATTAGACAAACCAAACACACACACACACACACACACAGAGAAATGTTTTCATTTACTCTGACTTATTCCTTCCAGACTGGATCACGCTGAACTCATTGAAAATCGAATTTTCCAGCAGCATTTTAAAGTTCTGCTGCAGCGTTTCACTCAAACGAGTCTGAATGTAAGAAACATCACGTATGAACATATAATGTTCTACTGTTACGGCTCAGTGCTGCACAGATGAGACGCTGTCGTGGGTGGGGTCGGGCACATTTCAGGGGCATGAATCACCACTGCGTGTGTGTGGATGTGTGTGTGTGTGTATAAGACACAGCCTGTCGACTGTTTAAGAGGGCTTTCCATTCAGACTTGAAGCTGGAACGAGCTGCTGATTCCAGACGTTTTCATTCTTCACCTGTTGAACAGAGAAGGTGAGTGCACAACAAACACACCTGAGGGGGGAGTTTAGAGAAAGAATGCATGAAATTCAAACCTGCAGCCTGCAGCCAGTTACCTGCACTGATGTTTCCTGCTGCTTTGCTTCTGCAGATATATTGACTTCTCTCTCTTCATGCATCAATATTAGGCTCATCATATGTTCTCATTACAGTCCTAATGATTTTGTGTTTTTTCTCCAGCTCTGACCATGGCCCGTCTGGATCAGGTCATCACAAACATCGTGGAGATTTTTATGGAATATTCTGAAGACGAAGGCAAGAAACATCAGTTGAACAAAGAGGAGTTAAAGAAGCTGTTTGAAAAGGAGATACAAAGTCCTGAACTAAAGGTGAGCAACTAAAATCAACCTCCTTATTAACCTCTTGATTCAGCCTCTTTATGTGTGTCATGATGCTGTTTGACAGGATAAAATCAGCGCGGATGAAATTGAGGAAGCCATGGAAACGATGGATAAAAACCACGATGGTGAGGTGAACTTCAGGGAGTTTTGTCGGTGCGTGTGCGACCTCGCTAAATGTTTCTACCAGAAGAAGACGGGTCGAGGTGGAAAGAAAGGCAAATGCAAAGGTCCGGAGGGGGGGAGCGAAGACTCATGAACTCTGTACTTAAAGAATATAAATAAATGTAAATGAACAGAAATGATGAATCTGTAAACTGCTGCTGCACAGAATAATCTGAGAATAAATTCTATTTATAAAGTTCGACTGGATCCTTGTGACGTTGTTTGAGAAGAAGCATTAAGATCATTAAATATCCAGCAGTCATCTCCCACAGGGTTTTCTGTTCCACACACCCTTCTGAGTGGACATTAAATTAAACTCACTCAGTGTTCCGACTCGTTCAGGGAAGGGAAGTAATATTTATTGGAATCAAGATGTTAAAAGGTTTTAAAATGGTAATAATTCAGTGATTAAACAAAAATGGGTTATGACATAAAACAAGGACACACTGTGTCCCCCAAACTGCCATAAGCTCAATAATAAACAAATCAGGTTTATCAAAACAAAAAATACAAAACCTACAAATGCAAAAATGCATTTAAAAAACCACAATATCCCTCAAACGACTTCTAATCTGAGTCTCTGAGATGTTCACGAGACTAAACTCCAGCTGTGCTGTTGACCAGGTGTTTGGGTTACCTGTTTGTCATGCTGAGTGGTCTGGCTGGTGAGGACGTGGGTTGATTGACATCAGACCTGGCCAATCTCCTTCAGGGAGCTGCTGAGCTCCACCAATCACAGACCTGTAACAGAAACGACCAGCCAAACAGGCCAAAATACTTAGTCATAAAGTCTCCTCTCTTTGTGTCACTTTTATCTAGTTCAGTATATATTTGGGAAATAATATATGTTAATGTTTTATTGATAAAAATTAATTTTGTCTGTAGATTGTATTTAAAGAGCTAAGGTGCAGCCAAAGTATCCAGTTTAAGGATGATGCCATATTGTATTTTAGTCACATTTAATCATGATTGTTAAAGAAGCCCTTCCATTAAAAACGTTTTTTCTGAGGTTTCTGTTGAATATTTTAGCTCCACAGGTGTTCTTACCTTCATACTGGGTGTGAAAACAGGTCAACAACTTCTCTTTCAGTTTTAATCTCTCAAACTACGCAGGCGGTGATAACACCCGAGTTCGAACGGCCAGTACTTTTTTCGTCACAACTCTTTTGTTCGTTAGTATTCATCAGCTCCAGCAGTTTAAACCACGACAAGCATGCTGCTGCTAAAAGCTGTTAGCATAAGACGTAGCAAACAGGAAGAGAGAACGCCTGATGTTGCCATGCGCAGCGGAGCAGAAAACAGTATTCTTTGCTCTCATAGGCTAGTTTGTTAGCCAATCAGAGTCCAGCAAATTTGAATAATGAATATGAACGAGCTGCTGACGAAACCTGACGGAAACAGCCAGAACGAGACGAATTTTGACACAGACAGATTGAAAGGTCTGTTAATAAGTGTTTTCTAATGTTTTTTAGATATAAAATGTTTCATATTACTGGTCAATACTTAAGAAATAACCACAAAGTCCTGAAATATGTATGAAATGGGCTCTTTAAGCACTAAATAATGAATTATTACTAAATGTGTTGGAAAAGTTTACATGAAGCACAAACGTAAAAACTATGTGAATCAACAGATTCAACACCTGTAAAAATGATCAGAGATAAAATAATCAATTTATTTGCATGGAGGGGGCGGGACTAGATACACTGCAGCCAGCCACTAGGGGGCGCTTGTTTTGTTTCAGCTCAGACTTCCACACTCTGTTCCTGTGTTCAGGAGAAAAAAAAACTTTAAGACCTTCGTAGACTTGGACAGAAACCATCGATGTGAGGTGGATCATGCCATCTGAAGTCTGAAGAGTAAAATGCTGTTGAACAGGTTGTGCAGGTTCTCAAGTCTGTAAGAAGATAAAAACACTGGTTGATCACAAAACTTAAAACTCACACCCAGATTAGACTTTAGCATTGTTGCTTAGAGTTTCTAGGTCATACCAGGACACGTTGTCATAAGAAGACAATGTAACAGTAACATATGCAGCAAGACATGCAGCACTGCACAAATAGAAACATCCCAAAAGAACTACCAGAAGATGTAGACGGCTGGGAACTCTCAAAATACTTTGATGGGTCCCCCCCCCAAAAAAAAAGAAAGATTCAACACTGATTTTAGCTCTAAAATGGTTTTATTTTGCCCAAAATGATTGTTGTTCTTCTATGAAGAGGAGAAAATTTGAACTAATGCACTAAATTTCACACAAGAGAATAAAATATTCAATGCAAAATGCAGTCTCTAAGTGCAGGTAAGTCTGTCTGTCTGTCGCAGGACAAAGTGTACGTCTGTGATAATAAGTGATGCATTTATAGAGAAACAAAAGGATGAACTGTCTGTTATTCATGAAGAATCTTGAGACCGTTTTAGCTCGGGGCCATGAACGCCTCATTTCATTTGGGTTAAACATCTTATTGTGTTCTTTCTCACAATCAGGGCGGAGCTGCTGCGACCACAGAGAAGCCCGTTTGTTGAACTGTTTATTTCATCTGTTAATTAATCTGAGCGCGAATCACACGCTTTCAAAATAACCTCCACTCGCTGTCTGTTGTTCCTCCGTCCTGCCAGAGGGACGCACTGTTTCACCAAAATCTGCTTTTAACACTCACATGAGGCTTAAACTCGTACAACCTCAGAGCACAGAACTCTGATATGCCTTTGAGGGTTTCCATCAATCTGCACTGTTGCTATGAGACTGAGATCTTCTTTTTTTTTTAAATCAGGGCGGCAGACAGCAGATGTTTGGAACTGGTCATGAGAAAGACAAAACTTTCAAGTTAGTAATAAAGACAAATGTGACTTTTTATGATTATCATCAAAACCTATAAATCTGATCCAAAGCACAGAAGATAGAAGAAAAAATAGCATTTAAACAATTTTTATTTATGTTTAACGCTGAATTTATAGAAACAGAAAGGAGTATAAACACAGGTACGTTGTTTATTTGCTTCTATTTCATTCATTTGCATTTATTTAAGAGATTTATGGAAATGTCAACCAGATGAAGCTGAATAAAATGAACACACCTTTAGTTTAATCTGCGTTCAGCAGAAATGAGCCGTCATACCAGGACAACTCCCATGTTTGTTTGTTCTTCCTCAAACACAAAGACTATAGATGACTATGAAACCCAGTCGCCTTGGATACACATTGAACACAACATCAGTAAACGTCTCACTGTGACGAGTTTCTAACTGCATATTCTGGTCTTTTTATGTATTAATTACCTTTTCTACACCTGGAAAGTCTAATTTCCTTCAGAATAAGGGGTTCTTAGAGAGCTACTCACTGGTTTTACAGGTTTATCCAACATGATTATATTTAATGGAAGACCAACTTGGTTTTATCTTGATGTGTAAAAATTTAATGAAAGATTAAAAGGCTTTAATACTCAATCAGCACGGGAATTTAAACAGGTAAAATCGACTGCATTAGCATAACGGATTTATGGATTGTTAATCTTACAGGTAAAAGTCTAAAACATTCAGGTGAGTCTTTCTATCTGCAGCAGTTTGACCCGACCACACCCACATAGCTGCAGGGTGGAGTCAGATCCAAGGTTTCATCTCCTCTCCTGACACGAAGAGGAAGCAGCACGTCAGTGTGTTTGTTGTTGTTGTTGTTTGTCTGGTTTGTCATGTAATATTTGGCATCACAACATGTTTTATTTGTGACGCTGCCAACACTCAAGTCTTCAAGCTATATTTTTTTTATTCAAACTTTTGAAGAACTTCACCAGGAAATCTGATAAACTGTAATTATTTCATGTTTTTGTTTTGATTTCTTTTGATTTATGATTATATTTCAGACAGTTTCTCATGTTTTAACTTTACAATTGTTGCCTCAACTCATAATTGTGTTATTTACAGATATTGTGTGTCTACCTGCAGACGGAAAATTAGCCAGTGGCAACATTTTTGTGCAATTTCTTTTTTTTGGGGGGAGATTAATGTGTTTGTGACATTTAAACATTTAGAAGTATTCTAACTTTTTTAATGAAACATGGTGCAAATTTGTGTTGTTGGATGTTTACAAGGCAAATAGGAATGTTTTTATGAGCTTTGGAAGTTTCTCATGTTGAAAATGGACCTTGACATGAACGTTGAAAAGCGTTTGTGAGCTCGTGTTTTCATTGATAAAACAGTGAAACGCTGTACAGCAGATGGTTGTAGCAAGACAGCTTCATTAATGTATTTCCCTAAACATTAAATATCATTTCTATAAACAACATGACCTGTAATCTAATACTGCACAGAAAAAAAGCAGCAATATGCACAAAGAATGACGTGCAAATCCTCTTTTCTGAATGTCTCACACTCAACACACGGAGTTCTGAGTATGTGAATGTTCTAAATAAAAAAACAACTGGAGTTTGAAATGAGCTGCTGTCATGAAGACGTGTCGTGAACGTTACCTTTTTCACAGCTGTAACCACACAAAAACACACACACATTCTCTCTTTACGATTTGACTTAGTCATAATAATCACAGCCCGTACAAACAAAGATAATCAGAGAGAGAAATATTCAGTTTCATTTGAGTTGTTCACATCAGAATCCAACAATAATAAATCCATGACAGATTTCATGGTGGATTTTGGTCTCTTTTCTTTCTCCTTTTGCTCTGATCTGGCTGTTTATCTATTTGTTTACATTGACAATGACACTGAGACTGACTGTGTTTGATCAGCAGAACTTGAAGCCTGTGGAACCGATTTCAGCTCAAACATATTCAGCTGTTCACATCCAAACTGATTCTCTTCACATCGTTTCTTCTCCTGAGTCGAGTTCTCCTTCAGAAAGAGTCAAACACTCAAACAGGTTATTGGTCTGATTCTCCATTTTCTACCATAATAATCACTTACAGTAAATGCACCTTCCTCTAAATTATGCAGCGAGACCCCATAAATATGCATTTTTGAGACTTTATTACTGGAAACCTGCGAATCCAGATTTATGTGTAAAAGTGTCCACAAGGCACAAATGTAATATTGATTGGCATAAAGTAGCAAAATAACATAAAAATCACATGTCAGAGACATTTTAATGTCTTGTGTCCCCATTTCTGAAATGATGTGTTTATTCTGGTAAAAGAATGTTAGGATAAGATTTCTTCTTCTCTGATTTGTTGCATCTTTGAGGGCGTTAGTTCTGTTATTATTACTGCCTATTAAACATGATGGAACATGATAGATAAAAATGATATTAATCCCAAGATTCCCACAAACGTCTCCGCAGATAAAACCTGACAGTTTGGCTAACATATTGATATCAAAGCAGTAAAACAAGTTTTAACACGTCTCAACAATTAAAGAGGCAACAGTTTACTTACTGGAATCTGAGTTGTAGTTTTAAACATAATTCTAGTAGTTCAGAATATCTTGGAAAGCTTCAAACTTTTTTAACAAATAAACATAAATAACAAGGATCAATAAAATTTGCATTATTATTTTTGCTTTTATGTCCATTCACATGAAAATAAAAATTGTCTCCCTTCAATGTTGTTGTTGGTGGTGTTAAATTCCGCCCAGAATGAGTCATTCATGTATTTGAAAAGTTTCCAACTGAGTGTCAGAATCTCCAACTAACTTTCGATTTTAGGGTTTTACTTATCAGTGTCAGGTTCTCAGCTGTTGGCGTGTGGTGTTTGTTTGGATACTAACCTCTGATTGCAGGGCGTGGCAGCAGTGATCAGTGGATCCAGGTGCGGCTCGTTACCCAGCTCTCTGTGGCTGGGTATTTAAGCAGAGGAGGAACTGGAGACAGACGCCAGTTTGTTACAGCTCGTTCTGCGGTAACGTGTGGCCTGTGTAGCTAAACTACTAGTAGAAGCTTTGAGTAACTGACACTTACCTGTTCCTTTCCTTCCCGTTCTCCTAGTCCTCGTCCTGGTCCTGAGCGCCTCCACTTGCGGTGGTCCATCTGCCTCGCCGTCCGGAGGGCTCCTGTGCGTTGTCTGAAGTCTGGGTCTACATTAGAGTTCGCAAACCAACCTCAAAACATGACAATCAGGAGTTATGTTATTAATAGAAAATATTAAATCTGCTCTCAAGCATCAAAAACTCACAATAAATTCCACCATAGTAATATCTGATAAACAAACATGAAGCCAAATTGTAAAAACATGGAGTCCAACCCACGATCCAACCTCATGTAGAAACCACTTCTGCCTGATTGGCTATTATTCGTCTGAATGCCGGTAGTTTTCCAAGTCCAGGTCTGGAGCTGAGCTCAAGTCTCGCTGCTGGATGCGGTTTTTACAACAATCATCTACATTCTAACAAGTTGGGGCTGATCAGACTGATGGATACGAGTAGCAACAGCTTCTAACAGTTTGGAAGTGAAACAGATGTTGTTCAGTTGAACAAACTGCACAAGTGAAACAAATAGAGGTTTGAATACTTTCAATACAGTGTATACTGTTTCAGATGCCTGAAATTAGCTACAAACGTCTGAAAACTTCTACTCTGCTTACTATTGATAACTAATTGATGCTACGCCATTCTAAAATGACCACAGAAATCCTTAAAAACCCCTGTCACAACATTTCAATCAAGTGGAGATCTGAAGCACTTCCATTGTCAATGTGTTTGGAATCATTGTTCTGATTTATGACCCAGTTGGACAGACAGTCTCACACTTTAGTCTAAAATATTTAAAGTGCACAAAACATCATCCCTCCACCCCCGTGCTGACAGCTGGAATGAGGTGATGATGATGCGTTTGGTGTGTGTTGTGGGTAAACAGTTCTTCTTTGGTCTGACCTGTTCAAAGGTCTTGTTAGAGTTAACCCTAACCAGTTTTACAAAATCTTTCTCCTGCAGTCGTTCCAAACAAGCTCCACTTATTCAGTCTTTTCTAATTGTACTCTCTTGAACTTTGACCTTTAACCTGCCTGTAGAGTCTAAGATGCACTTGTGTTTTTTTTTTTTTATCACATTCTTTAAGTTCAAACTGGTAGGAAATGACCTTTAACCTTCAACAGATTATCAGAAGTCTTTTATTTGGCATCATGTTAACACACCTGTATGCTCCAGACCAGAAACCTGCTCATACAGGTACTCACACCTGCTGATCATCAGCTAATCAATATATTTGATCAGCAGCTCCTGGCGGCTGCTTTCCCTCTTAAATCTTATAGAAGCAGCAGGATGGACTCAGTTTAACGCACAACGTTACAGTTTTGGCTTTATTTTTAAGAAATAATATGCTAAAATCTGTTGTATATTTTTCTTCACTTGAAGTTAAATTTATATATAAGGTTGTTCATTTGTTGTTTTACTGAACATTTAAGGGATTCTGTGTGAAATAACTCCAAAATTACAAAGAGAATCAGACGTTAAGACACTGATTCAGCAGACCTTCAGTGCAGATCATCAAGAATAGAACGACTTGTTACTTTCACGTGTCCTATGTGTGTACATGTCAAGTTTCCTGTTTGTGTGTGGTGTTGTGTTTATTTTGTATATTTGTATTCTCAAAGTGAAACTAAAGGAATGTGCGGGGATTGAGCAAGACCATACAAAAGGGAATCATGGACTTTTTTATTGCATTAATTATGAAATAAACAATGTCAAAATGTTGTGAGAGGAGTTGATGGTCATGTTGTGCTGCAAGCAGCATGTGGAAATATAGTACAGGTGAATATACACTCACCTAAAGGATTATTAGGAACACCATACTAACACGGTGTTTGACCCCCTTTCGCCTTCAGAACTGCCTTAATTCTACGTGGCATTGATTCAACAAGGTGCTGAAAGCATTCTTTAGAAATGTTGGTCCATATTGATAGGATAGCATCTTGCAGTTGATGGAGATTTGTGGGATGCACATCCAGGACACGAAGCTCCCTTTCCACCACATCCCAAAGATGCTCTATCGGGTTGAGATCTGGTGACTGTGGGGGCCGTTGTAGTACCGTGAACTCATTGTCATGATCAAGAAACCAATTTGACATGGTACATGGGTACATGGTGGTCATGAAGGGATGGACATGGACAGAAACAATACTCAGGTAGCCCGTAGCATTTAAACGATGTCCAATTGGCACTAAGGGGCCTAAAGTGTGCCAAGAAAACATCCCCCACACCATTAGACCACTACCAGCAGCCTGCACAGTGGTAACAAGGCATGATGGATCCATGTTCTCATTCTGCTTACGCCAAATTCTGACTCTAACATTTGAATGTCTCAACAGAAATCGAGACTCATCAGACCAGGCAACATTTTTACAGTCTTCAACTGTCCAATTTTGGTGAGCTGGTGCAAATTGTAGCCTCTTTTTCCTATTTGTAGTGGAGATGAGTGGTACCCGGTGGGGTCTTCTGCTGTTGTAGCCCATCCGCCTCAAGGTTGTGCGTGTTGTGGTTTCACGAATGCTTTGCTGCGTTCCTCGGTTGTAATAAGTGGTTATTTCAGTCAAAGTTGCTCTTCTATCAGCTTGAATCAGTCGGTCCATTCTCCTCTGACCTCTAGCATCAACAAGGCATTTTCACCCACAGAACAGCTGCATACTGGATGTTTTTCCCTTTTCACATCATTCTTTGTAAACCCTAGAAATGGTTGTGCGTGAAAATCCCAGTAACTGAGCAGATTGTGAAATACTCAGACCGTCTGGTACCAACAACCATGCCACATTCAAAATTGCTTAAATCACCTTTCTTTCCCATTCTGACATTCAGTTTGGAGTTCAGGGGATTGTCTTGACCAGGACCACACCCTTAAATGCATTCAAGCAACTGCCATGTGATTGGTTGATTAGATAATTGCATTAAGGAGAAATTGAACAGGTGTTCCTAATAATCCTTTAGGTGAGTGTATTCCAGGTGTCTGAAGATTCAGGAGCAGACAGATGGGACCCTGACAGCTCATGCTGTTGCTACAAGTTCTCCATTATTCATGTCTAATTCTTAAGGACACATTGAACTCTGAGATTTCAGTCTTTCCAAATTTCAACGCCATATTTTTTTATTTTAACACAAGAAACAAAATCAGGATCCACATCGATTCGTTTACACGTTCTGACTCAACAAGTTCATGCGACTTCATGGTTTAGGATTAAACTCACTGCCACAGCTACAATCTGTCAGGATCTGTGCTGCTGGTGGGTGGTGTGTGTGTTTCTCCGTGTGCTTAATTGTTTGCAGGGCGTGTCAGCAGGGATCATTGGACTCAGGTGTGGATCATTACCCAGCTCAGGAGAGCTGGGTACTTAAGCAGAGGAGGAACCACAGACAGACGCCAGTTTGTTCCACTAACTTCCCGTGGTAACAGAGTGGCCAGAGCGCATTACATGCCAGAGAGTATATTTATTGTGACTAACCTGCCTTCTCTTCCTTTAACCTCAGTCCCGTGTCCCGGAGTGTCTCTCCAGTCACCAGTGCCTCAGTGCGGTAGTCGACCCGCCTCCAGTGAGGACTGGCTTCACGGAAGCTACAAGCTCAGTTGCGAGAGCGCGCAACCAGCTTCTTCCCTCTGGCTCCCTGTCTGTCTCTGGTCTCCTCTGGATCCACGCCGTCCCGGTCAGCACGCTGCTGTCACCCTGCTGCAGTCACGCCTGCACACGTACAGCACACGGACCCGGACCTCCTCGCACTTCTCTGACAGCCTGGATCACCACCCCTGCGGCAGCACCTCCGGATCCCTCCTCACGACAGCACGGCATCACGTCACCGTGAGTTTAAAGAGCACGATCCCCGCACACCGCAGCTGGTCTCTCCGCCTGTCACTAACCTCTCTCTCTCTCAACCAGGACCGTTCCTGTCCCGCACCAGTTCCCGTCCTGAGTTATCATCAACTGTACAGTTTACATTTGTTTGTATTTGGAGCACTGTACATATTAAACACTGTTAATCGCCTAAAACTGTTTCTCGCTGTGTGTTTGGAGTTGGGTCGCACTTGGAGCTCAAAACAAACCCCCCTGGTAACTGCACCATGACACAATCCTTATGTTTGATGGATTGAGTCTGATTAACAAAACTATGAACAAGTGCAAAACAAACAGTCAAACACGTTCTTCTTATCGAGTCACTGTAAACACAGAAACACGCATGTGGAGACACAATCGCAGACGTGTTTTACGCCCTTTGCTCTGCATGTCTGAGCTTTGTGACGTACATTTCAGTTGACTGATATCTTTATAAAAGGCCTCACCTTGTAGCTTTTCTCTACAAACGCAGGATCCCCCTACCCTGGGATTAACCACTCCACCTGCCAAAACCAGGTTCACCTTTCAGTTGAACAAACAAATGGACCAAATGAATGTAAAGGTCTTGTTTTACAGCATGAGACAAGAATAATGGCTGGTAGAAGGTACTGGAGAAACTGGTTGGAGTGGAATAAACTCCCTGTGAGTCACTGCTAGTCCCTTTATGTGAGTCTCAGACATTGTAGGTTCACTTCTATAAGAAGAAGATGTGTCCTTGATTTGATATCAGTCTAATCTGGGACCCAGATCGTGTTCATTTATCATCACAGTGATTGTGAAAAGGTGAGTACTGCTGATAAAAAAAGGGGCAGATTTGCGTTGGACTCTTGAATTTAAAGAGGCCCTTCCATTAAAAACGTTTTTTCTGAGGTTTCTGTTGAATATTTTAGCTCCACAGGTGTTTTTACCTTCATAGTGGGTGTGAAAACAGGTCAACAACTTCTCTTTGAGTTTTAATCTCTCAAACTACGCAGGTGGTGATAAAACCCGAATTCTCCCGAGTCCGAACGGCCTGTATCTGTTTCATTAGTATTCATCAGCTCCCGCAGTTGAAACCACACCAAGCATGCTGCTCGCTAAAAGCTGTAGCATAAGACGTAGCAAACAGGAAGAGACGACGTCTGATGTTGCCATGTGCAGCGGGGCAGGAAACAGTATACCTTGCTCTCATAGGCTAGTTTGTTAGTGTTTTGTGAGGCAAAACTTTTTAGCATTAAATACAGATTACATTATTTAACTTAGCTAGATGGTCTGATGGCTTTGGTTGTGAAATAAACAAGAGGAAGCACAACCTTAGTCATCACACTAAGAATGTGGCTTGTTGTTTAAATAGAAGACCAGCAGAATGTGAGGAGATGTTTCAGCATAACGAAGTGCAGCATATTCCCACTAAACTAAAGAATCTACTGACGCACACACACATGATTGTTGTATTTAATGAGGGAAAAGTCCAAATCCCAGTGTATAATTAGATATTGTTGTATCAAAAACTCTTAGATTTTTATATAATATCAATATAATTCAACATCAACAAAAATGTATTTGGACTTTTTTGTTTTGTGTTAGTTTTGGTTTGTTTTTGTTGTCTCCCGACTCATCAGGGATTTTGGATCACAGTTTTATTATCTATTGAACCTTTCAAATGTCCATCCGCTGCTCTCTTTCGTAAACATGTCTCCCGTTACTATGGCTACGCATCATAACAAGTGGCAAAAAAGTGACAACCTACATAAAAATCCTTCAATCTGCACAGAATCCAAACCAGAACAAAAACAATTCATAAAGAATAATGTTTACAAAAAGAAAACAAGAAACACTCAAAAAAAGACAAAAACTGCTAGTAAAATCACAGAGTTACTCCAACAAGCTGGGACCATGTGTAACGCTGCTCTAGAATGATCATAAATCTAGAATCATAAAGGCTGAAAGGATGTTAATACAAAGATTAGATGAGATATGACAAATCCAGTTTACCAGCTTTCACTACGACAGAAATAATTCTCTCAGAAATGTGGCCCACCACAGACTGCAGCACAGAATGCAAAGCATTCGTGTTGCTGCGGTCTGCAGAGTCAGATCTGATTGCACAGAGAGACAGAACCATGCTGCTTTGTTTTACTATAAAGGAAACGGCACAACTCCACATGAAACAGGGAAGCTGCTGCTCTGAAACATGTTTTAAAGAGACCCTTCCATTAAAAACATTTTTCTGAGGTTTCTGTTGAATATTTTAGCTGCACACGTGTTCTTACCTTCATAGTGGGTGTGAAAACAGGTCGACAACTTCTCTTTCAGTTTTTATCTCTCAAACTACGCAGGTGGCGATAACACCCGAGTTCGAACGGCCGGTACTTGTTTCTTCTCTTTTGCTTGTTAGTATTCATCAGCTCCCGCAGTTGAAACCAAGCCTAGCATGCTGCTGGCCGAAGCCTGATGGAACGAGCCGGAACCAGCCGAATTTTGACGCAGGGAGATTGAAAGGTCTGTTAATCAGTGTTTCCTGACGTTTTTTAGATATAAAATGTTTCATATTACTGGTTAATACTAAATAAATAACCACAAAGTCCTGAAATGTGTATGAAATGGCCTCTTTAAGAAATTCTATGACTCATCAATATGGGGCGTCAAGTGTAAAATTGTCGTTTAGCACACTTTCATCACATTTAAGCAGAAAATGTGTCTAAAAACCATCATATAACAGCCTGTTTATAGTGCATACATTTAAAAAAATCTAAATCCTAAATATTATACCTAATTTTTAAATCTAAATATTAGATGTTAAACCTAAATGTTAAAGGTTAAAAAAACTAAATGTTATATGTTATATTAAATCGATACATAAACACTTCTGACATGATGCGATGTGCTTACGTAGATCTGCTCTGCCATATTTGGTTTATTTAAAGATGAGCCGGGAGCTTTTGCTTATCGTCAGGTAACTACTGCTGCTTGACTTAAAAGCTTGAGCATCATTTTTGGATTTAAAAACCACAAAAGAGGTGCAGATGTTGCAGTCAGTCTTGAGACTATGAGGTGTAATTACGTAGAAGACAACAACATAATTATACATTTTGAGTTAATTCGTATTTTTTTCTCATTCTGACCACACACTAAGCTTCTAGCAAATCAATGGGCCAGTGATCCATTTTGTAAACAGTTTCCTGAAAAGGCTTTTGGAAGAACTGTACAGTCAAGATTATTTGTAATTCTGCTCCACGATTAATGCCTGAATAAATAGTTCAGTAAATGGATCAAGAACAATTGAATGAGTCATGGCTTTACTTTTGAACAGGCTGTTTCTCTAACTTCCTGTAGCAGCTAACTATGCTAACGGTGGTTTATACTACACAAAAAAAAAGAGTTGGGATGTGGTTTTAGCTGCGTTATATTTTTATCCCCTTTATAACAGAGCTACTGTGGGTTTTGTTTGTAGTTTTATTTTTATGTTCATCTTTGTTGGAGATAAAAAAGCTATAGCTAACCCTGAAACTCTAAAACCCTCTATCCCTTTGTGATGAATTATCAGTTTGTTTTCTGATCATATAAGTTCAGTTTTTCCTCACTGTGTTTTCACTCTCTGGTTTTTCTAGTCAGAATGTTCTTAGTACTTATTGTGTTCAGTTAATTTACTGTCCTGTTAAATCCAAGTTTGTACTCTGAGTTTTCACATATTGGAGTCTGGTTTTTTTTCCGCTGTGTTCCTCCAGGCTCCAGTTTACGTAACCCTCTGTTTCATTTGTTCCCTGCAGGATCCTCCTCTTACATGCTTGATTCACATTTACTCCTGCTTCTCTGTGACTTCCTCATTTTGTAAGAACTATTTTGTTGCTAACTCAGCCTTTTTGGTTTGTCTTTGTAATTTAAATTTTATTTCAATCAACAAGCTTTCTGTGTCTGGATTTAGGTTCATTAGCATTAATTAAATATGTTTTTGTTTGCATCTCATCTTTAAAATATACATAAAGTTATTTTCTATGGTTCATGTAAATTTACTGTCAAGTTAAGTTGCCTTGTTAGCTTTATTTTTTTGGACTCTGGTCTCTGTTTTAGAAAGTGACAGTGAATTGAATGAGTTTAAATGATTTCTATTTTGTTTACAAGTACAACAAGGTGACATGTTTTCAGTGTGCTGTTAAAATATTTGATTCTAAGTGTTAGGAATTTTATATTATCATTATCATTCGCTATTATCAGTTTGCATGTCCTGTAGTGGTTTTACTGGTATGACGAGGTTTACAGTAACCAAAAACTTTTTTGTTGGTTTTACTAGTTAAAAAAGACATAAGGATGAGTTGAGACTTGGAAAGAATGTGTCAGTGTATTTAAAGGTTCTTGTGTGGAGGAGTAAAAAGGATGACACAGAGAGATGGATGTGATCAGAATGTTTACTCAACTCCAACTAGACAACAGAGCAATCGTAAGTCAGAACACTTAACAGATTCGCGCCAAAACCAACGTATACAATTTTGAATATAAACATCCCATTGTCTGGGTGTGAGTGGAAACCCCCTAAAAACAAACTTAGAAGACTCTAAACTCTTTGGAACAAATGACTGAGGCAGACAATGATGCACGGGGCCAGGGATGTAAGAAGGGTCCCTGTGAGGTAAAAACTGTTGGGTAGGCGGGGCAAACTGGGGTGAAGGGGCCTCTGGAAAAAAACGCACCCGGAACACGTACCGGCTGGCCTAAAACCAGTTCAGCTGGAGAAGCACGGAGGTCCTCTTTAGCTGCGGAACGCAACCCAAGCAGAACCCACGAAAGATGGTCGATCCAGTTGCCATCGGTCAGAACAGCACGGAGCGCAGCTTTCAGTGACCTGTGAAACCGCTCGCACAACCCATTAGCTTGCGGACTGTAGGCAGTGGTGCGGTGGATCCTGACCCCCAGGCCGTCAGCCATACTGGCCCACAGCTCAGACACAAACTGTGGTCCTCTGTCAGAGGTGATGTCTGAAGGGGGGCCGAAACGTGCAACCCAGGTTGATAAAAATGCCCGAGCCACCACTGCAGATGTAGTGGATGCCAGCGGAACCACTTCTGGCCACCTGGTGGTGCGGTCGATCATGGTCAGCAGGTGAGTGTAACCCTGCGACGGAGGCAGAGGGCCCACCAGGTCCACATGAACATGATCGAACCGTCGACTGGGAATGGGGAACGGTTCCAAGGGGGCTTTAGTGTGCTTGTGGACCTTGGCATGCTGGCAGGGGATACATGCCGCAGCCCATTCCCTCACGGCCTTCCTCAATCCGGGCCAGACAAACTTAGAACTGACCAGTTTGACTGAGGCCCGAACACCTGAATGTGAGAGGGAATGTAAAGCGTCAAAAACGCGGCGGCGCCACAAAGCAGGAACAAACCACGAAGGTGGATCGTGAAGCCAAAAGTCTTGGATTTTTACAGCTACGGAAAAAGAAGCCGGGGATGCGGGTGGAAGTTCCACAGCGGTAGGGATCCCCTGGGAGGAGCTGGCTTCGCCTTCGGACATGTTCGACAGCGGGGTCACCAATGTGGAGGAGTAAAAAGGACGACACAGAGAGCTGGATGTGATCAGAATGTTTACTCAACTCCAACAGAGCAAACGTAAGTCATTTCCTTTGCACTCCCACACTGTTCCCTCTATTTTTGTTTACTACCAACAATAAATAGAAATAAAGTGTAAGTGTCAATAATGGACAAGTCTAAAACTTTCTTGTTCCAGCATGTTTGTATGTGCATGTGTTTTGTTGTTGTTGTTGTTTTGTTTTTTTTTACAAAAAAAGTTATAATCACTATTAGAACCAACACACTTGCTGTTTAATAGGATAACAAACAATGCAAATGTATTAAAAATTCAAACTAATTTTACAATAAAATAAAGTCAATGTAATTCGTTTAAAAAAACATTCTTGTACTTTTAATTTCCGTACCCGATCTGCAGAATTAGGCCAAAGAAACATGTAAATTCAGTGCGAATTGAGGATCCAGGTGAGCTGGACATACAAACACAAACCTTGGTAATGCACAAGAAATATTCCTATTTTAGAGTAAATGTATTCCGCAATCAACACAACCTTGCAAACATTTACAAATGCATGGCATCAAAAGCTACATTATGTTAACTAAATATTTTCATATCATGAATACAAACAAATATGATTTAATTAAAACAACACAATAACCTTCCTGTTGAAACCTAGTTTACAAACCAAGTCTGGGCAGAGTTGTACACTGCACCCTATAATAAAGCTGTAATTGCTAAACATCTTTGGAATGTCTATCAGGGCTGCAAGCACTTTGAATGGAACCGCAACTATTTCCTTTTTTTTTTTCAGATAAAAATGAGTTGAATAGAAACTAATTAAACAACTGAAGCAAATCTGTGGGTTAAAACTTGGTCAATAATGCATCTGAAGTTCCACTCAAGCAACATAAACCACGGATAAAACAGTGACTGTAGGGCTGCTGCCTTGTACATCAACTTGGAGGAATTACTATCATTTGTCTAAAGAAAAACAGCTTCCGCTCTGCCACCCTGGTAGGTTTCCTGTCATAAACTTCTCATTTCAAGGTCTTTCCAAACATTTCTACTGAATAGGGGTTACAGATATTTACAAAATGCCTCTAGTTTTTATAAAAAAAAGTATTAAGCTGTCAAAAACTTACTCTCCCAACTGAACTGAATTGAACTGAACCCAACTTTTTGCACTCACTGGGACATTCTGGACATTCACTTACACTAGTGGCCACTGCACAACTACACATTCGTGGACATTAGTTAAGTTAAATTATCACAAGTCACTTTAAATATATCACTCCAAGTATATTTGCACACCCCCTGGACATTCTGTTACACGGATGCACAGTCACTTTCATAGTCCTAAATTATATATCTTTGTATTGCACAGCCGTTCTTATCTTCTTATTTACCATATTTTTCATATATGTTTTTTATATTGTATATTTAGTCCTGTACAGTACAGCCGTCTCTTATTTTTATTTATTTTTTTATATTTTTCATATATGTCTCTTTTATTGCATATTTTGCACTGTACAGTTATGTTGTTATTTTATTTTATTTCTATCTTATTTTAAACTTTCTTAGTTAAACTTACCTTCTGTTTTGCTTTTGATATTATTTTCTATTTCATAGTCTTTTATTTAAAGGTCAAGGGCAGTTGTCTAAAGCATTTCACTGCATATCGTATTGTGTATGACTGTGTATGTGATAAATAAAATTCGAATTTGAAGTTGGACTGCTGCTAAATATAAGTTACAGGATAAACAAAGTTCACAGAACTGTGCTTAAAAACCCTACTGCTACATTTTTTAATTGTTTCTAATAGGCTTAGATGTTGTATGGAAGCCCATTCATGCCACTTGATGAAATAAAAAAATGGAAGTCATAAAAAGGTTTCACTGGTGAAATGAATAAAATATATTTTATGATTATGATTATTTATTTATCTCAGCTTCCATAGGTTATTTTTTTTTTAATTTCATAAAAATGACAGGATGGGGCTTCCATATTTGGCAGTGCCTGTATTGGTTAAAAGTTGAATAAGTTCTTAATCTTTTTATATACCGTCATGCTGTACAACCACCACCATCAGGAAAAAAGTTTATTAGATCAAAAATATTCCGAAATCTTACAACTGAGGAGCAGAGATGTTAATACTACTAGACCTGCTGGAAGCGTGGGCGTGCCGGGGCTCCACCATTTAATGGTTGAAGGAAATTGTAGCTGTAAACGAGCAGCAGCAAAGAAATTCATGGTTTCTCACAAGCGTGGATGCTAATACACACTGTTAGCTGTAGCACTGTTTGAGTGGAGAATTGCACAGAAATAAAAATTACACAGCAGAAGGCGAGTCTCCATTTGATGGCATTAGCAGTGCAGCACAGCTAACCACTACAGGAAGTTTGAAATAGTTTGATTCTCTTGTGAGTCATTGCTCATGGGAGTAAGGCTGTGACTCACTGAACAATTTATGGCTCATTGATTAGTTATTCAAATGATTTATGGCTCTTTTTTTAGTTAGTTCCATGTGTCTGACATTTAGACTGGTTAGTTTGTTTAATGTTATCAGACTTTAACTGTCACTGTGATTAAAGTTCCTGCAGCAGCAAACAAACACACATGTTCTGTTATGAAAATGTGCCATGACTCATAACCTAAATTAACTCCAGCACACCCCAACAATGTGATCTTCCTGCCCACCCTCCTCAAAAGCCCCGAAGAAGAAAAGGGTGTGTTCGATGTTGGGAGCGCGCATTGGTGCTCGAGCACGAGCAGACATCGTGAACGCTCGCGAGCTCCCTCCTCTTCTTGTTTAAACAAACAGAATTAGATTGTTTTTGGATGCTAATTTAATTCCATATAGAAAAATCCTAATACTAACGTGAGCTCGCGGGTCTGAAATGCTCCGCGGATTCGCACACGTGACTGTCACTGAGTGACAACACCTGACACACCACACAAATAATCACTCTAATTTTTCCGAACTCGGCCACCACTCCTCCAAAAAGCTTTCCAAAACTGGTTTGCCTCAATGTAGACAAAGAAAAACAGAAAAACAACGGAGAATACGAGGAAACGGGGCAGATGGAGGGGCCGGTACTTGGAAAGAGGGTGTGTCTGTCGGATTTAAGGGGCTGAGGGCGCGCGCTCTCTGCTCACATCGGGACCTTCTGCTCAAGCTCTACAAGCCTCCCGCTGCAACTCCGGTAGGTGGAAGATTGTTTTTTAAAATGATATTTACTTTAAGTTTAACTTCTACATATTTGCAGATTATTTATTATATGAACGAGTCTCTGTGTGGAATAGATTTTTTAACGTTCTGATTGAATTTTGATTGTAAAACAATTATACAAATTAACTTTATCATAGTATGAAAATCAGCTTTTATAGTCCGTGATTTTGGATTAGTTGGTGAACATTTCCCCTTGTTTGTGTCATTTCCCTGTTTGCAACCAGCAGCTAAGAATTTCCTACGCAAACTTTCCCCTGGAGACAAAATGTGACTCAGTGATACAAAATAACTTCATGCATAAATACAAGTTTAATTATATAATTTGTTTTTTTTAAAAGAAATGTTGATTAAAAATGGGCTAGACATTAAATGAAACAACTCAACGCCCATGTGGTTTTAAATATAACTGAGTTCTTTGTGACTAATCTAAGTGGAATGTGTAAACAAGCCTCTAAGCTACATGTTTAACCATCTTCTCTTGTTTTTAGTCACCATGTCTGCACTCAAAACCGCAATTGCAACTCTCCGAAAAGTTTTTGACAAGTACGCCGGTACAGATGGCGACAATCAAACTTTGTCAAAGAAAGAAGTGGCTGCACTTCTCAAAGCTGAGCTTCCTGAAATAGATGTAAGTAGAAAAGTGTTTCACATGAATGGCTTTAAATTTAAGCAGTTATTTAAAAAAATATATATATATATTTTTTTTTTTTAACAGGCGGTGCTCAATGCTGGTGGCCCAAAAGGAAAAGAAGCAGAGGAGTTTTTTAAAATGCTGGATTGCGACGGCGACGGCACAGTTGATTTCAATGAGTACATTGTCTTTGTAGCAACCATGGCTATGCTTCTCTGATTTTTTTTATTTTTTGGTCCCATTTAAAGTCTAAATGAGGTAAAAAAGAAACATGCAACATGTTTTGCTAATCAGTCTTGCCATATTAAAGCTTGAGCAGTTTAAAATGAGATACTGTTAAATAACAGCAACTAAAGCAAAGAGAAAATAAACTTTTTACATGCTGAAATGTTTTTGTCTGTTCTTTGAAACTAGTACAAACTTTGTGGTTTGTCTGGCTAAAATTTAACTCTCACATTCCTGTTTGTGGGCGTGGCACAAATGGAGCAGGAAATAACCCCAATAAAGTGAAACAAATCCTGATATGTTAAGAAGCCTTGCACAGATTTAAGGAAGTCCAACTGAACATGTTCCACCTGAAAGCAGCTGCTCGGATGCTGCCCTCTTGTGACTGTTTCTCCTCAATTTTTGTATTTCTTTTTTTTTTTGAAGACTTGACTATACAGATAGATTAAAGCTCACACACACAGCTGAAATGTTGCAATACTCTAAAGTCAACTGAGGATCTTGAGATTTGAAGTTTTTCAGTACTGTACACCTAATTTCACTTCTAAAGTAGAATATTAACATACAGATAGTTATTTAACAACAAATCCCAGCCGCAGAACCTTAAATCACCAAGAATTAAATATGTATTATGTAATGACGTTTCACACGTTTTCTCTCAGTAGGTTGGTGGTGGAGACATTTGAGATGTTGAGCAAGATAATTGTAAAATCTTTACAGCATTACTTACCAGTTTTACCACAATGTCAGCTTGTCTCAGTCTGTTTGCAAAGAAGAAGCTCAAGATCTGTAATTTGGTGATTTATTAGCATTGGTGTTCTTCATCCAACTAAAATCAAATAAATTAAATGTTATAATGGAGACACGTGTTTGATTAATTTATTCTACACATACTGGGATTCTTTTAGCACCAGTGGAGAACAGTGCTCCAATTTTATTGTATAACTGTGCAATGAAAACAATCATTTTTTTATGTTAAACACTGTTTCTCCCTTGAGGAAGGTCTTGAGTTTGAAACCTGGACCTTTCTGCATGGAGTTTGCATGTTCTCCTCATGCGTGCGTGGGTTTTCTCTGACGACTCCTTCCCAAAGGACCAAAAGTATTTATGACAGATTCAATGGCAACTCTGAATTGAACTGATGAATTGAACAGACATAAGCTCCCTGCGACCCTGAACAGGAACAGAAGGTAAAGGAAGTGACATTTTTTTCTGTTGAGAATTTTGCTCTTTATTCCTCCAAACCTTGTCCCTCAGCTGTATGTCTGACATTTTACTTGTGACCACAAAAAAGGAGTTCTGTCAATTTACAACAAAAGGTTTCTAGTGTGATATCCCTGCCCTGATCCTGTCAAGCTGCTTCTCTGTCCAGTCGTCATGTTAACTCACTGCACCTGTTGACAGCAGAGTCTCACTTGTCTTTTATATGTTGTTCTCTGTTGTTTGTGAGGTTTGTCACATGATTGTGTTTGTTGATGCTTCTGCATCTAGTCAAGATAAGTTAAGGAGTAGATAGAACGTGTGACCATGCAGCTGTATTTTCTTAAGATCTGAGAGAAGACAACATGAACCACATTATTCCTGCATAATTTTTATTGCCTTATTGTTTGGATTGTTTATTTATCACGTTATTTTGTAGTTCTTAAATTGTTGTTCTTGCTGTTTGTTGTTTTAGTTTTTAATTGTGCATCACTGATCAATAACAGTTGTTTTAAAAAGGTTTTATAAACAAACTTGTATTTACAAAGAAATACTGTGACCCCTGATATTTTATGGTCAGTCTGTTAATGAGCACAGCTCAATCAAATGTTATATTTTATTTTATTTTATATTTATTTATATTTTATACAGAGCCTGGTTGTCCTCGTGCTGTGAAGATAAATAGAGTCGCCGCAAGTCATGGAACGCGTCCCAAGCTCGACAATCGTCGGGAGTTTTCGGCTTTTTCCGGCACACTCCAGTCATTTAGCTAGCCAAGCTGATTAGCTTGCTACCACAGCTAATGTTTGTACAAAATTTTATGTTATCCAAACTGGACTGGATGATATAATTAGTGTAGAAAAATGGCGGACGTAACGGGACAAGGAATTAGTTCCCCGGTCCTTTCGTTGCCGCTCCCTTCCTCCCGTAACGGCTCCGGTAGCGGTAACGTTACGCCTGACACCGGCGGCAGCTGCTGGCAGACTCCAACCACCGTTACTTCGGGCCCGAGGCTGGTTCGAATCGTGAAGTCTGACTCGGGCTACGGGTTTAATGTTCGGGGACAAGTTAGTGAAGGGGGGCAGCTGCGGAGCATTAACGGGGAGCTGTACGCTCCTCTGCAGCATGTTAGTGCTGTTCTTCCCGGGGGAGCTGCTGACAGGGCTGGCATCTCTAAGGGGGACCGGATCCTGGAAGTGTAAGTGCTGAACGTTATGCAAAATAATTGAACTAATTTTGATGATAATCGCGGTAAACGGTTGTTCTCGGTTTCATTCACTGACCAACTTGTGTAAACAGTCGTTCAGGGCAGCTCATCCTGCTGAAAGCAGAGTCTGTGTGGGTCACAGAAGATCCAGGATCATTAGAAATTCACCTCACTCTCAGATCTAGTCCTCTCATCCACAGCAAGCCAGACACTCTCAATTCGTCCCTTGTACACACGTCCTGACCAGATGCAGGCTGCACTATTCACCATTCATCATCTCTCATCTTGTTTACATCATTCATAGATGCTACTGGCTTAACTGCATTTCTCATGTTCAACTGTTTGGCTTGTATTTCATTGACTAATTTATTTTCAGTGTAAAGCAGTAACATCCCTGCTGCATTTGGCCAAGAATCTGGTTTAGTCTTCGCTGCTGTGTTAGTATGCATGGAGTCTGCTTGCTGATGTTAGACTCTGTTGCTATGGAGAAGAGCACACAGCATCAGCTCTGCTGCCTCACTCAGTCTGTACATGATGGAGAAAAGGAGGGATGCTTTCACTTCACTCGTGATTGGCTTTCCCTTCAAAAACGCAGTGTCTGATTGGCTGTTTTTCATTGCACGCCGGCTTGCTCAAGGATGGCCTGCAGTAACCTGGCAGTTTGTTGACCCCATTATTTTTCTGTGTGCATGAATGCATTTCCAGTTTGTTGCTAATGTATCAGAGGAACAACAGACTGCACTTTCTGTTACATCTGTGTATCAGTTATTTTGGTCAGCATCAACATTTATTAAGTTGTTATCGATTATTTTGCCTCACTGTACCCTCCAGCTAATAGCGCTTCTGTATTGATTTTGGACAACCTCTCATGCAGGTAATAAAACAGGATGGATCTTTATGCATTCATTAGTATTTAGCTGAGGATGTGAGAGCGTTGCAGACAGTACAGTATGTACCAAACTTGTTATTTCAATTCATTATATGAACATCTTTGCAGATTTAGAAACAGCTGTTGCCGTTCAGGCTTGCTGCAGAAGGATCTTTTTTGCTTGGATGTTATTAGTAGCTCATTGCATCATCATGTAAGACTTGGGTGTGAAAGTGTGCTTCGCTTTGCCAGATTCATCTTATACTTAATGTGTTTGCATAAATCAAATCTGGTAATTAAGTGTTCAGGCAGAGCAGAAAACATGTAACTTTCAAGCTCTTGTATAAATAAACAATAAAGGATCTCAGGTGGCGTATCTCGTGCTGAAGTCGATGCGTTCTCATTCATTCCTCTTTGCTCCGTCTCCTTGTTCAATTCCAGGGATTGTGGCTCTGAAGTTCAGTTTAACAGATAACATTAACTGTATCCTTCCTTGATGAATGTTTTGATTTCTAAAAGCAGCAGCAGCGGCAGAAGATGTGACACAGATAAACAGCCTCTTGTTCAAAGTGCTGATGGTGCCATTGCAAAGGCCACAAATGTTTATTACGTCATCATAACGCTGCTGTTGGCTCTCGCTCTCTCTCCTGTGACACCTGCAAGATGTTCACATTTGTTTACATCCATCTGCACAATCATCACTCCTCACTAGGTCAGTTGTGCTGCGTGTGCTGCGGCTCTGGTTCGTGTATAATTTCTTCCCATCGTAGATACATTAGAGCTGAGCTCTCAGTCAGAAGTTTGAAGTGAAGGAAAGTCTGGTTTCAGAGTGGCTAATGGATTCTTCTTCTTTTGTTTTTTTACATATGTCGTTTCAGTTCTGAATCCTATTTCAAGAGTCTTGTTGAATAAACTGAGCTACCCATGCTGGGCTTGATGTATATTTATTTATTTTTGCCCAGCAGGAGCAGTAATAAGATCTCTGACTAGCTTCTAATCCCTGAATGTTACTTGATATCATGTTTGTGCTCTGACCTCATCATTTGTTGTCATAATGATAAGCTCAAACATTCCTCTCTGGACCTGGTGTTAGGATTCAGACACAGACGTTTATTATTCAGTCCCAGTCGGTGTTGAAATTCTGAGTCGATCGAATGAAAGGGATGAAAATTTCATTTATTCTCTTGAAATAAATCCTTTCATATTTGAACTACATGCCACCTGATTTAGCCTTTTGATGGGATCGTGGGAGCCGAACCTGATCAGATTCTAATGTACGTCCTGCCCCCCGAGTGGGACTACGTCCTGCCCCTCGAGTGGGACTACGTCCTACCCCTCGAGTAGGGCTACTTCCTGCACCTCGAGTGGGACTACGTCCTGCCCCCCGAGTGGGGCTACGTCCTGCCCCCCGAGTGGGACTACGTCCTGCCCCCCGAGTGGGGCTACGCCCTGCCCCCCGAGTGGGGCTACGTCCTGCCCCTTGAGTGGGGCTACGCCCTGCCGCCCTGCCCCCCGAGTGGGGCTACGTCCTGCCCCTTGAGTGGGACTACGTCCTGCCCCCCGAGTGGGGCTAAGTCCTGCCCCTTGAGTGGGGCTACGTCCTGCCCCTTGAGTGGGACTACGTCCTGCCCCCCGAGTGGGGCTACTTCCTGCCCCTTGAGTGGGACTACGTCCTGCCCCCCGAGTGGGGCTACATCCTGCCCCTTGAGTGGGGCTACGTCCTGCCCCCCGAGTGGGGCTACGTCCTGCCCCTTGAGTGGGACTACGTCCTGCCCCCCGAGTGGGGCTACGTCCTGCCCCTTGAGTGGGACTACGTCCTGCCCCCCCGAGTGGGGCTACGTCCTGCCCCTTGAGTGGGACTACGTCCTGCCCCCCCGAGTGGGGCTACGTCCTGCCCCTTGAGTGGGGCTAAGTCCTGCCCCTTGAGTGGGCCGACCATGGGAGCCGAACCTGATCAGACTCTAATGTGATGCATCGTGCTACACAGATTCTGGTCCAGGAAGGGAAAACAGGGATCCTGATCCTGAGCAGTTCCCACACTCGTTCATCACACTCAACTTGGTTTGTTAGAAATAGCTGCAGGTGAGACGTTTTAGAGGAGACGGCGTGGCGGCTCTGAGTGAAGTTAATAATAGGTGAGGTTGTTTCAGCTCTGTCATTAACACATGAGCACACACACCCAGCGTTTCTCACCTTCAGCTGTGTTTATAGAAATCCTAAAAGTTTTGTTACGTTTGAGGGGAACATGAACACCAACGTTAATCCAAAATAAATAAGAGCTTCATCTAAATTGCCACTTCTTTCATTCAAAGTGCTTGTTTTTATGCGCTTGAGTTGTAGGATGACGTAAAAAGAAATTCAGGTTTGTATATAGAAGTTAAAATATGTGCTGCCTTCGTCGTTTCCTGTTGTTGATGACAGTTTGTCCATTTGTGGCACCTTGAAGCTTCCAGTCGCATCAGTTCCAACCCACAGCTTCAAAATGTTTCCAAAAAAAATGTGAGGGACAGCATGTGTTTTCCTGTTTCATGTGAAGTTTTTCTGACACGTCCATCTTCACTCAACAGCAACGGCGTGAACGTAGAGGGAGCCACGCACAAGCAGGTGGTGGATCTGATCCGGGCCGGCGAGAAGGAGCTGGTGCTGGCCGTGCTGTCCGTCCCGCCTCAGGAGGCCGACTGCCTGGATCCCGGTGACGACGGGTCGGCCCTGTCCTGCTACGACTACTCCGACAAGCAGGCGGTCCCCATCTCCATCCCCAGCTACAAACACACCGAGCTCAATGGCGAAAAGTTTGTGGTGGGTCGCACACAGGCGAATAATCAACCATCAGGAATGTAAAGATCTGAGTCTTCTGTCTTGTTTCTGAGCTTTTCTCCTTCGTAACGTCTCTTTCAGGTTTACAATGTATACATGGCAGGAAGACAGCTGTGCTCCAAGCGTTACAGAGAGTTTGTGATTCTGCACCAAAACCTAAAGAGAGAATTTGCCAACTTTACCTTCCCGAAGCTGCCTGGAAAATGGCCGTTTTCACTGTCGGAGCAGCAGCTGGACGCACGGCGCCGGGGCCTAGAGGAGTACCTGGAGAAAGGTGAAGCGCAAATCTCCAGGGTTGTTATAATCTGATCTACAGACAGTTTAGGGAAAGGTTTATTAGTAATACAGCACATTAACTATGAAGGTAATTAAAGTCTTGACTTGTACTTTCTGCAGTGTGTTCCGTACGGGTGATCGGAGAAAGTGACATTATGCAGGAGTTTCTTTCTGAATCCGATGAGGTAACTAGATTTTCAAAAGGAGCTTTTCTGTTATTTGTTGCTCCTCACTTTAACTCATCGTGCAGTTTGTGTCTCTTTCTCATGACCAAGAACTATAACGGCGTGTCAGACGTGGAGCTGAGAATAGCCACGCCCGATAAAACCACGCTCACCGTCAGAGTTCGCAAAAATTCCACCACAGACCAGGTTTATCAGGTAAGCACAGACATGAAGACAACAAGTCTCTCATGTCTTCATTTCAGGGTTCTCTAACTCTCTCCTTCCCTCTGGTCTCCCCCTCCCAGGCTGTGGTCATGAAACTAGGGATGGACAGCGTAACAGCCAGTTACTTTGCTCTGTTTGAGGTCATTAATCACACCTTTGGTGAGTCAGGAGATGTAACTGAAACACTCGTCTTCTTCCTCTCTATCATGTTCCTGAGACACATTATAATAATGGCTGTCAGGTTTAGTTTTATTTTTAGTTTTTATATATTTCAAATGCCTGTTTTTACCAGACTTTTCTTCTGCAAAGAGAAAACGTCTGACTAGTTTCGCTTCCTGGAATCGGTTAGATTTCTGTCTCGTTTCCTTTTATTTGAGTTGGAATAAAACAGAGTGAAAATGTACCTGTCATGTTTCTCTAAAGCACCGACGTCAGAGCAGAAAGCAAAGTTTTTATTTCCTGTTCGAGGACATTAAATGTTTCTAAAGTTTAGAACTGTGCTGCCATTCAAATAAAGTGAAGTTCTCCACTGGTCCACCTGCTGCTCGTCATGTCACCTGGAAGCGTTTGACTCTTTATGGCATTAAATAAAACCAACAAGAGCAGAAAAATCCTAAACCGAACTAGAAAAGTTCAATTCAGGTTTTAAAATGACCTCAAATCAGCTCCAAATTCAGACGTAGAACCAGCAGGAAGAAACTGCCTTTCATCCTGATGTTACTGCAGGATTTTCTTTCCTTTTGTAACTAATTTCCAACCGAGACGCTGCGTCGAGTAGAATAAAGATGATTTTATTTCTTCTGTGTGGGACGTGTCGTAATCTGTTCTTTATTTCTTTCAAATCTGACTTAACTTCGGTCGGTAAACCAAATTCCCAAATGGAGACATGAAAGTTTGACTTTGCTCACCTCGACTCCCAAAAGGGCCGAGTTAAAAGAGAAGATGACGCAACGCGGGGTAAATAAACCCTGGTTGAATTCTGAAATGTGCTGCAGGCAGAATCCACCTTTGATATTCTGCTTTTGTTCTGATTCAGACACGGGGATTCAGATAGTTTGAAGTAAATGACATTATGTTTCTTTGCTTTTGCTTCTCAGTGCGTAAACTTGCCCCCAATGAGTTCCCTCACAAACTGTATGTACAGAACTATACCTCAGCCATCCCAGGAACCTGCCTTACGCTGCGCAAGTGGCTCTTCACCACAGAAGAAGAGATTCTGCTCAGTGACAACCAGCTGACTGTCAGCTACCTCTTTCACCAGGTGGGTGAAAGTCGCTCTTTTTCTTCTGTGAGATTGTTAGACGTGTTTTTCCTCCCTGAAGTCTGTATTTCTTCCTTCTGCAGGCTCTTGATGACGTAAAGAGAGGTTTTATCAAAATGGAGGAGAAGTCGTATCAGCTACAGAAATTAGCAGAGCAGAAGAAGATGTCCATGGTTAGTGTCACACAAACTTGATAGTTACAGTTTAGTGTGTCATCTGCGTTCACACTCGTTCAGCTTGTCTGGATAGTTTCTATTCTGTCACACTGGATTCAGGAACCTTCCCTTCAGCGCAGAGACATGCAAAGACGAACGCCGGCGCCGTTTCCTGTCGAGCCCCCAGTAAACCTGTTTGTTGGAATCAGTGTTCATTTTGGCAAGAAATTTTAATTTTTAGTTTTAGTCATAGTCTTTTGACTAAAATTCTTTTCAATTTTAGTCACTAAACTAGTTTTAATTGGAGTCTAATTTTAGTCGACGAAAATATGTGGCAGTTTTAGTCAACTAAAATCAATTGTAGATTTAGTCTACTAAAATAAGTATATTTTCTAAAGTATTAATTTAACCCTGTAAGACCCAACTTATTAAAAAATAGCCAGAAAATTCAGATTATTTGGAACTGGGATGTTTACGAAGCCTTAGAATAAAATTCACAAACGTTTTTTGCTGTATCATGTTATTTATAATAGCTTTTTGTATCACATTTATTACATTGGCCGTTTTTACGGTTTAATTGTAATATAAAAAATGAGTTAATAATAATGCATTTATCCATATTATAATGATGATTTAACCTGAAAAAAAAGGCAAGTGGATCATTTACTGGGAGCAACCATGTTAGAAAAGATCAAAACTATGTAGCAAATATGATACAAGGGTCATTATAGGGTTAACAACTGCAATATAGTTTGGACATTTTCTTACCATTCCACACTTCATCTGGCGTCTTCCTAGGAGCAAACAACTACGGAAGCCTCTGCTCACCGGTCAATAAGCCGAGCTCTGATTGGTTCTTTTCACAGTAGCCCCAGCTGTTAGCTTTTTGACTGATTCCTCTCTGCATCTTTCTTTTCCTCTGATTGGATTTCGACGCTGTCTATTTTCATCTATTTTCCTTCTTCCGTCAAAATTCACATGCAGCAATGCATTGTGGGTAATACCCTTCACTGAAGTCGGCTCTGATGCGGACTTCGGCGAAGTGCAGATCGAGCGTTCGAAAGGGGCAGAGCCAAGTGCACGACTCTCCACTCTGGAGAATCGGGACACCCTACGCACTCGCGCCCCTCATCGGGAACACGCATTTGAAGTGCGCAAGGGCACAAGTGCGGGTATTGGGACAGGGCCTTTGTTTGTTTCAGCACAGTTAGGAATTACCACTGCGTTCAAGTAGGACTACGTCCTGCCTTTTGAGTAGGACTATGTCCAAGTGGGACTACATCTTGACCCCCGAGTAGGACTATGTCCTGCCTTTTGAGTAGGACTATGTCCAAGTGGGACTACATCTTGACCCCCGAGTAGGACTATGTCCTGCCTTTTGAGTAGGACTATGTCCAAGTGGGGCTACATCTTGACCCCCGAGTAGGACTATGTCCAAGTAGGACTATGTCCTGCCTTTTGAGTAGGACTATGTCTAAGTAGGACTACATCCTGCCCCCCGAGTAGGACTATGTCCTGCCTTTTGAGTAGGGCTACGCCCCGCCCCTCGAGTGGGGCTACGCCCCGCCCCTTGAGTAGGGCTATGTCCCGCCCCTCGAGTAGGACTACGTCCTGCCCCCTTAGACGTTCAGATTTCTTTCATTCCTGAAGATTATCAGATAATCATGAATCTCTTGAGCGACAGGAAGAACAACTTTGTTTACCACTGTGTTGAAGCACATGTGCGCTATACAAGTGCACGCCATTAACCATTTACCATGTGGACAACATCAGCTTGTAAGTCAACATTAAAAATTCCTAAAAATAACATGTATTTTACTTGTTTGTAACATTACTGCCGTCCACGTCAGTCAGTATCTAAACTTACTTGTTCCTGTTCAGGGTCACAGACACCAGCTCCCTTTCTCCAGCTGTCATCGTGGAGAGGCGGAGTCACACCTGGACAGGTCACGTGTCCATCGCAGAGTCAGACTAACAGCCACTCACCCTGTTAACCTACATGAAGTGTGTTTTCTAAGCACCATGTTTTGACCAGACATGTGAACTGTGCTGTGAAATCAGACGCTTCCAAGTTACTCAGCCGTCAGCAGCATCACTTAGCCGCGGTTTCATCTCAAAGTTTTGTTCGGAGCGTCTGATGTTCTGATGACGGTGTGATGCGTTCGTGTTTCGGTTCAGCTGCGGGGCCCCTGGTTGCTTCAACTGTGTCAAATTAACCCTCAAGATAAAATAGACGTCGCTCGTCTCTGCTGTACAGAAACACTTTCACACCCTCTGCTTCACGTTTCCAGATGTGCCGTCACATCCATGACAGACAATCTGCTGCTGTCAAGTACACGTGTGAGCAGCGACTGTCTGTCTCCAGTTTCTCCTCAACGTCTTGTTTTAGTGTCACAGACAGAAATCAGACGCTGCTGACAGTAGCTGCTTTTATACCTGCGGGACGTATTTGAAGGAATTGAAAAGGTGTTTTTTTATTTTTGAAATCAGGCTGGTTCTACTGAGCGCCAACGACCTGAGATCTGGCAGGTTTTCCTGTTCTGAGGTGCGACGCTGATCTACAGCACTCAGAGCTGTTAAGCAAGAAAAAGGAGGAAATGAGCTGAAGCTGTTTTCTCACAAAAATTGGCACGTTCCTTTAGTTCCGTGCAGCGCGGTGGATGCTGTGATTTGTGTTTCAGGATGTAACTGCTGTGAAACAATAAGGAAATGTTTCACTTCTGGGTTTCACACCACAGTTTTCTTGATTTTCTCTCCGATTTACCGTCTAGCTTTTGTTTTCTGTCCAAAAAAATGAAACAGCAGGATTTTGTGAGACTGTCTGGACTCTCAATAGTTCTGTCTCAGGTTCTGGGTCATTTTTGTGGAGGACTTGGACTGTTCTAGTCACAATTTTTTAATGTTCACCACGGTATGAGACTGTATGTCATCACACATATACAGATGTGTTGCTTTGCTCAGCAGATCAATGGACACACTTTATTTATTTATTTGTTTGTTTGTTTATTCTCTTATTTAAAACTCATCAGTAAAACAAAGAAACAACCCTGTCTGTTCTAACCTGAAAAGATTTATTTGATTTGATGAGTCCCTTCACAATAAAAGTACCCTTAACCATCAAAAGGTGTATTCAGTCGCCTCCTATAGTAAAAATCTCCTCCATCCATGATCTCATTCTTTCAGTACCTGAGTTTGTTGAGAACCTGCGAGGGCTACAGCGAAATCATATTCCCTCACTGTTCCTGCGACTCCAGACGTAAAGGTCATGTGATCACAGCAATCAGCATCCACAACTTCAAGCTGCACGCCTGCACAGAGGAAGGCACGCTGGAGGTGAGTCCACCTCCTCACTGGCTCGTTCTCGTACGATCTTTCCGTCGTGAGTGAGCGAACTAAAGAGTCCCTGTTGCTCCAGAACCAGGTGATTTCATTCGAATGGGGGGAGATGCAGAAGTGGGACACAGACGAAGAGGGCATGGCGTTCTGCTTCGAGTATGCACGAGGAGAGAAGAAGCCGCGCTGGGTGAAGATTTTCACACCTTATGTAAGTTTTCAAAGCACATATTGTTGTTTCTGGTGATTTACATCCTCCTAAATGCGTGTTTCTCTTCTGTGCACGGACAACATGTAGTTTAACTACATGCACGAGTGCTTTGAGAGGGTCTTCTGTGAGCTGAAGTGGAGGAAGGAGGTTGAAGAGGACGCCATCGACAAGGACAATAAAAACTGCAGTAAAGACGGAATGTGTGGCAAGGTAAGATCCCCCCCGCCTCCGTCCAGGTGCATCTCTATCTTCTGTGTGTAAGTTTAGGAGTTCTGGTCCTGATCGATCGTTCTGTTGCAGAACATTTTCCAGCTGCTGAGGAACAGACGAGACGGAGGAACGTAGATCGTGACTTCCCGAGTGCAAAGACGCCACCGACTCAGCTGGCCCTGACCCAACCCCGGACTCAGCAGCGCTCAGCTATTAACTCACATGGACGTCATTTACACTCCATTAACTACGACACAAGAAGCTGCTCCCTCCATGCAAACCAACAAACATCTGCTGAAAACACCAGAAAGATAAACATCATGAAGCAGAACTGAATCCAGCACATCTTAATCATGCATCATGCAGCACTTTGGATTTTTTTTCTTTTCTTCCTGACGAGGAGGACTTCAGCTTTTTTTTTTTTCAGTTCCATGGAAAAGAATCTGACTTCTTGGTACACTAACAAGGAAAAGTGAAACTCTGTTTGCTGTCACAGAAAACAGCTGAGCGAGGTGCTTATCGCGCAGCGTTCGTGTCCGTGCATGCGTGGAACCACAGCAGACGTGACCCGAACTAGAGCGACACCCTCCCTGTAGTGCAAGTCAAAGCCAGTCAGGTTGCACATTCAAAAATTCCACATTTGCATTTGTAATATAAAAGTTAGTAGCGTTACAGCAGGAGCAGGTAACTAAGCAGATGATTTCTATTTTTTTTTTTTTTTTGCCTCTGGGAACAAGAACATGGATTTACACACTAATGTTGCACTTTATTTAACAGGATATGGAACGTGAGACACATTTCTGGAATAAGCTTAAACTTTCTGTTCATTCTGACCGACTGCAGTAGGATTATAAACATCTGCAGCGTTCAGAGCCGTGCGTTTCACGTTAGAATATTCTGTCGATTCAAATGTTTTAGAAGCTCTGGTCATTAAGTGACAGTGAATGTTCAGTGTAACTTCCTCAGAATAAACAGCAGGGGTCCTTCTCATATCGCCCTCGCTCTGGTTCTCTGGAAGCTCCCAGTGGGTTTATATATTAGGCTTGTAACTCAAGTAGTTTTTCCACACTGCAGTATTTATCTCTCCAGCTGGTGCTTCTCTTGACTGGTCAGCTGCACACTGCAGATTCAAGATAAATAGTTCAACAATAAGAAATGTTTCATCTGCAGGTGACTAAATAAATCTGAAAATCGCAGCACGTCATGAACTGGCTGGTTAAAGACATCAGATCTCAGTGCCGCAATACAACAACCGAAATAAAAATAAAATCACGTGATCATGGAGCTCGACTTTAAATGTAATGTAATCATTACACCCCCTAAACAAGTATGAGCTGATATTATGTTTTGTTTCCCAGTTCAATATTCTAATTTTACTGCCTTTTATTTGCAAATTATTTATACAACTTTCTCTTATTTTGAAAGTTGTTAGTTTTAAATGGTTATTTGGCCACATTTTATTTATTTTTCACGTGTAGTTGATAATCATCATTTTAATTGGCATGTTGATAATAACAGTGTACTTTTTTTCACTGGGTTTTATTACAGCTTAGAAGATGTAAAGATAATAAATAAATATATTATGTCATTAAAGAGACAGTTCAGATCTTTCCAGGTGGATTTATGAACATCTTAGATGTTGTGAACAGCTCTGAGAACAACCTCAGTTTGGAGAAACAGAGCAGGGTCAGCCCTGAGCTGCATGGTGCCTCAGGCGAAAAAGGATTTGGCGCCCCCTGCCGTCCAGAACGGAAACTCAATAATTGGATTAAGTTGCAATAAATATTTATTTATACTAAAATAAATAGTACAGATTATAAATAGAATAGTGCAATAAAAAATATTAACAGTAAACATTTACAAAAGTAACAACAAATAAAATGTCTTTACTTTATTTCAATAATGAGAATTGGGATTTGGAACCCCCATCCAGCAGATGGCGCTCTAGGCAATAACCTGAGTGGCTTATGCTCAGGGCCGGCTCTGAAACAGAGTTTAGTTTAGTCTGTATTGATGAGCTAATGGCAAATCCAAGTGGATTGTTGTCATCTTAAATGGAAGTTGATGGAAATTAAAAAATTACAAGGAATTTGCAAAAACTGCTTTAAAATGTTTGAGATCAGAGTTAAAACAGTAGCCATTCTCTTTGATCTCGGCTCTGCTGAGAGTTGTTCAATTGTCAGTTTGTTCAGAACTAAGGTTGTTCAAAGAGTTATCTAAAACATGAGACATTAATTGCTTATAATTTTTCCACAGAACTTTGAAATATCTGAAGTATCACTTTAATGTTCAGGCTCGACTCCCTTCAGCCAGGAATCAAGACATTGGCAGTATTTTGAATTATTTACAGGCGTTTTGTGTGTTCACATCAGGTTCTCTCACTCAGAGTGTCCCACTGATGGTGCTGCTTACAAAGTGATTAATGAGCTCAAGCAGAACTGTTTAGGATCATATAAGGGGCTTAATTTAAATTCAGGATCCTTTAATTGAAAGATTGAGTGTACAATCTCGAAGGCCAAATCCATTTTGTTGGGTTCTTGTCTGTTTACTGAAGCAAGTCGAACATTGTCGATTTTCTGACACCTTGAGGTGTGCGCTCTCTTCAACTCGCCTCCACATCTCTTTCTGTCCCTCTCGTTCTCCGTTTTTGAAAAAACAATGTTATTTATTTTATTTTCAGTACAACAGTGTTAAATTCAGCTGATGGTTTTCAAACTTGACGAGGATGAAGACCGACAAGCTGCCAATCCTTTGACATGTGGAAATGTAAAATGTAACCAGATGCATCAGTTGTAACAAAGAAAAAAAAAGAAACATATTCTTTTAAATAAATCAATTTATTGGTGCAGAACTGATTTTTTTTGTCCTTTTATTTTTTTTTTCCTTTTGTTTCCCTCCTTTATTTTCCCCAATTTTTAATGAGATCTGGGAGACAATTACCCAACAGGCAGCGCAAAGGTTTTTCCACATCGATCTGCATCAAGTGTCTACGCTCAGTAATTAATAGCTATTGACTGTAGGTGGCGTGGGATATTATCTCACAACATCGGGATTCTGAACATGTTTGGAACAAGGACCGGTCCAGAGAGACATCCTGAAAGTGATCTGACTTCAGTCAGACTCATTTCTTACTGTTGTTTTTTTTAATATCATGAATAAAACTCTTTAAAAGTTCCATTAGAGTATTTCTTGCTAGTTTTTTCATCTGGAAATATTATTTTTGAAGTACTTTTTATTCTGATTTTGGTGCTGTGCTGATTGGGTTTTTTTTTTTTTTTGCGTGATTTGTCACTTTTGTGCCACTTGTTATGATGCGTAACCATGGCAACAAGAGACTTGTTTACTGGAAAGAGCAACTGACTGACATTTCTAAGGCTCAAATAACCCTTAAATTGAAACCCCGGATCCCTGATGAGCTAAAAAGAAGACGTGGATGCAGAGCAGGAGCAAAGCGAAGAAGGAGGAAGTTTAAACCTTCACTTCCATCAGTCATGATGACAAATGTGAGATCTCTTGCTAACAAAATGGATGAACTTGAAACTGTTGAAGACCCAGCCAGAGTATCAGGAATGCAGCATCATGTGTTTTACTGAGACATGGCTAAAGGAACATATCCTGGACTCCAGTGTGTCCCTGTCTGGCTTCAAACAATACAGACAGACAGAGATTAAAAGGAGGGGCAAAAGAAGAGGAGTTTGTCAGCTGATCACATCTGCAGTTACCTGTTGGGGGAGCAGCATCAGAGGAAGTGACATGAAGAGGCTGAACAGATTGATAAGGAGGACTGATTCTTTCCTGGAGACTGAACTGGAGTCTCTTGAGTTGATTGTCCAAAGAAGGATGAAGAACATGATGAAAGGCCTGACTGAATAAACTGGATTCTGATCTCAACCAGTTCAACTTTACCAAGTCTGTTCTGCACGTCTTCTGATTCCACAGCTACAACATGGCAGCACCTGTAAACAAGTCATTATAGTCATTTTTTTTCTAAAAGAGGTAGATGAAGGGACGTTGTCCATTTTTATATACGGTCTTCAATAAAGCCTAAACAGATATTTACAACTGTTTGTTCTTAGAAGTTAAAAAATACCCAAAACACAAGCCTGTAAATAAAAACAAACAAACACAAGAATTGATTCCTGTGTTTTCCTCTTCTATATCATGAGCAGCACATTGTGTGTGTTTGTGTGGTTATAAAGCTTCAGGAGTTTGTCCCTCGTTGTCTTTGCGGCATGTTTTCTTATTCTATCACAACATCTCTGAGATCCGGTCCATGTTTGCTCTGCTTTTTGTCTCGGTGGACTTGCGTGTGCAGCCACAGATGGCGGCAGATCAGTGATACCGGAGACAGATGTTCCGCATCTCGCCCTCCTGCTTGTTGCAAGCGTGCTCCTGTGTGTTACACCACTTCCTCTGAACAAAGAGCCCTGCGTGAGCCGTCGACTCGGAGCAGGTGGATGACTGAATGCGGAGGAGGAGAGCGTCTGAGATTTATTGCCTCTGCTGTATTGCATTTCTCAGCAGCCGCACAAGTCGTACAGACAAAAAGGAGTTCAGTAGGCCATCGACGTTTCTCCCACAGTGAGCAAACCTCCTCTGACGCAGCCTGCTTACAGTGAAAAACTTCAAAGTCAGATTTATGGCCTCGGAATGGGAGGTATGAACTAATCTGTGCCAAGACATCAATTAACCAAATTCCATCGTCATAAAGTGTTTGCATTATTTCATAGTCAATCATTTTAAAGGGGAATTTTTGCCAAGATTTAAGACATAAATCCTGTTGAAGACGTTTGTTTCCAGCTCTGAATATATGTCCAGTCACCCTTAAACGCTGGTCTGAGTGCAGTTTAGCAGCAGCAGCAGCATCCAAGAGGGGAGGAGGGGGTTCACTCCTCTCCTCCTCTCCCTCTCTCATTAATGACCAATCAGTTAAAAACTTTATAGGACTCAAAGTGCTCGCTCAGCACATTCTCTCCTCCCTCCTCGGCTTCTCTCAACCGAACCATCAAACCACCGCGTTCTGCATCGTCTCTGTCCATCTCTCCTCTTCTTTCCTTTTTTTTTCTACAGCTTTGCTTCATTACTTTCATCTTTCCTTTTCTCTTTGGCTTTCTTCTTCACTGCCTCTGTCCTCTGCTTCTGCCTGTTTTTTTTGTGTTTTTTTTAAGAACTTCACCCGTCTGGGGGCGAGCTGGAAAATAAAACATTTGATTTATCCGTAGAGAATGTAGAAGACAGCAGAGTTTATTCCACAGTCTGTCCCAGTCTGATACGTCTACCCACTGAAATCATGATTAGGATGCAAAGTCACGGAGACGGTTTTCTCCAACAAAAACATTAGTGTGAATGCTAAAATATGAAGCTTTGAAACCTTATATGTTTTTTTTATTAATCCTACTTGTTTCATTTGTGTTTTTTTTTTTCTTTTACAACAGTGATTCCAGGACTTTGTTATTGTGACAAAGAGCATTTCAGATTACTGATGGCAACTATTTTTGACATCTTGTTTAAAATAGAAATAAATTAATGGAGTATTAATCAAAGTTAAAGGTGGATTAAACATCTGTTTTCTTCTGAGGTACAACATCTTGTCTGAGTTCTAGAGACGACAGACTGAAAGTCCTGCCTGCTCTTTTGCATCAAATCAGTGTGTTTTTAAAGCATCAAATCATTAATTACTGTTCGGCCATGTTGCAGTTTCTAGTCTTCTTCTGCTCATGTCATCTCCTGTTCCTCTGGCCTGATCGGATACTGTAATCTAGACCAGGTGTCATCAAGGCAGTGAAGAAGTCTTCTTTCCTCAATCTGCGGGTTTTTGTGGCATCTGGTTTCAGATGAAGATGGACGTTCTCACATTCTTGTACTTTCACTAAAGGCGTCCTCATGTTTCACATTAGTTTGTCTGCATCAACTGACAGCTGGTTTTATTGCCAATGCAGAACGTTTAGTCTTCTGTCATTATTATAAAGAAAGCTTGGGAGGCCTGCAGCTAGACACAGAAATCGAATCGAAACATCTGGAATAATAACTGGAAAGAAAACTGATGGAAGGAACTGCTGCTGGCTAACAGCAAATCTAACAGCTCAGGGCCGGTTCTGGGCATAGGCAGACTAGGCAATTGCCTAGGGCGCCCTCTGCTGGAGGGGGCGCCAAATTCTTTTTTTTGTTTGTTTGTTTTGGACAAACTGTTGGACACATCATTCATCTCATGTAAAGAGCAAAATAAGTAATAATTAAATATCATCTCTACTGTTCATTTTAGTATCAATAATAATGAGTTACGTTGTTCTGGGCAGTAGGGGGCGCCAAAATCCTTTTTCACCTAGGACACCATGCAGATCAGACCCGGCCCTGTATCAGCTTATATGTGAACTGCAGACAAACAAGATGCGTAAAGATGTTTTTAATACAACCCTGAACTGATCCCAGCTTAAGCATCTCCTGTTCCTGTTTCCAAACATCCAAACACATTTAGTGAAGTCATGTTTTTTTTTAAATTTTGCAGAAATTACACAAAGTCAGTCCACATACATCAGCAGGAAGAGAAGTGGGAACACGAGTTTATTCTGTCAGAAAATGAACGTTAATGTTCCTGATTGGTTCTCCGCACTTCACTCCAGCTCTGATAGGAGGTTTTTGTGCTTCCATCATATTTCATTACACCTCCTTCTTCCTGAAATCTGTTGTTTTTTTTTATTTCTCAGAGGAAGTCTTTTGATAGCGCTATTCCAAAGTTGGGTGCAGCCATGAGGATAGCGATGGTGCAGATGATGTTGAAAACACTGAATCCAACCAGACACAGGCGGTCGATGACGGCGGCAGCAAACTGCCACTGCTCTGCTAAGTTCAGCTGACGGTCTTGCTCACGAACACGTTCCACTAAGAACTGTACCTCCGTTAGGAGAGCTTGTAGCTGGTTGTCAACGGCGACGGATCGAATCATCCCACTGTGGGCATGTGGAGGTGCTGATCTCCCGACCCCAGGCTCTAAACTGCAAGGTCCAGAGGCTGCGTTAGACGGGTCGGGGTCTGGGGATGTCAGTGTTTCCACTGTAGGAATCCCAAACTTTGAAGATTGGAGGTGTTGATGTGTTGATACATCTCCTCCTGCTGCTCCCTCGTCTCCTTCTCCTCCGTTATTCCTCCCATGGATGGTGGCTCTGCAGATCTGAACTGGTTCCAGTTCTGCAGTGGACTGGAAGGTCTGAAAGCCCATGTATGGCAGATGGCCATTCGGCTGAAGGTGTGGGTTGGAGCTGGAGTCTCTGCGGCTGGTGTTTGCGAGGATGTTAGCCTGGCGGTGAGGAGGTGGGTGTGACAGAGGGTGGCTGAGCTGAGCCAGACTTGCCTGCAGGGAGTTGAGACTCTGCGGGAGGATGGACGGTCCCGGGGTGGGGATGGTAGTGGTGGTGGTGGTGGTGGGAGAGGACAGGGTCTTACTGCGAGTGTCTGCATGGCTGTTGTTAAGTGGTGGCTCTGCTCCCTCACCTGGACGCTTCATACGCAGAAACCAGGGGACCCACTGCAGCAGAACCAAGTGGACCTGACAGTCAGACACACCAGAGAGGATCAGAAGATCCATTAAGCCACATCAAAACCTGCACAAGTTCCTAATACGGTGTGCTGTGGGACTGAAGCGGGGTTACATGGAGTGCTCATTAGTAGTTAGTATCTCACCTGCTGTCAGTTCAATCTCAGTTTGGAGAATCAGGGAGAAGTTCTCACTAACCGATAATCTTAAGAGTTAATTTTAGCCATTTAAAACCAAAAGACTGAAAACTTTCCTTTCAGTTTGGGCAAAGTTACTTCAGCATCTAAAGATGGTTGTTTACTACATCTTTAGATTTTCAACTGAACGATTTCCATATTGCTACATATAGCTATACTTAAAATCAACAAATCCTGGAGACATGAGAGGAAATCTGTATGAGCCAGAAAACTGTCAGAAACACAGAATGTTATGTGGTTGACAAAAAAGGGCCAAACTGACCTATAATCACCTGATCATGGTGTACAAATATCTGTTTTGTCCTTTTTGTTACTCTTTTTTAAAAAAAAAACAGAATTCAAATGGAATTATTTTCAGTATTAAAAGAAGAATCTCTGACTTTTTTTATTCAAGCATTTATTTCTATTTTAACAGAAATACTGATCAGGTGAAACTCAAACTTTACATCATTGCAGACATACATCGAATTAATTATCTTTCATTTTATTAAAAGAAAAACTTTAACCCTTTAAGACCCAACTTATTAAAAAATAGCCAGAAAATTCTGATTATTTGAAACTGAGACTTTTACAAAGCCTTAGAACAAAATTCACAAACATTTTTTGCTATATCATGTTATTTATAATAGATTTTTTGTATCACATTTATTACATTGGCCGTTTTTACGGTTTAATTGTAATTTAAAAAATGAGTTAATAGTAATGCATTCATCCATATAATAATGATGATTTAACCTGGAAAAAAAGACAAGTGGATCATTTACTGAGAGTAACCATGTTAGAAATGATCAAAACTATGTAGCAAATATGGTACACGGGGCATTATAGGGTTAACAAACTAGAATTTAATCTTTTTTTTACTCACCCAGCGCGGCATGTGTCCACTATTAAGACTGTGGTGATGGAACTGGAGCACAATGACTGTAGCGACCACTGACATCCCAACAATCACCATGGTACTAGCAAAGTACTGACCTGAGACACATGAGAAGTAGTGCTATCAGTCTGTACTGTACGCACATTGTTTGTAACCACCGAAACATACAAATTCACATACAACTATAGAAAGAAAAACATCTAACCAATCAGTGGCACGGAATCAGAAGTGGCAGGCATAATCTCTGCAACCATCAGCATGAAGACGGTGAGAGAAAGTAGAACAGTGATGCCTGAATGTGGACGCGAAACACATAGTGAGACGTGGTTTTACATAGAAAACAGAAGAAAGAAGGTACAAGTTCATTACAAGAACATTGATATGAAGTATTTTTTTTTCCTGCAGAAGTTTTCTTTCATTCTGACACTTCTTGAATGTCATGTTCAATTTTACTCTCTTGGTTTTTCTGACTTTGTCATCCGCCCTCCTCAAACTGCACAAAAGCCCCGACACAATGTTCTCTTTTAATGCTACTAGAGAAAAACACTTTCAAAGAACAGCAAAAAAAAGAACATTTTCTTATTTTCAGGACTTTTTTATGAAACCAACAGTCTCTCATCTTTCTCTTATTCCAGTCCTCAGCTTTTTTATTCTCACCGAGACTGATTTTTTCCCCAGAGTTGGCAGGAAGTAGGAAGACGAGCAGGGTCATGGAGGACAGGAGCACGCAGGGTATGAGGAGGTTGAGAGCATAGAACAGGGTTCTCCTTCGTAATGTTACCACAAATGTCACATCAGGATAAGGTTCTGCACAGCAGTCATAGAAAACCTCATGTCGATCTCCAGGGACCTCTGAAAATATGCAAAAAGAAGATGCTCAAAAAACTGGAACAGGTTCAAAATTTTTAAAAACTGTTGACTACAACAGAAATTCTTGTGAAAAATCTTTACTGCAGCCCTACAACTGTTATTCTATCAATACCAAAAAGTTTCAGATCTTTTAAAGTGGGGTTCTGTGGAAAAAATATAAATAATTCATTGTAAATATTTTATTTTTTAAACGTCCACAGCTAAGAGAATTTTTTTTTTTGGATTAAGCTAACAGCTACTGCTAAGCTAACATCTAGTTCAAGTGGGACATGATCAAAGTGGATTGTTCCTATTTGAACAACTCCAATCTCAAACTTTTAATAATGATTCATGAAAAAAATTTGAATTGCATTATTATGAGGCTATGACAGAAATATTATGAAAACGTGCCCCAGGAAGTGCTCCAGCTAGTTGCTACAGCTAACTGCTATAGCTAGCTGCTGCTGCTTGCACTTGTAGCTAAAGTAACTATAAATAACTTTAGAGAGTAAAACTGGAAATTATGTTAAGGTTTATAAAATAATGTTTTGTTAAACTGCTTTAAGATTTCTGAGTTGTTTGAAGATGGCAATCCACTTTGGGTTTAGCCAGTAGCTTTTCATTTCAGAGAGAATCTCTGTTTCTCCAGACTGGGGTTGTTCATAGAGTCAAAACATCAATTACTCAAAGTCTTTTCACAGAAACCCACCTCCAAAATCTGAATCTTTTTTAAAGTATTGATATTTCTTATTCATTAAAAATATAAAAGACATACTGTGAATTCTACTAATACAACTTTCATCTTAATTAAAGTCAATGAAATTTATAAATGTATATATAAAGTAATTTTGAGCTCTATTACTGTACAATGCATCAGTCATACCCATTAGATCCCACTCTCCATTTGTCATGTACCCTGACACATCTGCCTCTTTCATCTGGATGTCCAGCAACCAGCCGTCAAACGTCCATGAGCCAAACTTCAACTCACAGCGCTGGATGTCGAATGGAAACCATCTTACATCCACGTTACACGTGCTTACAAATATTCCTTAAAATCCCAGAAATAAAAAGGTTTAATTTCCAGTCAAGTAAAACCCTCCCTTTGGCAGAGAGGAAAACCATGAATAATAATTGTGCTATCTGAAATCATCTGGAAGTAATAGGAAACATGAGGAGATTTAATTTCCATGAACATTGTTCGTAATTGCTTTGTTGCAGAATTTCGTCTAAATTATTAAAAAACACATTTTGATTTGAGAAGACTTCAGAACATACCTGGAGGCAGATACTCACAAAAGCCGCTGGAGTTAACCAGCACGTTGGTCTTAAAGGTGGCATCAAACTTGTCGTGAGCACTAAGAGAAGATCGTGGAGAAGTAGTTTAATAACAAGCAGCTGCTCCACTAATGGTAAATATGTAGTTTTATATTATTATTGTATAAAACATACCTGTTGTACAGCAATATGTCAGGTGTCCAAACCTGGTCAGGGGTAAAACGCAGGTTCTTGACTCCAGGATAATCCGACTGGTTCCACTGGAGATAGTGGTCATACCACTGCTGGGAGACACAGACACTTTGATTTGGGATTATTGTTTTTCACTTTTTTAAAATCGTGTCTCGCCTCCTATATGCAGGCAAAAAAAATGTCACCTGCATCTGTGTGAATGTATTTGAATATTTCATGAACTGCTGGACAGATATTAAAGAGGTCATTTCACACAAATGTCATGACTTTGTGGTTATTTCTTAAGTATTAACCTGTAATATGGAACATTTTTTAATATAAAAAAAAGGTTAAGAAGCACTGATTAACAGACCTTTCAATCGCTCTGCATCAAGATTTGGCTGGTTCCGTCAGGCTTCGGGCAGCAACTCATTAATATTCATTATGCTAATTTGCTGGACTCAGATTGGCTAACAAACTAGCCTATGAAAGCAAGGCTTCCAGTTCCTTTCCCGCTGCGCATGGCAACAGGACACGTAGTCTCTTCCGGTTGGATACGTGTTTATGCTACAACTTTTAGCCAGCAGCATGCTAGGCGTGGTCTCAACTGCAGGAGCTGATGAATACTAATGAGCAAAGTAGATGTGATGTAACAAATACAGGCTTTTAGAACTCAGGTTTTGTCGCCACCTGTGTAGTTTGAGAGATAAAAACTGAATGAGAAGTTGTTGACCTGTTTTCACACCCACTTTGAAGGTAAGAACACCCGTGGGGCTAAAATATTCAACAGAAACCTCAGAAAAAATGTTTTTTAATGGAATGGCTAAAAGCTGTAGCATAAGACGTAGCAAACAGGAAGAGAGAACGTCTGATGTTGCCATGCGCAGCAAGGCAGGAAACAGTATACCTTGCTCTGATAGGCTAGTTTGTTAGCCAATCTGAGTCCAGCAAATTTGAATAATGAATATGAATGAGCTGCTGCTCGAGGCCTGACGGAAGGAGCCGGAACCACCTGAATTTTAATGCAGACAGATTGAAAGGTCTGTTAATCAGTGTTTCCTGACGTTTTTTATATATAAAGTGTTTCATGTTACAGGTTAATACTTAAGAAATAACCACAAATTCCTGAATTTTGTATGAAATGGCTTCTTTAATGAGTTAGACTTTATTATAACATTTTAAAGTTGTCTTGATCAGTTTCTATAGGTCTTTAAAAGCTTTTCTTTGGATTTCAGCTGTAACTCATTTTTGTTTTTCTAAATGAACTTCTGCAGGATTTTTGACAACAAAACTTAACTAGTTTTCGTGATGCTTATTATGAAGCCTTGTTTACAATAGAAGGAAGAGGTTGTCATCCGGTCGAATCGCCCATTACCATGATACTGGAACCCAACCGGCCCTCTGGGATGATTCTGTGCATAATGCTGTGAAAGGCTGGGGGCCAGCAAAAAGCTTTACCCGCACTGATCAATATCACATTATTAATGCTATCTATTATACTCACCATCTGCAACCAGGCGTTTGTGGTGAGGATCTGGTTCTTTTCATCCTTGTAAGACATAAAACAAATGAGATAATAAATTATTTGGGGTTTCAAGGGATAATTTCACACCATTTCAATTTAGTCTTAATCAAACAGTAAATTAACTTCTGGCTGTTGTATGAGACTCCTCTGTTTACACTTTCCAAAAAATGTCAAAGTACTCTTTCTTTTTTTTTCTGCCTAACATGACAGAAAAGGAGAACATGGACTCGAATGTAGGTCTTAAATTTAGAAAAAGAAACCATTTCACATAAATGAAGAAAAAAAAAATTGCATAGTCATTTGCTGATGAGTGATGAGCTCTTCGTGTATGTGGATTCCCAAGTTACTTAAAATGGGGTAACAATCAGTTGGTTGTGGTGGTTGTATCATGGTTTGGGCCTGTTGTGCTAAAACATTGTCCAAGTAGAGTGAACGATACCAAGCTGATGTTGTTAAAATGGACTGAGGAAAGTTTTTATTTCCGAGAAACAGTGTACACTAGACAAATTAGGTATTTTTATTCAACTTTTTAAGTACTAATCTGTCGTTAGCCGTTACAGACAAAATGTGTTTAAAATCAGCATCTGTTTCTGTTTCAAACTCAAGATCAAAAACAGGGAACATCCTGTCAGGTCACCAGTCCATCACTGGGCTAATGTTGAGACAAAGAAGGCAGACAAACACACTAATGTTACGTTTAGAATTACTAGATAAGCTATCTTAAGAAAGCCGCTGCATATGGTCCCACGTTGCTGTTACAAACAACTTTATTTGGAATTTTTAAAAATACAAAATCCAGAATTAGTTGAAAACATATCTTAACTGTCCAATAATGGGTTGTTTGTTGCACATTTTTTAATGTAGATTGTATTACATCCTGGTCTTCGTCTCAAAAACTTTAAATCACAAAAAAAAAATCAATGAATTTCTCTGATAAACTTATTTGTGAACAAGTGAAAACATGACTGATGTCTCATTTCTGTGGTTGTTCCCCCCTAAACCAGAGAAGATTTTTAGACCCAGTTGTACACAGAACTCAAATATTCAGACTTACTTGTTTCAATTCCAATTAAATCGACTTTAGTTTGATTAATTTGGCATCACGTTAAAAGTCTGAATCATATCATAACAGGTGCAGATGCCATGCAGTCCTTCCACAGTAACATTCAACGCTTGCAGCTGAGACTTTGTGCATGTTCCACTATCTTTGTGATGCTTCGACAACTCCTTTTGAATCATTGTTGACTAAGCAAATTCAGTGACAACACATCTGTCCAAATAAGGTCTAAAGCAGATGTTTTTCAAAATAAAAAACAAGCAATGAAGGTAAGAAAACTGTCCTGAAACTTGTGAGGTGGGATTGTGTCAAAGAACAAACCTGAACATTTCTTCACCATGTCAACTGTTCAAAAACTCTGTTTCTCATTATTCAAAGAAGTTTATTATCACCAAACTCATTTGATGTGGCTGCCAAAATGAAAAATCAGGCCTTAAGAGCTTTGACCCACAATCCAGTAATCACTTTAAATCAGATCAGGATTACTTTGTTTTTTAGAAATGGCAGAACCTTTTTTAAGAGGAACAATCTGTCCAAAACTCCACCAATCAGTACATATACTTAATAAGCATATTAAGAAAGTGTTGAAGGCATCTAAATGATTCCGAAACCAGGAGTAGTAAAATCCTGTGGAAACATGATATGGATCAGAACTGCTTTAAATCTGCCCCAAACCTTGAGAAAACAGCTTCATTCTGAGGAACGGTTTCCTCTAACTGGAGGGAATTTTACATTTATGTCTAAGTTTTTGGGGCCGAGTCACTAGAAGCTTACTGTAGAATCATTAAAAAACACAGAAGCGAACAAACTTTTGATGAATCTGACAGAAATTTGAATCTAAAAGCCGTACCACATCCATGACTTGAATCAGAATGAAGGAGAACTGGACTGTGAGCGTCTGGGAATCGTTGGCCACCGGTCTTTCCATGGGATTGTAGTCCCTCAACAGCTCCTTGAGAAGAAAGCGCTGATGTGGACCCTGCACTGACTCTAAACAGGTTAACGGAGAGGAAACAAGTAAAAATAAATAAATAAAACATTCGATAGAATGAAGAGACTAACCAAAGACTTTGATTATCTTCTTAATTGGAAACAGGATTCTGTTAAAGACAATATGGATAAAGATCAAAGAAGAAAAATCCTGAGGAGCACATGAAAAAAAAAACAAGAAAAAGACTAAAAGAATGTTCTTCTTAATCAATTACATCTCTGATTGATCACCCGGTCGCAGTCTTCCCTCGGCCGTAAAAACGTCAGCTTCATTTTGTGCAGGAAATAGTGAGGCCATTAAACACTGAAACACCCCAGACACACACAGCCTCCACGGGGATGAGCGCTTTGGTCCCATTCTCTCTTTTTGCCCTTTAAACTCCACCAGGAGCTTAAAGTCCCTGTTGATTCATTCTTCCCAACATAATCTGTGTTCCTTTGGAGGAGGCGAGTCTAAAGGTGGGTGCAAGAGGAACATTAAATATGCTAAAGGTACCGTTGCAGAGTACTTTAAATAATCACACAATGCTTGTTCTGAATTAATGAATGCCTGCAACTTGACAGTTGCAGTAAAAGGTGCATGATTAATCCACTCGGTGTGTGATGTCAAATCTATATCCACTTAGCAGATCTTAAATAATATCCCGTGTTATTATTAATCCAGATTACTGGTCTCTCTGTGTCCATAATGTCCACCTGTAGTTCATTTAGCACCATAACGAGCACTTTCTGTCACCTTACATATTTATGCACAGTAATGTGCAAAAGTTTGAGCACCTGTAACATTATGTTTCTGTGAAATAGAGATGTTGAGTCCAAACGGTGTGAAGAAATTTAGACTAAATTTTCTTAAAGTCTGCAAAAAAAATGCAGTTAATAAAAAGTCTCAAATGAATTTAGGACACCAAGAATGAACTTTGATGCTTTAGAGCTTTAGAGAGTCTTGCATTTGAAACAAAAGGAGGATTATTGGGTGATTTGGGATGGACCGATGGTTTCGGGTCTGTTTGAAGACTTTTGATTGCGGGTTGAGGTGAAGCAGTTAAAAAAGGTGCTGGAGATATAAACATGAAGCTTGGAGCTCTCGAGGCGGCGGGTCTCTCATCCTGCTGCAGATGAATTCATCTTTTCATCTGCAGTGTTTTTTGCTAAGCTTTTTTTTTTTTTTTTTGGTGGCAAAACACTCTGAGACCAGAACACAGAGAGAACACAGCGTAACGCTTTCCATCTGAACTCCATCAGTCTGCAGAACATTCCTAAATGTCCTCAGTCTTGTTCAGACTCTTTGAAAAGATGATAAACTGAAATTTAAGAGAATGATCTTCTTAATTTAAACTAAATTCAGTCTAATTGACTGTATAACAGATGATCTGCTTTTCCTTTGCTATCATAAACCCTCACCTGACCTCCACACTTCCCATTAACTAACATCTTCTAATTGTATTAGGAACTGAGGAAATGGCCACCTGGAAAAGCTTTGCTCTTCTATGAGGAGCCTTCTTCGGCTTTATGAGGGTTTGTTATCTCAATTTAAGAAGCTGAAGCTGATTAAACACAAACTAAGGAGTCAAAAGAATTCAAAAAGATTTGATACACCTACAGATAATTATTATGAACAAGCATAAATCTGCAGAATATTCATGCTTTTACAAGTTGCATCCTTTTATTTTACTTAACAAATTGTTTATATCTGTTTAATAATGATAATAAGTAACTGGTCGACTAAATAATCGATTTAATTGTCGATCTGATTATTTCTATATCTATCAATCTGTCTGTAATTTGCTTATGATTTGGGTTTTTGTCATTTTTATTCATGCAACCTGCTTAAATCACAACTATAAATCTGTTTTCTTTGTGTTCATGGCTGCAAACTAATAGACTGATCATGTGATGTGCTCTGTAGTAAGTTGTTAAAAAGCACATTGTGTCAAATGAAAACAAAAGGAACCAAACTCGTTCAGCAGACACACACTTGTTCTTGCACAGTCCCGCTCAAAGCTGCGGTGGAAGTCACTCACCTCGAAGCAGAGTCGCGACTATCAAGAGCCAAGCAGCTCGTCTCATGCTGCATTCCTCTGTACCAGCACAGAAAATCCGAAACGAGAGGTAATGATGGTCCGTGCGAGCCACAGAGAAGAAGAGGCTGAAGTTCAATATCAGCAGTGGCAGATCATTGAAAGGGGGGAAAAAGAGGGAGCAGCAGACACAGATGCAGTGAAATGAATACTCCAATAAAGAGGGAGATGCTGTGTGGGAGTCAGTCAGCCTCTCAGAGATGCTCCAGTCAAACACTTCATGCTTCATTGAGCGTTGATTCCTGCAGACTTGGTATCTATTATTTTATTCTGCACCTGTTCGCTGTTTTTCTGAATTGATGAACTTCAAGGGCAGATAAAATTTTTTGTAGAAACATGTTAACTATTGAGATCGGAGCAGATATCCTCAGAGGAATATTAAAAACCCAATAATATTTTCTTCTTTTATACATCACTTTTTAAATTCACATCAACCAGCAGCAACTGCATTTTGTATTTTTATGGTGCAAACTGACACGAGTGTGCTCACGCTGTGATACTGACACCTGCTGGATTCACCAGTAACATGCAGCCCAAACAGGAAATCGGCTGGAGTTCCTTCAATTACAAGAAGCATTAAGATTTGTTTTGCACGAGTTTGAGCTGAAACGTTGTTTGTTTTAAACCTAAACAAGACGAGTTCAACCCAGCAAAACAAACAGGAGGAAAAAAAATCATTTTTTTATTTCACATTAGTAAATCTTTAACGTTAACAGTTTTTTTAAAATGTGCTAAAGAAAGGGAGTTTTAAAAAGGCACTTTTTTTTGTTATTAAATTATCAGACGTCTTATTTGTCTAACGTGTTTTTATGCACTTTTGATAATTCCAAAATTGTTTCATTTATCGGTCAGATTTAGGTTTTAATATACAATTTTTAAATATTACGACTAGTTATTTAGTTTTACTGTTTACTGACTGCTACAGCCGTTGTTGGGCTTATGATTTATGTTTGTGTGAATTTCTTCTTTAACCAGCAGTTAAGAAAACGAAATAAAACAAAACAAAAAGCGTCTCTTTGTTATTTGTTTGTGGCTGGAATGTACCAAAAATAATCCATAAATATAGATGTCTAATACTTATAATGACGGTCAGCTTTATTATCACAAGCAATTACAAAAATTATTCCAAAATATGATTTGTAAAGAATTACTATTAGTGTTAAAAACTGCTCATACAAACAGTAAAAAATGTATATATTTGCATGTTTGATCAATTATGACCTTTTTTACATTAAAAACATAGTAACACACACACCAGTTTAATGTAATGAATACTGTGTTGTGTTTGAGGAACACACTCATTAAGCGTTTTACTTAATGGGTATATATGATACAACCCTGTTAAAGTAACAGGCTTTACATTCATCAGCGTTGTAACTAGAGATTCATTTAAAGACTAAACAATTACTTAAATCTACAAAGAAAAAAATAGCAAACATAATCAGTAGTACCAATGAAACAGGTGTTTGATACATCTGAAAAGTATAAAACAAAAGACTAAGATGTTTATCTTAGAATATGAATTAAGAATTTTTATGTGTGCTTTTATGTATATCATGAAAAAATGCAATTTGATGATACATTTGTAGTGTAAAGTTAATGTTCACCACTATTTTTAATATAAAAGATAGAGACGTCTTCCAGATTATTTCTCAGTTGCTCACCACGTACAGTAACGTTACAAAAACTGATGCATTTGTTTGAGTGTCTGAATTTTTTTTCTTGATCCAAAACCAACTTAAATACCAGAGATCTGCAATCTGGGGCTCTGGGGTCACATGTGGCCCTTCAGCCATCTGAAGGCTCCATGTAACTTTGATCCAAACTGATGTGAACCTGAGTCACAGGAAAAGGATCATTTTTGCCTCTTGAACATGGAATATCTGCAGCAGAATGAAACTGATATGACAAAGCGGTTGTTCTGCCTGTGTGAACTGATACCAGAACCAGAACTGAACAAGCTAGACTTGAATGGCTTCATGCCGAGACAAAACAACAGCTGGATTTTGACAGCGTCCTCGACTTATTGCCAAACTAGGAGTTTTTTACAGATGCTGCATGCAGACAGATAGTTTTGCAGATTCCCAGTCGAGTCACATGCTCTGTCCAGTTAGCGCCCATGAGACGACACATTAAAACTACTAAACCATGAGAGGAAACGCCCATCCCACTGTGCCGGGTCAGGGAGCCTAGATTATATAATATTAAACAGCAAGAAATCTGGACTCTTTGGCCCTATGAAGTCTAACTGAAGTGGCTTCCAGGAGTCTCAGATATGGGTCTGTAATATTTCTCTGGCCATTTGATAATTAAATCCAACAGAAAATCTAAATCCTCTCTTTTGGTGATTCTTGTTTATGCTGGGTTTCCTCATCTGGGTCTAAGGACCCAGTGTGTTGCTGAGGTCATGTACGACAAGTTTCACTGAAATCTCTGTAAATTGCAGCAATCAGCTGAACTTTGATCTGTATGTGAAACTTTCTGACCTGCTGTCAGTCTGACACTCCTGATCCAACACAAGATATTACATCAAAAGCAGCAAATACTTTGCAAGTCTATTGACATTTTTTCAACATTTTACTATCAAAATATGAGCTTATTGTATTAAACAGTGATTCCTCATATAACAGAGAAAAACAGAAACAAACTGCCTCTGATAAAAGATCTGAGACAAAGTAAAAGTTGTTTTCTTTTGTGGACATTTAACTAATAAATGATCAAACTGCATCCATCCAAACAATTTTATAAAATCTTGTTTCTGCAGGATCTTGGTGGAGGCTGGTGTTTATCTCCAGTTGCATGAAGAACAATCTGATGGTAATGCTTTTTATATATATATAAAGATCAAAAAGTCCTACTTTAACTATAACTGACTTACTTATTGTATTAATTCTTTTATCTAATTTAAGCGTCGAAGTGACTTTGTGGCTCTTTACAAATTAAATTTATGATGAGTGATGGAAACTGGCTCTTTCTGTTCTACGAGGACAGGTAACCTTGCGCGTGTTCTGACGTCGTTTCCACGCGACGTGTCAACGCAGACCGTCGCATCTCCTCGCGTCAGTCAGCTCTTTGATTGTTTCTATCGTTTCAGTGGGAGAAGCAGACGTTGCGTGGGACAGTGTGCCCAGAGGTAAACATTTAAACAGCTTGCTGCTGTTAAATCATTGTTTCTGAGTGACGGCGGATGCCTAGTTGTCCTTTAGCGCATTAAAAACCCGTTTATTCTCTCGCGGAGAACGGAAACGGTGCAGATAAACGGCTGCTATAGTAGCATGTTAGCTAACGTTAGCTGGAGAGGAGGAACGATGTTGATCTTCTCCGTGATGTCGCCGCCTCTCAACTTGGATATTTAAAGCTCCGTTTCTTAGTTTCGAACATAGAAGTTATTCTAACTTTTTGAATCTTGATGTTCCCGCGTGTGAAACCATGTGAGTCACGAGAGAGTCAGATATTCTCTTCTTAAAATCATGCTTTAAACTTGATCAAATAAGCTTTACTTTAACTGTCTGTGTAATTTAAATGCATTTTAAACGTTCACGGATGCCCGCAGATACATTTCAGATAGTTTTACGCAAGATACGTGAAAGTGACTTTGTGTTCTTTAATCACAGTCGTGTTACCAGAGAAACGGTCACTTTGTTGTCTCCATCACTCACAGACTCGGGTCTTTTCTGTCCTGTTTTATTTATAACGTGACGACCTGATCGTCTTTTAGTGGTGTAGATATCCATCACACCTGTTCCTCCGCACTCAGACAGGCCAGGAACGATCCGAGTTCATGTTATTACACCCGACAGCATACACGAACATGCTGAGAAACAGTGTAAATCAGCACATTCAGTAGATTATCTACATTTGGGCTTTAGTATCGAAACAACTTTCTATTTAGTCATATGGTTGAACTGGGCGCTGGATCCGAAGCTCAAACCCCGCCCATCCCGTTTCCCGCTCGGTCACCCGTGCGGCAAATGATGCGGAGCCGCTGGCTAATGCATGTTGATGTGATCACGTGACTCAAACCAGAAACCTAACTTTTATCGAGAAGGGAAAACGAAACTTGCGCAGGGATGTATCCCTTTCTATTCCTACTTTCTCCAGCGGTGGATTTCTCCCCAAACTTTCTGATGTAAGCAAGTAGCAACAGGTCCGCAGTACATTCAGTATTTGAGGCTGAGGACAGGACTTCACTGACTCAATCTGAGGAACCATCTTAAACTTCAGTTCCCGCTCTTTAGCTTCATAATTCCGGTTTTTAAAAAATCTGGTTTTGGGTAATTTCATTTTAAATCAACAACAGCACTAAAAGTCACCTTTTCCCGTCTTCTGCTACTTCAATTTGAACATCAGAAGGTGAGATCAGTAACCGTGCATGTTCACAGGATCGTGTGTTTGCAATCCAGTAAAGCTCAGCACATGTGAGAGGATGCAGAAGGCTTGATGTCTGCTGTGATACTGTGGACAGAAAAAACAGCAGAGCTTTCAGTGGTGATGAATCAGGCATGGATTTAGTTGCATTTATCTGTTCACTGACTGCTTCAAAAAAGGTTGCAGTATAGTCGATTCTTTACTCTGCCAGACAGACTCGTCCGAGGTCGTCCTCTGGTTTGAAAACACAGTGTTACGCTTGAAAAATACATGGTTGTGTTTTTGGCTGTCAAACGTTGCCTCGCATCAGGATCAAAGTGATTCAGCTCCAGCCCCGTCGGGCTGCCAGGCCCTGTCGGCCCTCATTACACTGATGAACCAACATTGTGTTGTTCTTTAATAACCTGACAACGTTTGGTCCGGCTCAGCTCTTTGTGACGAGTCAGTGATCCTGACCGGCCTGAGGAGAGGAACCCTGACTCAGTATTGGGTGTCACTTTATAGTCAGTCCAACATTACTGAGCGTTGTTCGTTGTGACACTGTAGATGGAATCAATCTTTGTTTGTATCACAACAAGATGTTGAAATTATGAACTTTGTTATTAAGAAAATATTACAAACTGTTGGTGGAAAGGACTGATGACATACAGATGCAGAATTTTCTGTTTGCATGTTTTCACCAGTCACAAATCCAGACCATGCAACATTTTCTCAGTCCAGAAATGACACGAAACAGCTTCAAAAATTGTTGAATTATTTATGAACCTCATTTTACTTTGGGATTAAGTTGCAGTGTGACAGGAGAGCTGTGTCACCTCTCTGATATTCTTGGACACTGAATGGCTCATAATCTGAGAATGTGAAAGGAAATATCTACAGTGTTGCTGTAGTCGTAGTGAAGCTGTTGTAAGCTGCATTTCAGGACAGCAGTCGTGCCCTTAAAGCTTGTTAATATTCTCTGATTTATTCAAAGACACTCAGACAGGATGAGGGAGGGCAGCAGAATCTGAGCTTCTTATCCTAAATGTCTTAACAATAGTTGTTTTGTAATTTTTACCTCATTTGCGACTGTTTAATTTATTGGAGGCACTAAATTGCTTGAAAATATGCAGTTTTAGTTGGAATTGAACTGGTTTAGCACTTTTTGAATTTTTTTTTTATATTTCAAAACCGTGTTTGTACGTGTAAATATTTTTGTTGCTGATTAGTTAAAAAGTTTAAATTATGTCCTGAATTATTTGCAAATTATCATGTTATTCGTCACGGATTGAATTTCAGATTCTTGTTTTTTCTGCTTCATTCTGTAACGTTTCTTGCATCACCAGCTCTGACCACTCTTCTCTTGAGAAATCTTGTTAATGTTTTTAATGAGACATTTTGGAAACTCTCTCAGTAATGCTGTTTGCCCCCCCCCCCAGTTTTATCCCAGTGAGATACAAGCTTTGATGTATTTTAACGTCATATAAAGATACTGTTCTGACTTTTTCTTCATTTCTTTTTCATGTACTCCCAGTGTGCAGCAATCCTCACCTGACTCGTGGTCTGCTTGGTTTTCTGTGTGAGTTTAAGTACATACTGGAATTCTGCACATCAAGCTGCGACGGCCCCCTTTTCGCACAACCCCTGCGCTATGAGCAGAGGTAGAGGAGGGCCTTATAAGGAACACTACTATAAACATCTACCGCCCCGCCTGCAGGCCAAGGAGAACTACCGTAGACCTGGACCTGCCCCATCCTTCATCCCCAGGGCTGAACCCGATCAGCCCCCAAATCTGAATTACTACAACAGTCCTGCTTTTCCTGTACAGCCTCCACCTCCTCTCCTCCCTTCTGTGCCCCCCCCTCCAAATCACATCAGCCTTGCCCCCAATTCTCCGGCCTTTGATTACTCACAGAATCACAGTGGCTGCCCGGTTCCCAATTCTTTTCACTATAAGCAAGTAGAATTTCTAAGAGGACAGAGCTCAGAGGCACCACAGTTCAGGGCCAGGTCACGAGGAGGTGCAGCATCCAACAGGCCACCTGGTTCTTCATACCAGCGGCAGTTTGCATACAGTAGATATCCAAATCCCAGCAGCAGCCCATCAGGCGAGAGGCACAGTAACCAGGACCAGAGGTTTTTATTCACACCAGGTGCAGGAGCATCACAAGGAACTCCAGGCCCTCGACATCCAAATCAAAACCAGCCTCAAGGCAAAAAGAGCGGCCAGAGGTCCAGCAGACAGGGATGTGTCCAAACAGACTCTCTGTGTGAGAACTTCCAGAATCTGTCTTTTCAACAAGGCAGGTCTAACAGAAGAACTGAGAGGTTCGATAGACCTTCTTCATCGGTGGCCCTTTTCAACAACTCGTCGAAAGTGAAGTCAACTAAAGGCAATATCAAATTTAATCCTGAAATACAGGACCAGGTGCACAAAGCTTTAGCTGCTCTGGGGCCAGGTGAGAGTATTCCTGCTAAAGTATTAGCCAAAAAACTTCATCTGCCCAAGAAGATAGTAAACAAAGCTTTGTATTCTCTGGAACGCTCGCATAAAGCCTCCAAACAGGATCTCACCCCTCCTAAGTGGACTTTGTTCAGAGGTACTTTAAAGGGAAATCAAACCAGTGAGGCTCAGATTCCGCTTCCCGTTCAGTACTTCACTACATCTCATCCTCAAATATCCGAATCAAAGCTTGACTCCGAAACAGAAAACAAGGGACAGGCCAAAGAAGAGGACTCAGACACAGAGTCCAGTTCTTCTGACTCTTTGTCATCTGATTCTGGAGAATCTCAATCACCAGCAGAAGATCAAGAGGACAAAGACAACCATCCAGGCATAACCAGCTCTCCTGATCAGGATCTCAGTTTACCCATCATGGCCGACCAAAAGGAGAACATTTTGCAGTATCTTCTGGAGTCGGGTGAAACGACGGCTCTTATCATAGCAAAAAATGTGGGACTTAAGAACGCCAAGCAGATCAATCACACCCTGAACGTTCTGGAGAAGCAGGGTGAAGTGGTTAAGAACTGTGACGTTAGCCCTTTCAAATGGGATCTCTCCCCCCACCGCAGAGAGAAAATGCAGAGGAGCCTGAAAGTGGCACAGAAAGCAGCAACTGCAGGAGGTCAGATGGAGTTGGAAACCAACTTAATGAAAGACATAGGAGGGTCCATCTTTTTATCAGCACCTCTGCCACCGGTACCACGCCTCGAGCCGATACCTCTGCTGGAAGAGTGGATACAAGAGCAGGGTCTAACTCACATGGTAGGTAAAGTGTCAGTGTTTAGACGTCAACACTTGCCTGTATTTAATGGGATGAAGATCATTTTCTCTGTTTAAAATAAGATTTATGTAGTGTGGTAGTTCATTCATTTCCTGTCCCACTTGGTTTTTTCGGGTTACCTGTCCATCACAGGGTCACGTAGAGACAAACATTATTGATCCTTATGGAAAATTTATTTATAACGTTAAATCCAGAATCATTTCCAACAGCAAACAAAATATAGACCAGCAGAAGTCCAAAAAACAACAACTAGAATGCACTCGATGAGCACAGAGCTCCGCCAGCAGCTTATCTCCCCCTTAATGTGAAAACTAACAGTCGTGCCATGCAATAGACTTGTGACCTGTCCAGGTGTAACTCCACCTCTCACCCAAATGACCGCTGGAGATAAACACCAGCTCCCCGTGACCCTAAACAGGAACTGACTCACAGTCCTACAATTATTTTACTGGCATAATTGGATTTTTTGGGGGTCATGAAAACGTTACCTTAGCATAGGGGAGGGTGATATTTAAAAAAAATCACATCACGATTTTCTTTTTTCAAGATCATGATTTTTTTTTTTTTTCATTTCAACAATTCAGATATTTTGGAAGTTATTTACTGGTAAAAATACATAAATTTAAAAGCATACTCCTTCACAGAAAATAAGAAAATTTCATTTCATGTTTATTACAACTTTTTGAATCAGCGTATATGGCAAAGGAGATGAAATGAGGGGAAAAGAAGAAATAAATTCCACAGAGGTGGATTTTTTTTTTTGGGAACCTACTTTTCTTTCTCGCTTTTAGAAGTCATGTTTTTTTCACGTAGTGGCTTTAGTAAAGGGAGGAGGTTAAACAAACCAACACGCTGCCTGAAACTCGCTCTGATTGGACCATCAGTGTGTCTGTCCTGCAGAGAGATGCAAACTAGCAAATGACGTGACTCGGCTGAGAGAGAGAAAATGCAACTGCTGTGTGCACGTACATGTCAAGAAATTATGGCATAGATAGATGATAGAATGCAACTAGACGGTTCTACGATCTCCGAGCTTTGGTAGATTGTCATCACATTAAAATCCTTAACGATCTTATATAGTCAGATCGCACAGCCCTACTTTAGCATTTGATATACTTTGACATTATTATTTCAATGTTTTTTCACGAAAAATTATATTTCTAAAGTTGCAGAACACTCCCAAAATCTAACTGATTGGTCTTTGTGACATTCCCAATAAATCCTGGAAAATCCATCAGTTTCTGTTCATAGTTTTTCTAGTTATTCTTTTAACAGGCAAATAAATAAACAATCTAACAACAATAAAACAACCTCCATGGAAGGGGTAACAAGGACTTTGTGTCACTCGGCACCTACTCACAGTGAGTGGAGTCCATCTTTAGCAGTCTAATAAAAGTGATAGACGTAGAACAACAGTCGGTTCTTGTTGTGGGCACTTTGTTGTCAACCTAAAGACATCATGAGAAGTTCCCCTGAGGGGATGTGGTCCAGGTGGCTGTTGATGTTTCTTGTTTTTTCAGCTGTTTCTTCCAAAGAGAGCCGGAGTCCCTCCGCTGATGAACTCCGATATTGTTGGAGAACATGTTTAAGTTTTTCCTTTCAAACCAGCAGATGAAAGAGAAAATTATAAGGCCTTCAGTGAAAGATTGATTAAAGTCAGATCTTGAATGATTTAGGCCATTTAACAATCAGGTCTGTGAACTTTAACTGGGATTTAACCCCAGTTTCAACCTCATTATGAATCCAGTTTGTTATGGTTATTTCTAATCTGCCTGAAAACAATAAGCAGCTTCGTTGTCTTGAACACATTAAGATTCAGGAAATTCTCGTTGCACCATTTAATGAAGGCAGGTAAGATATCACAACAACACATCAGAGACTGATATAACCAGAAGACCCGTCATCCAAAAACAGAACAATAAAACAGCTTTTATGAGACGTTCTGCAGTGGTCAACATCTTTTAACATGTAAAGGAGATGGGACACAACTTTAGGCAGAACCTGATCTATGGAGCCTCGAATGGGACATGTGGCAGTTTGCCTGAACTTGTTAGTAAATCTAAAAGCTGTTCAGGTAGTTTATGATAAGAAGTGAGGGTTAGGGTTAATCTGGATATGGTTAATGCATATAGGTTGGTTAAAATCCTCACTGAGTCAGTCAGCACGGTGGTGCTTTTATGTAAACACAGGTAATATGTTTTAGAAAAACTTCCACATTGAAAATCTGGAGGAGTTTTGCTGTATAATTCAGCTAATTCTAACAACCATAAAGTTATAAGTCTTTTTTTTCTCTCTCCTTTTAGCACCCCTCCTTAACTTCATCTAAAAATGAGAGCATTGAAGATCAGTGGGCCAATGATGACATCCCAGAATTCCTAAACGCCATTCGCAGAGAGACCGACGCTAAGAAACTGGCTGAACAGAAGGGTAATCTTGTGGGAACTGTTGCTGTGTCTGTTCCTGCTCCTCCTCCCCAAAATCTGTGGGCCAAATTACAGGAAGTGAGACTGAAGAACCCCGTCAGCGGTCTGATGGAGTATGCCCAGTATTTGGGCCACAACTGTGAGTTCCAGCTTCTGGACCAGTCGGGACCTTCTCATGACCCGAGGTTCGTCACTTGATCTTGTTCTGAAGAGTTTGGCTTTGTACAAGGAGGAATGTAAACAGTTCAGTCTTTATTTATCATGCCAAAGTGAGACCAGTATCAAACACTTTGAAGATAACCTTCTATATTTCATGCTAGAAATCTACAACTTTCTTTTTTTTTCATTCTTTATGGTGTTTTTTTTATTTAATTTTTATTTTCATATATATTCATAAGATGATACAGAGGTAAACAGCACAGATTGATAGACAGGATGGTTAAAAAAGACCCAAGAAAACATCTAAAGCCAGTTGAGATGAAGTGTGTCTCTTTCTGATCACATCATGAAAGAAGATCCAAGAGGCTCCACTAGTTACAGAAAAACAAAGTTCATGTTGACAAACCCAAAGTTTCTGGGAGGACATATTTTGGTCTGATGAGACAAAACTAGATGTTTTTGTTTATTGTAACAGGGTTCCATTAAGTTTGGACATGTCTATTTCTAAGTGTTTAATTTGTTTCCCATCATTTTAAAGCTATAAAACCCTGATGTATTTATCATAGCTGCAACATGAACCACATTATTTTATGAAAACAAAAACATGTATATAGAGAACAGAATTTGTCCAGAGTCAGAACCCTGTGGAACACCTCAACTAACGTTGGTCTGTGTGAACATTCTGTCCAAGAATCTACCAGATAAATCTAACACAAGCCTTTAGAAGACAGAGAAAAGACCTGAATCTGTATGGACTGATTAGTCTTTATTAGTATCTACTTTCTGCTCCCGTTAGATTTCGTATGCAGGTGATGCTCAACGGGAGGCTGTTTCCCGTCGCAGAGGCTTCTAGTAAGAAAGTCGCTAAAAAGGATGCTGCTGCAGCCACTTTACGCGTCCTCATCAGTGAAATGCAAGGAGGGACGAGCACTTTGGACGATGGCGGTACAAGTTCTGGAGAACAAACACTGGACCTGGAGACTGGCGTGAGTTTTACTGCTCTAAGATGAAACTGTCTTTACTGGCTTCAGAAATCTCACATTTTGTTACAAGTTTTTTCTTTTTCTGGACCAGGGTTCAGTTGAATCTAACACAGGAGGGACTTCTGGGACCAGCAGTTCAGAAGGGACAGCAGAGGGACCTTGCCAGCCTCTGTCCCGGTCTCTGCCTGGTGGGAAGAATCCGGTCTCTGTTCTGATGGAGTACAGTCAGCGCAGTGGGAACCCCATCGAATTCATCAACACTGGACAGGCTGGGCCACCACATGACCCGAGGTTCTGGTTCCTCAACATCTTTTTAAAGATTCTAGATGCTATTTCCCTTCAAACAGTTTGTTCTGAGGTCAACTTCCTGCACAGTCTCATGTCTCTGTCTAAAAACAGCTGCTGTTTGTCTTTAGTCTGTCCTGTGCTGTCCTCGTCTCACAGAGGAGTCTCTGTTGATCCTGTTTAATCAGTCCCTCGAGGCAGCAGCACTCTTCCCTCTCATCTCTTTGTAAGAAAGGTTGCATTCATCTGTCTTGACTTGGCGCATCATGAGCTAATGAGTCGAGATCACAGTAACATCACAGCTTATCTATCAAAGTCATCAAGTGTGCCAAGAGGACGGTCTCAGTTACAAGCAGCAGCCCCTCCTCCACCCTGTTCACCTTCTCTGTTCTGTGCTCAGGTTTATGTTCAGGGTGAAAGTTGGAGAGAGTCAGTTTGCAGAAGCTTCGGCTCCGAGCAAGAAGGCGGCTCGTCAGCTGGCAGCAGAGGAGGCCGTTAAAGAACTGATGGCTGATGGAAAACTGCAGCTCAGCAAGGTAACGAATAAAATCAACTAAACGTTCTACAAAACAAACCGCAGATCTTGTGACTTGAAGACAGCAGCTCTGTCTCCACCCCGAGAGCAGTTTCACATTACTCACACTTTCTGACTCACAAAAGCTAAATTTTAAAAAACAAGAGGAGTTTCAGGAACCAGCTGCGACTCTGTGACTATTTTAGAGAAAAAACTACATCTTGAAGATTTTTTCAAAAGGTTCTTTAAAATTTCAGGGACACAAGAAACTCATGAATGTAGATCATGATGGTCCCGACTAGTCGATGAGATACAGAGAGAATCAGGAGAAAAGAAATATAATTTAAAATAAGTAGTTTCATCTAAAGTGAATATGTAGAGTGTGGACTATATAACAGGGTAGTGGGAGTATTTTTATCAAGAAATAAGAGGTTTTATGTCTAAAAACAGATAAATAATAAGAAATCACAGACTAAATTGTTATGTCTGATACTTCGACCTGTAAATTCGTCTCCTATTCGCCATCTGATCACACGTCTGTCTTCCAGCCTCAGCTGCCCCTCAACTTTTCCAGTGATCTTGAAGGAGATACTTCTGCCACAATCTGCCCCTTTTTACCGCCTCTAACTGAAAATGAGTTGCGAGCAGCCCACGAGGCCGGAGTCGGGGACCTCATCAATCACCTGAACAACAACGCCGTGTCCGGTCTTCTGGAGTACGCCAGAGCTCGAGGTTTTGCTGCCGAGATCCGCCTGGTGAGCCAGTCCGGGCCACCACATGAGCCGAAGTATGTGTGAGACTTAGGTTTCGGTTTACTCCTTGGTTTTTAAACAGTTAAAACATTCAGATCTCTGATTGGCATTTTGTTCTGGTTTAGGTTTACCTACCAGGCCAAGTTGGGCGGTCGCTGGTTTCCTCCAGTTTGTGCCTCCAACAAGAAACAAGGGAAGCAGGAAGCAGCTGATGCGGCTCTGCGAGTTCTGATTGGAGAAGCGGAGAGGGCAGCACGAACTGGAGAGCTGATCCCTGCAGAGGTACGTCGAATTTAAAAACGTAGAAAGGAAACTGCTGTTGAATGAAATACATGTGAGTTTGACTTTGGACTAATTTTAACTGACTTCAGAATAACTGATTCACCATCTTTACTGTCCTACAAAACCAAAACTAACACGACTGTCCACACGAACAATTTACAGCAAATCATTCAGCCTGCAGGCTTTTATTATGAAGGGAAATAAGAAGGCGACATGTTCACCTTCATGTGTGATTCACATTGGGGTGAAACAGACAGTCAGCAGTGTGAAGTCCTGAATAACTGATGAAGGGCTCACTGATGTACACGCTCCCCTTCACACTCGAAGGTGACCCGTTAGCACGTTTTTATTTTAAAACAGCTATTTTTATATTAGTTATTCTGTCGACTAATTTCTCTTCCAAATATCTAAACCAGTTTTTTATAGGTTTTTATTTATTGTTTACCACATATAAATCATAAAATCTAAACAAAGACTTCTGTATAAAATAAAGTGTCAATGAAAACAAAACTTCTCATTATTTATGAGATAAAAAAAAGGTAAAACCAGAAATAATAAATACTGTAGGGGAAATAATTATTTGACCCCTCACTGATTTTGTAAGTTTGTCTAATGACAAAGAAATGAAACATCTTAGAACAGTATCATTTTAATGGTAGGTTTATTTTAACAGTCACAGACGGCACATCAAAATGAAAATTGAAAAAAAAAAAAAAACTTTGTCAACCATTTAGAGTTCTGGCTCCCGCCGAGTGGTTAGACACTCCTACTCAATTAGTGACCCTCATTAAGGACAATTGTCTTAACTAGTCACCCGTATAAAAGACACCTGTCCACAGAATCAATCAATCAAGCAGACTCCGAACTCTCCAACACGGGAAAGAGAGAAGAGCTGTCCAAGGATCTCAGAGACAAAATTGTTGATCTGCACGAGGCTGAAATGAGCTCCAAAACCTTTAGCAAGAAGCAGGAGAGACGGTGACAGCTGTTAGTGCAACTGTTCGAAAAGTGACCATCAGTCGACCTCAGTCTGGGGCTCTACGCAAGATCTCACCTCGTGGGGTGTCAGTGATTCTGAGAAAGGTTAGAAATCATCCTAGAGCTACACGGGAGGAGTTAGTCAATAACCTGAAAGCAGTTGGGACCACAGTCGCCACTGGGGGGAACCTGGTCGCTCTGATCATTGTTTGCTGTGTGTTGCACAACATTCAACAACATCACAGAGTGGAGACTGAAGATGTCTTTGCTGCAGCTCAACAATATATATATTTTTTTGCCTCTTCCGTTCATATTTGAAGCTCGAGTGGCTCGAATTTCATTTTCTGTTTGCGCATTTCTTGCGCCCTCAAGAAAATAGCGCCGGCAAACTCTGTTAACAATTACGCAACCAGTCTTAGTAGATCACCCGCAAATTAGGAACACCCCCTTGGCGCAAAACTTTTGCGGCTCACGCAATTTTGCGCTCTTTACTTGGAATTTTGATAAATCAGGCCCTAAGTCTTTTTTGTTAGCGGGTTCAAATACTTATTTTCATGCAGTGAAATGCAAATCTGTTTCTATTTTTTATTTAAAGTTATTTTTTCAATTTTCCTTTTGATGTGCTGTCTGTCACTGTTAAAATAAACCTACCATTAAAAAAATGACACTGTTCTGGACACGATCAGGGATCAAATAATTATTTCCCCTACTGTATATGTATTTTAGCCTAGAACGTCCAACCAACAATAATGAGGATGTTGTACGTAAGCAGCACGTCTCGCTCAGATCTTTCATGGGCCGAGTGCACAGGCACGAGACTTCGTGGACCACATCTGGTTACAGTTACAGCAGCAGAGTCTGATCCTGGTCCCTGAGGCTGCTGCCCTGCAACACACCTGCTTCTCTCAGCAGGGCCTCAAGTTCGGCAGAAGTCTGTCGATCACATAATGGTTACATTGCCATCATGCTGTGATCTCACTATGGAGGTTTCATGCGTGGAGCTGTCATGTCTGTGGAAAGCCCTGTGTGACCTCTGACCTCACCTAGAACCTGCACAGATAATCCATGTTCATAGAGAAGTTGTTCTGTCATGAGGTCTCAGCCTGAAACATCAGACCATTAAAGTTCCAGTTCTTATTCCTCTGTTTGCAGATCTGTTTCAGATAAATTAACCAGGTTTTGAACACTTTTCCCTGCAGCTACCAGTGAGCGGCAGCACTCTGCACGACCAGATCGCCATGTTGAGTCACCAGCGCTTCAACGCCCTGACCACACGGATCCAGCACAGCCTTCTGGGACGCAAGATTCTGGCCACCATCACCATGAGGAAGGGGGAGGGTCTGGGGACGGTCGTCAGCCTGGGAACTGGTAAACTCATGACCTTCAACGTGCAGCATATGAAATGATCCAGGAGTAAAATAAACTGCAACATCAGATGAAAATGTGTCACTGAAATGTGCTAACTGAATCGGGTGACGAGTTGCCACCGTGTTTGACATTGAGTACATCTCTCCTTGATTTTTTTCCTGATAGGAAATCGTTGTGTCAAAGGGGAGGAGCTGAGCCTTAAAGGAGAGACAGTCAACGACTGCCACGCTGAAATCATCTCCAGAAGGGGTTTTATTAGGTAGAAACTGATCCTGTGCTCCAGTATTGATGTTTCTCCCTCATCTCTAAAAATACTCCCACCTCTCCTGGAACCAGTCTGCGTGCCTTTGTTTGAAAGTCTCTTTGTGCTCTCAGGTTTCTGTACAGCGAGCTGCTCAGGCACTATGACGGCGCAGACGACAGCATATTTGAGCCAGCGGAGGACAACAAACTAAAGATCAAACCAGACATTACCTTCCACCTCTACATCAGGTGGAGAGTCAGACACGTTCTCTCATACTCAGACTCTTATACGCCTGTTTCCTTGTTAGAATATGTTTCTGCTCTTCCTTCATCCGCAGCACGGCACCCTGCGGGGACGGAGCTCTGTTTGATAAGTCGTGCAGTGAAGCGGGAGATGAAGTTCAAGGCCACCAGCCGCTGTTTGAGAACGCCAAGCAGGGGAAGCTTCGTACTAAAGTAGAAAATGGTGTGACATGAACTTTCTCTGACAAGCGGTTGATTCCACGCCTGGTCTGCTGGCGGGAGATAAAAGCTGTGTGTTTTCAGGTGAAGGGACCATCCCTGTGGAGTCGAGTGCCATTGTTCCCACGTGGGACGGCATCCAGCACGGCGAGAGGCTGCGAACCATGAGCTGCAGTGATAAGATCCTGCGCTGGAACGTGCTCGGCCTGCAGGGGGCGCTGCTCTCCCACTTCCTGCATCCCATTTACCTGACGTCCATCACACTTGGTAAATCATGCTTTGGTTAAAGTTTCAGTTCCAGTAGATTTTTCTTGGCTGACGTTTCCGTCCTTCCAGGTTACCTGTACAGCCACGGTCACCTGACTCGCGCTGTCTGCTGCCGACTGGCCAGAGAAGACGAAGCGTTTTCCAGCAGTCTCCATCCTCCCTTCAGGCTGAACCACCCGGAGGTAACCGCATGTTTTTACAAAGTCAGACACAGACATCAATCACAAACATCGAGGTCATTCTCATATAATTAAATAATTAAGCTGCCAGCGCTCCTATTGGTTCTCGCACGGCTCATCTTATGTAAATTGAACTCATCCATCAATTAACAGAAAGTAGAACAGTCCTCGTTTCACTGCCAGGAAAAATGACAGAAATACTTTAGCTGGCAGTTACACATGATTCATCTCATTCAGTGTTTTTCAGTTCTGTCTGACAGTAACTGTTACGACGTCTCTGATGTTGCATTACACACTCTGTCTTCTCGTCTTCTCCACACACAGGTGGGCAGAGTGAGCGTGTACGATTCAACACGTCACACTGGGAAAACAAAGGAGTCCAGTGTGAACTGGTGCCTCCCCGACCAGCACAACGTGGAGGTACTGGACGGGACCAAAGGAAAGCTGGACGGGTGAGTAGCAGACCGATGGGGTCCGGTCCTGGTCCTTCATGGTTCAGATGTTTCTCTGCTCCAACACGCCTGATTCCATGCTTGAATTAGCATGTTCAAGTTCAGCATTAGACTGTTAATCACCCAGAGAATCATCTAAACAAGCAGGACGGTGGCCCTTGAGGGACAAGACTGGACACCACATGAGCAGGTCGTTTTTCTCTAGAGACTGTAAATAGTTTCTGTTTCAACCCACAGAAGCTTTAAGTGTTCTGGTTGTTCTATAATGTATCAGGTTATTTTTTTACCTGGTTAAATAATAATTGGCATTATAAAATAACAAGTTCTTCAAACACTCCAAAATAGACACACCTGAAAGTTTTTAAAATGAGCTTAAATTGACACTATTTTTAGTCACGATTTAGGAAAAGTTGATAAATGATGAAAGTCTAACAAAACAAAATGAATAAAAATGATCATTTTTTTGTATCTTATTAAAACTAATATTTTTTGTATTACATCTCTGATATATTTGATGCTGTTCTGAGACTGAAATGCTCTCATCAGTTCGTCGTTCCGTTCAGAACAGATTCAGTTCTTGAACATGTTTCACATGTTGTAGCTTCCGTGTTCAAGCTACTCGTTTGGGTTTTAGTCAGCAGAATTACACCAGACCATGAAACTACCTCTGCAGGTTTTTCTCTTTAATGTATCTGAGTTCCACGTTCTTCCAGCAGCGTTCCTGCATCATCCTGACAGACCTGCTGTTGATAACAGCAGTTTTTTTTTTCAGTGTTTTTCATCCCAACCCTAAAATGAACTTATAAAAGACATCGTTAGCATGAGGGGGGGGGGGGGCTAACGAGCCTGACATCCAGATGGCTGAAGGCTTTGCGCCGTGTTACTGTGTTCCAAGTTCCATATACCACCTTTAAGTTGCGAATCTCGCGTCCCGTTTGACTCTCAGAGCGTTGCAGTTTTGTTTGCAGTTAAAACATCAAATTTTGGTGGTTTTCGTTTCCATCAGCCGCAGCCCAACAGAATTCATTTGCAGCTTCCATCCTCGCTCTGAATCTTCACACCTTTCTGTAATCTCCGCATGTTCTCCATGCAGGAACAAGCAGGCCATTTCCCGGGTGTCCAAGACCAATCTGTTTCACCTGTTCCGCTCTCTGTGCCAGAAGTGCGACCGCATCGAGCTCCTCCGCCTGCCCTCCTATGCTCAGGCCAAGATGTCGGCCACGTCCTTCCAGCACACCAAGCAGCAGTTCTTTAAAGCTCTCAGCGTCCTCGGATACGGAGCCTGGATCGGAAAACCGTTGGAAGAGAAGAGCTTCGAGGCATCCGAGGTGATCAGAAACAACGACACCAGCCTCGCTTCGGGATTCAGAAACATCAAGAAGGAGGAGGTGATGGAGGAGGTGTAGATCACAGCAGGGTTCTTTACTATATGGAGGAGGACTAACAGAAGACAGGGTCTGATTCAGGGCGGGGGGGGGGTGTTATAAGGGAAAAGGACAATCAAACAACTCAAAGACCAGAGGTGTGTCTCAGAGAGAGAGACAGTAAGAGCAGATCAGAAACATGCTACATGGATTTGTTGACTGGATCCTCAAATCCAGCTCTGCTGCACAACTCAGTCACAGTAGTTCAAAAACTGTTTCCAAAATGTTTAAAACGCACCTGGTTTCTGACTTCGTCTCAGTTTTTCTATGAAATGTTTGTCGTCTGCTGTTAATTTAGTCGTTACTTGTTTAAACTGTGGAGGTTCTGTGGACTCGGACCAAGACTTACCTGTTGTAGAGAGGTCGTTAAGCAGCATCCGTTTAAATAAGAGTTTAATCCTGATCAGACTGACGAGCTGACGGACGGTCCGAGCAGCGTCGCAACCAGACCAGCTGCTTTTTGTCTTGAAACGACTCAAATCTTACAAGTTGTAAAAGTTGAACAAAGCTGTAAAAGTTTGTTAAATAATGTTGACCTGAACTTGTGTGAGTCTTCTTATGTTTGGGATTGTTTTAAGATGACGGTGATCTAGTTTGGGCTGCTTGGATGAGCCGTTAGCTTGTCAGTCGGGTCAGAACTTCCATTTGTTCTCAGACTTGGAACTTCTGAGTTTTAAGTCTGAAAATCAACTGGAATGTGTCAAAATCCAACATGGCTGCCTCACACGAAAAGCTGTTGTTGAAAGTTGAAGATTATACAGCAAGTTGAAAAGAAACAAAGAGTTAAGAAAAATAAAACAACTTAATTTAGTTTCTATATTCACGTTGTTAATCAAAATTAAACTCTATTTCTCTAAACTGAGGCTGTTTAAACATCCACATCCGACAGATAAGATATTCATTTAACTTTTCAACCAAAACCCACTTTAATAGATTTGATTTAATAGATCTGAACCAACCCTTTAAAGGACACCTGCGTTTTAAACCGGATTTAATTTATTTGATTTTACAAAAGTGGGTAAAATAACGTGTTTTTGTTGCACCTTTGGTTAAAAAGCACGTACACGGTTCAGCTACCATGCAGCGGAAATTTACACACAAATTACACAGAATCCTTCTTAAATAATTTGATGAGAGATCCAGATCCATCCTGTTACAAGTCACACAATCTGAAATCAGACGCTGCAGCTGATGAACGAGTCCGTTGAGTGGTTAAACCCTCGACGTCGTGCGCTGTCAGTTTGTTTTAAGTTTTTTACACGCGGCGAACGTTTAACGGTTTAAAGCACAACAGCTTGTGCAGCATTTGGTGGCAAAAAAAAACCTCAGAATTTCCAACTTGATAGTAAAAAAAAATTGTTTAGGGAGTTAAACACTGAATCATTATTGGGTCGTATAATTGATCCGTATGGGGGTTTTTCACACCCAAGTAGATCTGAACACAGTGATGGTTTAAGTTTTAACATCTGAGTCACTCGCTGCAGTTCACGTCACGTCACGTGGCTGAAAACACGCATCACTGTACAAAACACCAACTTTTACACTGTCGGCACGTTCAGCTCCGGTAAAACTGTCCCAGTTCTCCACTTCCTGTTGCTATGGTTACCCCTGATGGATCAGAATTCTGTGCGACACCTCCATTCATTCACGTTTTTATAAAGAAACCCTGGCGTTACGACATGCCGCGACCCGCAGGTCGCTCGTGTCGCTCCACAACTTGATAGGAATTCTCAAACGATTGTCACGAGAACCAAACATGGTCCTCAAATTAAGTAAGAATCAATATATTTGTCTGCTGTAAACCGCTGTATGAATATGTGAGGGGGGGTAAGAGGCCCGAGTCCGGTTTCTAAAGCTGCTCTATACGTGGAAGCATCTAATTTCTTTTAAAATCGCTGCAGGCAGATTCTTTTTGTACTGGAGTCCACGTGCTGTTTGCTTTAAAGAAACGACCCCTAAAGGTTCTTCCTGTTTCTTTTCGTTTTCGATGAAAAGCTATGCAAGCGTTGAGTCCGTCACTTCAAGCAGTTCCATGTAGCTGCGAGGCTTTTACCGTGTTTGATGTGACGAAAACGAAGCTGCGGATGTAGAACTGAGACTTTCCTGCTTTTCAACATTGTTGCAGCACTTGAGTTGCTTCTCGCATCCGAAGCAGTTAAAGAGTTTCACGTTAACTGTGATGGAAAATTATGCAGTAAGATCAGCAATATGTTTGATTTGTGTTGATTGTATCTCAATAAAATCATTTAATGTTAGACTGTGCGGTTCTTTGTTGTGGACTCGGACCCCTGAACCCCACTGAGTGTAAAAACGACTGGATACCGTGTTTGTGTATTTTTAATGCAGATATCTTGTAAATCACATTGAAATTGCTTTTATATTTCTTTATTTGGATTCCAGTAGAATAAAACTTTTTTTTTCTGATGGAAGAAATTTTGCAAAATCTTTTTTTTTTTAAATTCATTTAGTTTCTGGTGGAGTCAGACTGTCTGAATGGATTGTGTTTGTGGGGATTATAAATCCCGGGATTGAGCTGCTGCTGTTTAAATGAAATGAAATGATTTTCATTTTCTCTCTTTCATCCTTGAGAAAGCTCTGGATTATATTTCTGCTCCATCAGGGATTTTATTTTGGCTGATAATTTTTAGAGCGGGAGCTTTTCATCCAGCTGCTCTTAAAACAATCCTCCAGGAGATCAGCAGATGGAGACGTTCACACACGTAAAGCCGGCAGGTTGTGTGTGGAAGACAAACTCTCAGGACGCTCCTGTTGTAATCATTGGGCTGGAACCACCATTTTCTGCTTTTCTTCCTGAGTTTTTCAACATTTAAACTCAGATTTAGACATTAAAGCATCTGCAGAGCACCACAGGAAGGTTTGAAAGGTTGTTTCACATAAAAGCAGGTAAAAAAAACCACGATTTAAACCAGATGTGAAGGAAACAAGATGTGTTGAAATAAATATACAAAAAGTAAAACAGTGAAAATCAAAAAAAGATGAAATTGGTATTTATTTTAGAGAATTTTGTAAAATTTCTGTCAAAGTCAATCATTTTGTGAAGGCTGATGGTCACAACACATGTAACTATAAATCACACATGAAGCTCAGACCTCCATTAAGCATCTCTGTTATCAGCCCTTGATCCAGATCAGTCCTTGATCCAGATCAGCCCTTGATCCAGATCAGTCCTTGATCCAGATCAGTCCTTGGTATCATGTAGAACCTGTTGGTTCTGCACCCTGTATTTATTATCAAGCTCATGAACCATTTATTGTGGAGTTACATGCAGATATGTTAAAAACAGCTCTATCTGACAATAATGAAGAATTTTTAAAAACATTTCTGGATCCAGACGGCAGAGGTGTCAAAAGTAGGAGTCGAAAGTAAAAATCCAGTCCAGCAGTTGTTCCAACCATCACTAAACCAGCTGAATTCAATTAGCACAGCTTCTTTACCAGGTAGATGAACTAGTTGGTGAAAACACCTGTTCTAGATATACAGGCAGATCCAAAAACATGGCAGGATTTTTATTTTCGACTCCTACTTTTGACACTTCTGCCAGACGGTGATCCGAATCACCCCGAGTGTCTGAGACTCGTTACAGTTTTGTGACTGTAAATCTGAACAAGTGGAAAAAACAGCATGTGAAACTGAGCTGTGACTGATCAGACAGGTGGATCTGACGTTGTGACTAAATTGCAACAAGAAAGTTTGAACACCATTCGCACAAACGTTGCATGAATGCAAAACCATCATAAAGTTAGTGAGACTGGAACAGGAAGCTGCAACAGTCGCAGCCCAGTGCACACTGATGGTGTCGGCGCTCATGATCCGACCAGCCTGGTGTTCAATCCAGCTGTGATTAAAGAACCATTCATACAAATTTCAGGACTTTATGGTTATTACTTAAGTATTAACCTGTAATATGAAACAATTTATATATAAAAAAACATCAGGAAACACTGATTAACAGAACTTTCAATCTGTCTGTGTGAAGCTTCGTCAGGCTTCGGGCTGCGACTCATTAATATTCATTATTCAAATTTGCTGGACTCTGATTGGCTAACAAACTAGCCTATGAGAGCAACATATACTGTTTCCTGCCCCGCTGCGCATGGCAATAGCAGACATTCTCTCTTCCTGTTTGCTATGTCTTATGCTAACAGCTTTTAGCCAGCAGCATGCTAGGTGTGGTTTCAACTGCGGGAGCTGATGAAAACTAACGAACAATGAAGAGAAACAGAGTCTGAATAACTTTACATTTACATCTTAAATGCAAACAAGACTTCATACATGTTAAATTGAAAGTCATAACCTCTGTGCGTACACACATAAATGCATGTTTGTTGTGTTTTGATGACCTGCGCTGCTGCACAGGCCTGTTTCAATTAGCACCTCCACCCATCAAGATGGACTCATACTGTCGCTGCAGTCAATTATTTGGAGGGTGGTACTAATGATAAAGGGGGAGAGGAGAGGAGAGGAGTACGACTGAGAAGGATGGACGAGTCCAGCTGTAAGAAGTGAAATATTAGTCCAGTCCGAAGGGTTTAAATAAGCCAATCGATTCTCTCCAATGGAAATAAATGAGTGCTGGGAAGAAGGGAACACAGAGTCTGAGGGGGGAGAGGGGGGAGACCACGATCATCTGAGGTGAGGCAGGATGGAGCATCACAACTAAAAGCTGTAACAATATGGTGGATGTTTGTTTAGCAACTGAACCAACATCCGGCCATGTGATGATGAAACAAACACTTCAGCATTAAAACAGACAAACTTTGTGCTATTCTTGAAAAAAAAATGGCGGAAAGTAACAGCCTCTGTTATTAGTGGTGGAAACTGTGGTGGTTGAAAATCATGGCAACGTTCCACAAGCTAACAACACAGATGCTAACGAAACCTTGTCAGCTGGCTCAGAACTCAGTTCACATCCATTTGTTTCATCATGAGAAACAAATACTAAACTCACGTAAACTCTGAGTTATAAAACAGTGAATATTTCTGGAAAAAGGCACAAAATGTCATTAAAATCTGCTTCGTTTCCTTTTCAGATTCAGTAGCTTTGAACTCTTTCTACAACCAACAAAACCCACAGTTTAGAAATGAATAAAGATTAAATGAATAAATCAAACTTAATGTCTATTTTGAACACAGTAGAAATATTTTATAGTCTTTATTTTTCAGTATCAAGATATTTTGTAAGTGTTTCAGACATTTTATATTGTTGTAGTATTTGTTATTTGTTTAATATGTTGAATGAAGTGTGGGATTTATTTATCTTTTTAATAACTTGTTTAAAGATTTCACAAGTTTAACATTATTTTTAAAATATTTTATTGAATATTTTAATGTATATTGAACATGTTTTCCTGTCCCAGTGTTTTTCCAGATGTGTTTCAGCCATCAAATTCAGAATGAGCCCATCTTCTCTATGAAATGGTAAAACAGGTCAGTTTTATCATCTGAAATGTTGCTTATAATTTAATATGAATAAGATTTCCATTTACAAGATTCACAAATCAGGTTTTTATGTACATTTTACACAGACTTCTAACTTTTTTTGGAACTGGGGTTGTAGTATTTAGTTTAAAGAGGCCATTTCATACAAATTTTTTACAGACCTTTCAATCTGTCTGCCTTACAAAATTCGGGTGGTTCCGGCTCCTTCCGTCAGGCCTCCAGCAGCAGCTCGTTCATATTCATTGTTCGAATTTGCTGGACTCTGATTGGCTAACAAACTAGCCTATGAGAGCAAAGAATACTGTTTCCTGCCCCGCTGCGCATGGCAACATCAGATGTTGTGTCTTCCTGTTTGCTACGTTATGCTACAGCTTTTAGCCAGCAGCATGCTAGGTGTGGTTTCAACTGCAGGAGCTGATGAATACTAAGTTCGTACTCCGGTTTTATCGCCACCTGCGTAGTTTGAGAGATTAAAACTGAAAGAGAAGTTGTTGACCTGTTTTTACACCCATGAAGGTAAGAACACCTGTGGAGCTAAAATATTCAACAGAAATCTCAGAAAAACTGTTTTTAATGGAAGGGAATCTTTAAGTTTATGGTCTTCGTTGTAGAATCAAATCTGTTGCTGCAGAGACAGTAAAACAGCTGGAACCCTGAACGTCTCATGTTGGATTTCTGGGGCTACAGAAGCAGCTTCTCTCACAAAAATTCAGTGATTCAAGTTATTTTTTTATCTATCTAAAAAAAAATCTCTGAATCCAGTGTGATTCTTCTTAGCAAAAATCAAAGCTACTAAACGTAGATTGTGGCTGTGATAACCTTCAGTGTGAGGAGAGCATAAAGGCAGCCGTTTATCACCAGAGAGAGACTTTTTCTTTTAATATTCCTGCGTGTTGAAGTGTCAGGAGCAGCGTGTTGGAGAGGAAGTCCAACGGTGTCACCAGTCTGCTGACTGGTGTTTATTTTCAGCCGGCAGACAGCTGACACAAACAGCAGTCCATCAGTTCAACCACAGCACACACTTCATGCTGACTCTGTAGAGCTGCAGTTATCCTCTCAACTATTCAACACTAAATATCACAAACATGACAGCTGCACATTTAACCAACCAGCTGCTCGCTGGGGATGCCGGGGGTTGGCGCTCACTGAAATGTCTCTATATATTGTATCTTAAAACCCCTCAAACTGTGATTACTGCGTTTACTGTTTAGTTCGACTAATGGGTGTGCGAAACTTTTGCCAAAGCGACGCATGTGCTCGGGTTCGCACGCCAGCGAGTGTGTCGCTCTCTTCATTAAAAGGGCACAGTTGTTTGGAGGCGAGATATTCTGCACTGATTGCTCACCGCTTAAACGGGAGAGCAGACGCATTACCCACAGCGTTCTGCAAGCTCCACCATTTACTCCCCCCTCCTCCCCCTTCTCCTCCTCCTCCCTTGTACCTTTCACCCCCTGTAGTTCACCACTCTGTATTTGATTAGTCTCTCTCAAGCAGATGGAGTGCTGTTTGCTGTGCATGTGCAGCAGTGGGTTTCGGCGGGTTGGACTCCATTGCTCTTTGGCCTGTTGTGCAGATGGAGCCATTAGGATACAATGGAGGCAGCGCAGGGCAACAATTAGGGCATGTCTGATGGAGCGAGGCCGGTCCAGTGGGCTATTAGGAAGAGCCACGCAGCTTAACGCTGCACTTACTCATCACTTTTCTGACATTTTTCATAAACGCAGTCACTAAATGGTAATTGCCTCGGTGAAGGAGAGAAATGTTCCTCACAGTCTTTTACAACAGATGTGTTCTCGTTCTAGTTCTAACACCAGGATCTCAACTCCTCTTCCTGGATTAAACTAGTACCTGCGTGACGTTCGAGCGACTTCCGTCTACTTCGGTGGTGATTTGGTTGTTCCACAGTGTCGCACAAGTAGCTGGATCAAATTAGGCTGATTCTGTTTTATAGAAACTTTTTTTTTTAAATGGGTCAGAAAAAAAAGTATTTTACAGCGACACGTACTCTTATAAGAAATAAAGACTTTTCCAACAAGTTATAAAACCTTGTTGCATGTTTTCAACTCTGCAGTGTTTTAGTGCTTCTCGTGACCTGCCGGTTTTAATTGCTTGACAGTTGCAGGTGGACAAACACGTGATGGATGGATGTGAAGATCCCAAGTGACAATAACATCAAGAAGGAGAAACATGAGAAGATTCAAGTCAAGGCTTCTGCAGCACCGGTGGGGTGGGGTTGGGGGTGGGGGGTCCTGAGCCTTTAAGTTGAAGTGAAACCACCCGTATGGAAGAAGGGTGAGCTCAGATATTGATATCATGTGGGACCAGTCGCCCGTACATCACAGTGCTGCACTGAATCAACAATTTACACGCTTCAATACAGTTTATTTATACAGTGTCAGTTTATAACAAACATCATCTCAAAGCACAACAAGTCCAGTTCACATCAACAGCCCAGATTCAAGGTTATTTATATACAAACAGTTCAATCCAACTGTTACATGATCAGATTTAATGAATTATAAAAGCTCATAAAGAACCAGCTGACTGGGTTGAATCATCATGTCAGAACAACTTCCTTCCTGAGCAACACGAGGAGAGAGTGGAAAGAAACGAGTCATGTTTAACAGGAAGAAACCTGCAGAACCAAGAAACCTCCTGCAGAACCAAGAAACCTCCTGCAGAACCAAGAAACCTCCTGCAGAACCAAGAAACCTCCTGCAGAACCAAGAAACAACCTGCAGAACAAAGAAACCTCCTGCAGAACCAAGAAACCTCCTGCAGAACCAAGAAACATCCTGCAGAACAAAGAAACCTCCTGCAGAACCAAGAAACCTCCTGCAGAACAAAGAAACCTCCTGCAGAACCAAGAAACATCCTGCAGAACCAAGAAACCTCCTGCAGAACCAAGAAACCTCCTGCAGAACCAAGAAACAACCTGCAGAACAAAGAAACCTCCTGCAGAACCAAGAAACCTCCTGCAGAACCAAGAAACAACCTGCAGAACAAAGAAACCTCCTGCAGAACCAAGAAACCTCCTGCAGAACCAAGAAACCTCCTGCAGAACCAAGAAACCTCCTGCAGAACCAAGAAACCTCCTGCAGAACCAAGAAACCTCCTGCAGAACCAAGAAACCTCCTGCAGAACCAAGAAACCTCCTGCAGAACCAAGAAACAACCTGCAGAACCAAGAAACCTCCTGCAGAACCAAGAAACCTCCTGCAGAACCAAGAAACCTCCAGCAGAACCAAGAAACCTCCTGCAGAACCAAGAAACCTCCAGCAGAACCAAGAAACCTCCTGCAGAACCAAGAAACCTCCTGCAGAACCAAGAAACAACCTGCAGAACAAAGAAACCTCCTGCAGAACCAAGAAACCTCCTGCAGAACCAAGAAACCTCCAGCAGAACCAAGAAACAACCTGCAGAACAAAGAAACCTCCTGCAGAACCAAGAAACCTCCTGCAGAACCAAGAAACATCCTGCAGAACAAAGAAACCTCCAGCAGAACCAAGAAACCTCCTGCAGAACCAAGAAACCTCCTGCAGAACCAAGAAACATCCTGCAGAACAAAGAAACCTCCAGCAGAACCAAGAAACCTCCTGCAGAACCAAGAAACCTCCTGCAGAACCGGTCTCAGGATGAGCCATCTTCTGCCTCGACCCACTGGGGTCTGAGAGGACAGAAGAAGACAAACACAGACGAGTTGGACCGGTCAGCAGCAATAATTCTAAACACAAACATGGAGCATGAAGGAACATAGTCAGTATGTTCTCCAGTCCTCCAGCAGTCTGAGTCTATAGCAGTAGAACTAAAGGAACATTAACTATATGACTGAGCAAACAGGAAAGTTTTAAACCTTAGAACTAGAAGACGGTTCTGTCTCATGGATTAAAACTGGAAGCTGGTTCCATAAATGAGACATCACTCAGACATCTCGGGCTAATTTACAGCTTCCAGTTAACCTAACATGTATGTTTTTTGCTCTGTGGGAGGAAACCGGAGTCCTCGGAGAAAACCCCACAGCCAGTCCAGAGGCAAATGTTCTACTTTTTAATTTGACTATATTTCACTGAAACTTGACTTAATACTAACTTTCAACATTTTTCCTCTCTCTCTCTCATAAAGCGAAGCAGTATATTATGAATTATACTTCTGTTTGTCTAACAAGTACTACTAATTGGCTCATCTTCCTCAGCTAATTAAAACTGTGCACACGGATGCATCTGGAGGAATTCATCCATAAAATGTAATTACAAAGAGGCCTTCTATGTGCAGAAGTCTGTTTTTACCACTTACACTCGATCTTCTCAAGTGTTACATTTAGAGCAGCTTTGTGTTTCTTCTCACCGATGAAAACCGGGTATCTGGACCGTTTTCTCCGGTGTTTCCTTCACACACACACACACACAGAGAGAGCTCCACCCACTTCTCCTCAGCTCTCCGTCTGTTACCTGGCTGCCACGTTTACCTCACCTGTTCTCATTTCAGAACCTGTGAATTTACACCATTCTTCACTGCCAGCGTGTCTCAGACACTTACGTGTTGTTTGGGTTTTCGGTTGTTTTCCGGTTTCCACTTGTTTACTCGCCAACTTACCCAGGAGCTGTTATTTTGGATGATGATTAAATAACCTAAACTTTTCATCCCTGATCAAGTCTTGTGGCACAGATGAGCTCCAGAAACATCATGTTTTACATATATTTCATGTTCCAGCTATGTGTGCGCTGATTGTAAATTAGATACACTGACACTGAACCAAGTTTTAAAATGAAGAAGTCTGAAAAATATTAGTCAGGAGGCACATGTTGCTCTGACATGGTAATAACATGCTAATCAGTTGTATTATATACTATATCAACAGGGAGTTTATATTATTGATTTACTAATTAGTTTATGATCCCGTATCTCTGGTGTGGAACAGCGTTATAGACAAAGGACTCATTAAACAGAATCCATTAACACATATGATCTCTTCTGTATCTCCATCTGAACGAATGTTTTGTTTTAATCAAACTTCAAAGTTTTTATTGGTACGTGAAGCTGCATATACTTAGACAAGTTTTCTCAAAAATATCAAATTTATTCCAATTTTAACTTAAACACTGAGTTCTAGTTAATAGGGTTTTATTCACTGGGCTCCGACTATTTAGTTTTGATGCTGACTAGATGAGATTAGGTAAAGGACGTGTCGTGGTTATCAGTGTCAATAAAAAATACATTTAATCAGTGTTTAGATGCTACACGGTGTTATTTTAGTTAGACTCAATGTGTGTAGAGATGATATTTAAATGCTTCTTTGCTCTGAGAAGAAGTCAGAAAAGAGGAGAATTTTATGGGAAGATTGTATCCAAAACTTTTGAAATAAAATTCTCCAGAAAAGATTATCTTTTAGTTATTTTATTTACTTCACAGTTCACGCATTAAAGGGGCCCTAAAAAAAGTTTTTCTGAGTTTTATGTTGAATATTTTAGCTCTACATGTGTTCTTAGGTTTGTACTGGATGTGAAAATTACATAATAACTTCTCTTTCCGTTTTTTTTTCACTTAAACAAGGTGCAGGAATCATACGAGTTCGAAAATCCTATCATTGTGACATCACACTGATTTTGCTCATTAATATTCATCAGCTCGTGCAGTTGAGACCACGCCTCTAAAGTTAGCCGTGCTCTCGTAGGCTAGCCGTTAGCCAATCTGAGTCCAGCAAATTAGCATAATGAATATTAATGACTACCGGCCCAAATCGAGGTCAGTTTTCAAGCAGAATTTCAAAAAATCATACATAACTCCTGAAAAGGGGAAACTTTGGATTGCAGCTTTAATATATCCTAGCTAAGCACTTAGCTAATTCCCAGATGATCATAAATTCTACCTGCTCTTAAAACTCCAGAGTACTTTAGTTGAGGTCCGCTCAGCACTGGCAACCACGTTTTTGTGCCTTTAAGCAACTCTAGAAGATGCATATTCACTTAAAAAGACATGAAACTGATACTGATGTTTAAGCTGCTGTCCAGCTGATTCCTTTGAAGGAGAACTTAACAGCTAAGAAAGTTTAGAAAGTGGAACTTATTTTGCATTAAATGCAGATAGTATTGATTGAAATGATTGATTTTTTTTATGTACTTTATGGGAGACTAATGCATCTCTTTCTCTTGACCTTCTTTGACCATACGTCCACATTTCCTCAGCAGTTCCTTCTCTTGCCTCTATGCTCATTACTCGCCTCCTTCATTTCCTTTCCCACCCACCTGTTATTTGCGTCACAAAGAGGTTTTATGTGATTTACTCAATGTCATTTCCTTTGCTTAGGCTTTGATGTGGCTTTTAAACTCGGAGTAAAATCAGAAAGGCAGATGGATCAGTAGCAATGAGAGCTCATCTGTATACTACAGCGTCGGCATAGCAACTGGCAGCTCTCTTTGTTATTCCTCATTGTATTCTGCATTATTCACTTTCTCCTTCACATATTTCTCCCATTCACATTTCTCACTGCGCACATATGCTTCAGGGCAGGACTGTTTACCACCTATTCCATCCGGAGTGTTGATCTTTTTTCTTCGCTGTCACTTCCCTTTGCTTTCTTTACTCCAAGCTTTCTGTCTCCTGCTGACCACTAACCTTGACAATATTAAGACCTGTGAAAAATATACAGAGTGCCCTGACACCATTTCTATTTTCTGTCAGTTCTATTCCCCACCTGGGCATTTGGCACACCTTTTTTCCATTTACTCCACTTCATTGCGTTGTCAGACTCCGTCTTTTTTGCTTTCTCTCGCCTGTACGCTGACTGAACGTCTGAAAAGAGCTGCTGTCATATTAAACTTCCACTGAGATTGTTATCCTGTTATATAATTTAGCTCAGATTATTTATTCCAATACATGAATAAATACATAAATAAAGCAAGTGAGTTTAATTCTTCAACAATGATTTATTGCACTGGAAACTGCATGGCGTAATGGAGTGTCTTCAGTCAAAAGCTTCTTCAGATCCGCTGAAGCACAGACCGCTACAGGAGATCCTTCCTGTCCACATCTAGAACCCTCTACAGGAGATCCTTCCTGTCCACAGCTAGAACCCTCTACAGGAGATCCTTCCTGTCCACAGCTAGAACCCTCTACAGGAGATCCTTACTGTCCACAGCTAGAACCCTCTACAGGAGATCCTTCCTGTCCACAGATAGAACCCGCTACAGGAGATCGTTCCTGTCCACAGATAGAACCCTCTACAGGAGATCCTTCCTGTCCACAGATAGAACCTTCTACAATAACTCCCTAAAGTAAATCTAAGCTACAACAACATTTAATTTCCCTTCAGGGATTACTAAAGTATTTTTGATGTTGAATTTTTGATTTTGATGTAGCCATTTTATTCTTTTGTGGAGTAACTATATATTCACCTATTTGATTAACTTTAATTTAAGAAATTTATATATAAAAAGATATTTTCTATATTTAGATTTGTATATCTTTTCTGTGTATCGTATTACATTCTATCACATTGTATCATATTAGGATTGGTGACCTGTCCAGGTGAAACTCAGCTGGAGATAGAAACCAGCTTCCTATGATTCTGAACATGAACGAGCAGGTACGGTACAGATAATAACTGACTGTATCATATTGTATCATATTGAACGACATGATGTTTTATATTAAATATGTAACATACTGATCATGTCGTATTATATCACACTGTGTTGTACTATATCGTATTGTGTCTCTTTGTGTTGCATTAAGTCACATGATGTTGTATCATATCATATTTAAATGTTGTATCACAAAGTTACTGCAAGTGGTAAATTTATTAAACTATGTGTACATAACAAAGTTTGATGAATGAGAGTTCTATAAGAAAATAATGAAAAGATTGATAATGCTTTTGTCTGATCTTTTCCTTATTAAATTTCCACTTGGAATTTAGATGTTGATTTTATTTCTTCTTTGTTTATTAATTAACGTTGAATACATTTTCCCTCCCATGTTTTTTTTTTTTTTGTGATAAATTTAAATAAATAACTAGCTGTGATTCATGTGTGTGTAGTTTTAATCTTTGATCTTTCCCCAGGCCTTGATATGATGAATTTCCAGCTCGTTGAAGCAGCATCGCTCTATGGCTGACCAATCACTGATCTGCCTAGAAGCAACACATTATGTTTATTTCAAGTCACCAGTCAGATTAAAAGCGTCAACCTGAGATGATGACAAGCATTTAAAGAATAAGACCAAACAAAAAAAAAAAAACGGAAGTCTTATTTTTAGTAAGCGAGTCGTTGGCATATCACTGCATTATGTAGCTGAAACTCCACATATGATTTTATTTACTGACATCTGTCAGGTTACATAATTACAGGATAGACTCACCTGTTCTAAAGAAAGTAGGTAATCTGTCCCACACCTGAGTCTACTCTAATCTGATTACAGAGCACAAGTTAAACCATAACACAGCAGATTATTTTATGGACAGAACAGATCTGTTAGGAAGGATTATAGGCCAGAGGTTCCAAAAAGTTCCAGCTCCTGACTTACAAGCCTCAGAACAAATTTTTGAATTTTAAACATGTATTTATGAGCTAATTGTAGAAAAACAATTATATTAAATTACATTTTTTATTAATTTGTTTGTTTATTTATTGGGATGATGAGAAATTAATGTTTCAGGAAGGAAGGAAGGAAGGAAGGAAGGAAGGAAGGAAGGAAGGAAGGAAGGAAGGAGAAGTTGATTGGAGGGTTTCAACAGGTGTTATAAACGCCCACCAGGCGGCTCAGACAGCAGCAGCAACAAATGTCACATGGATCATGTTTTCTGAGGCTCTAGTAAAAAACTGAACCCTGAAATAACCCGGGGACGAAAACTGAAGGATCCGTTCGGGGGCCACATCCTCCCGGATCCTGCCACCTGTTTCCAGCGCTCGTTGCGCCTCTCTGATGCCGTCCAATAGGAACGGACGGAGGCGGAGAAAGGAGGCAGAGAAGTTGGAGGAAGGAGTGAGAAACAGAAGCGGAGAGGCAGGGAGCTGGAGATTGAGTGTGAGTCGCTCTTGGCACAGACTTTACTGATCATCTTTAGACTGTTAATTAACGCCCAGGCGCTTTAATACACACACACTCTCATTTTTTTGGGACGCTCAGCCACAGGTTGGCCGATTTAATCCAGTCCTCATGGATTATTCCTCCTCATCCCGCTCCGATTGTCCCTGAACTGGATCGAAATGGGTTCCATCGATGCATCAGCGACGACTGACGGGGAAACAAACTGAACCTTCTGAACGAGAGCAGACGGACGCGACATCTGTGGCGCGCGACGCGCAATTTGACGGGGCGAGGACCTGTGGAGGACGAAGAGACCAGATGATGGGATGGCTGTGACAACATGAAAAAGAAAAAGTGTGGTGGTCTGCTTTCAACCAGCCAGTGATCTGACACAGGACGGGCACCGTGGGAGAAGAGGTCGGAGGTAGGAACGGACGCGGATCAGATGAGGGGGGGGGGGGGGGGGGGG
>SSNP01000055.1:1641163-1680206 GCA_006937955.1 Pachypanchax playfairii
CCCCCCCCCCCCCCCTTCACTTTCTCACTCCCTCTGCTTCTCTGCTCTGGCAGTGGGCGTCAAGCTGGGGGAGTGTGATCGGAAGAGAGGAGCAGCTGGGCGAGAATGAAAGTCTGTGGAAGGAAAGAAGAAAGGGAAGGCGATAATGAAAAGCCTGATTTAGGTTCTTAAGTTACAATCAATGCAGTTTCAATCTGGTGGTGTTGTCTATCAAAACACGAATGAATGAAGATTCGTTTGAGCAGGGCTATTATCATTAAAGGTTTAGTTCAGATATTTTGAAGTGTTGGTTATGTGGAAAGGTTAAAAACAATTAATAGTGAGAAAGTAGCTCTTCTGTTTTGGTCACACGTGAACGTTTTAGATCATTTAGAATCAGAGGAAAATGAAACTGAGGGTTAGCTTTAATTCTCCAAACTGAGGTTCATAAACTTTTAAAGAGGCCACTTCAAACAAATTTCATGACTTTGTGGTTATTTCTTAAGTATTAACCAGTAATATGAAACATTTCATATCTAAAAAACATTAGGAAACACTGATTAACAGACCTTTCAATCTGTCTGTGTTAAAATTCGGGTGGTTCCGGCTCCTTCCGTCAGGCCTCGAGCAGCAGCTCGTTCATATTCATTAGTCGAATTTGCTGGACTCTGATTGGCTAACAAACTAGCCTATGAGAGCAAGGTATACTGTTTCCTGCCCCGCTGCGCATGGCAACAGCACACCGAGTCTCTTCCGGTTTGATACATGTTTGTGCTAACAGCTTTTAGCCAGCAGCATGCTAGGCGTGGTTTCAACTGCGGGAGCTGCCGAATACTAATGAACAAAGGAGTTGTGATGAAACAGATACAGGCCGTTCGGACTCGGGAGAACTCGAGTTTTATCGCCACCTGCGTAGTTTGAGAGATAAAAACTGAAAGAGAAGTTGTTGACCTGTTTTCACACCCACTATGAGGGTAAGAACACCTGTGGACCTAAAATATTCAACAGAAACCTCAGAAAAACAGTTTTTAATAGAAGGGCCTCTTTAACTTCAAAACATCTAAACTGTCTGTCAGGGATCTTCGAGGAAAAACAACATGCAAAATGCTTCAAAACCCCAAAAGTCCAGTGTGAATCCAGCAGCTACTTTAAATGCAGGTATGAGTCCAACAGAATCGGGAGGGTCATCAAACACTCACTTAGATAATTGAGGTGGGCAGGAGCCCACTGGTGGTTGTTGTGAAAAAACGGACAGAGATCACAAAGATAAAAGAGAAGTCAGGAGAGCTGAATGGAACCAGAGGAGAGGAGAGCGCTTCAAGCGGTGGTTTCAACACGTCAAACAGTAGAAGCTTTGAATGATTTCTTCTATCGATTACTGACAATCACTCACCCACACACGCTGTTTAAACTCACACATTGGAAATGGCTGCTGTTTATTGACAGCCGTTCTTGAGACGGCGTGAATGTTGGTGGCGAGATCTAATCAGTAACGAACATTTTCATTGTGAAAAATTACATTCAGACTCAGCGGGACTTGTTTATTTATTTATTTATTTATTTATAATAGTCTCACGCTGCGCTGCCGGTGTGTGCGTATCAACCACAGGTTCCTCTCAGGAGGTCCAGCTGCTCCATCTCGCTCCCAAAAATAGAGACGGAGAGTAAGAATGGAACCAAACAGGGTGAGCGAGCGTGTTGCTGTGCAGGTTTGGTTTGATAAAAGAAAGGTGAACATCGGAGGGCACGACGGTCGTGACTATGAATGTTGCCAGTTAGCGTATTTATATACATGCTCAACAGATTTGAAACCATGCAAACACATTCTGAACCATTTGTCTCGCCTGTCAGTCAAAATCCTTCAGTTCAGTTCAGTTTGCCACCACATCCTTAGAACTCAGATGTTCTCATATACAGTCGGCTGCAGCAATAAACCAGCCAAATATCCTGTGAGACATTATGCAGGGAAAATACCGTGTGATGAAATCATTTATGAGAATGAACAATCTGAATTTTTCTCCCAGGCAGATGGCGACTGAAAAACCCCCAAACACATCTCATGGCTTCTTTATATTGTTACTATAACTCATCTTCACTACTGTACATCATCAGAACATCATGTCGGCTCTTCATTTCTATTAGCAGTTACAGCAGAATGAGGACAGTCGCTCTTATACTGCTTCTATTATTGATATTATCAGGAACAGGGTCCCTGTCTCAGGAATAATCTGGGTTTTCCGACACTTGGTGCCGAAGCATGTGGCCTGTCGATGTCAGATGAGCGGATCATTTCACAAAGGCCCACACGAGTCCTCGGGGGCCGCGCTCCACCACACGTTTCAGGCCTGCAATGCAACACGGCTGTTCTCAGAGAATGCACAGCTGTTGTCAAATTCACCTGTCACACTGTCAGCACACTTGCTTGACACGTGTGTGACGCAGTGGGGAGGGGTTAGCGAGTGGGTTCTGGATCTGCTGTACATGGAAACAAGCCTTTTATCAACAGTGTTTCTGTAAAAGGTTCTCAGAAAGTCGTGATGAACATTCAGAGCTGCTGAAATTTGTGCACAAAGTTTTTGGTTTTATTTATGTGTGAAAGGTCAAATGAAAAAAAAAAACAGCTGGTCAACTTCCTCTCTAAAGAACATACAAATATAATCGGAGTTTATTGGATTATTTCCACAAAATTAAATTTAAAAATATTTTTCTACTATTGAAAAAACACAGAAAATGACCTGAAATCAACAGAACCATAATGTGTCCACATATAACGATGTATTAAAGGGTTTTTATTGTCGCTTAGCTACCTGTCACCACACGTTCTTAATTACTTTAACGATAAAAAGGGTCCAGATGTAATTATGTAAAGGCATTTTAACAAAAAATGTGGTAAAAAATATTAATTATAGAGTTAAAATTAATTAGACAGAAAGATGTTTGTTTTCAGTAACAAGCAAATTTGATGTTACCGACATTTAAACAGATTGATGTAATTTAAAAGCCAATTTTAGCCTGTCTGCAAACACATTATTGAACTTAGCTGATAAAACATGACTAATTGCAGAACACAGTGTCATTTACTATCAGAACCTCAACAATCTTGTTTTCTGTGTCAGTTTTGAACATTTAATAACATTTTTGCACTGTGATGTGTTTATGATTGCATACAGCTCTGTCTCTCATAGGAGACATGCATGATGAACATAAATAACTATACACTCACATGAGAGACTCCTACAAGCAGCTGCAAGGAACAAACACAACTTGATCTGCTGGTAACGTGTTAACAGTCAACATCAGCTGGGCAGGTTGGTTTTAGGCCTCTCTGGGACACTGTTTGTCACTAGTTAAGCCCACACATTCCAACATGGACAGGGTTACTTGCTGTTTTACGTTTCATGATGTTGGCTCTACTTCTAGATTATCATCCTGAATTAGAAGTCACAAGTAAAAGTGATCAGTTGTCTCAGATTCCTGTACTTTATATGTAGTTTAGTGAGTCTTTTAGTTTCAGCAGTCGGCAGTGTACGGTGTCATTATTGATTGACCAAAACACAAACATTACATGAAGGAATGTATCAAACTAGACACTGCGGTTGTTGTTGTGACAACTAAAGTGATGATTCAGATCTATTAAAGTGGGGTTTTGTCTTGATAGCTCACTGAACAGCCTCAGTTTGGAGAAAAAGAGTTCCAATCTGATTGGATTGATGAGCTAACGGTTAGTTCAACAAGCTAACGGTTAGCCCAAGCCAAGACCAAGGCAGATTGTTGGTGCCTCTAAACAACTCCAGTCTTTAAAATTTCAGAACATTTTATAGAAATATATTTATGAGCTTTTGCACCACGATTACTTTCATTTTTCTGATTTTACAGCTAGCTGTAACAGAATCACCTTGTCATGTGAAACTGACAGTCATTGGAAAGGTCAAGTGAACCATTATTGTATGCATGTATTGTATGCGTCAGCGTCAGCGTCAGGAGTGGCAAAATTACATGTAAAGTCTTTGGTTGAGTCCGTCAGAGTCTCTGTGGCGCTTTGTGAGCATTAGCAGCGTCAACTTTTCAAGTTTTCAAGTGGGAAAGCTTGAAACGCAGCAATGCAAAAGTTCTGCTAGCAGAACTTTTGACACTCTTGAAGCGGCGCGTCAACCAACCAGAGCGTGTCATTGTAGTGATGTCACTGCACGTAACTTAAATGAAGCGGGAGCAGAAAAAAATTAATTTCAACAATGGAAGACAAGCTTATCGCTGATGTACTGACGTCAACGTTGTCAAGCTTTATTAACCAAATAATGCTACGCCACTCACTCGATAGGATCCGCCATAGTTCAGAACATCCAGCAACAGAGGAAGTCCCGCCTACGTGCTCTTTTTGGCTCAGAAGTGGCAGGCGTTGCAAGCTTCCAGATCTATGTCTAGCCCCTTGTGAAGTTAGTGCTAAACATAGATCTGGGATTTCGTCTGAAAAGGGGAAGGTCATGTGGTTTAATATTTTGAGCTGATTGGTGGATGCACTAGCAAGTGTCTGCCTACCATGATTTGTCTTTAGCCAGTTACGGTAAATCAAGTTCTTGCCAAATCCAGTCGGGAGAAAAGAACACACATCATTACCACCAAGTTCTTACGTTTGCTTATTTTTCAATGAAGAAATCATCTCTAGTTCTCCTAAAACAGATTCAATAGCCATTTCTATGCATACGTTCACTGGGGCGGCCATGTTTGTTTTGCTTTGCCTAGGCACTTGCTGCTATCGTCATAATGCTAACACATGATTGGTCCAATCCATCAGTGCAATTGAGTCAGATGGTTTGGTTAGAGCAGGACAAGATGGATTTTCGTGGGTTTTGGAAAACTCAAAATCTTGCGAGAATGCAGCTGCAGCGCAAGGTTACCAAACTGAGGCTGTTCAAAGAGTTTACAAGTAGGATATTAATTGTTTATAACCTCTCCCCAAAGACTCGCTTTAACTGATTTATCCTTTTAAATGCTTTTTGAAGAAATATATTTGTGAGGGGATTTTTTGGCAGCTCTTTGTTTAAAATGTGTCCCTGAGAAATCTTTGTTTGAAAGGAAGGATAACTTTGTCCTTTTGTCCACCCCCTTATGTTTAACCCTCAATGTGAAGATAAAAAGTATTCTTAGATCTAATTGCAGTCCTGTGTATTGTAGTTATTACAGCCACCCTCTGACAGAACTATAAAGCCTAATTTGCTTCAAACTATTAACAGATAAAATTCTTCAAGCTTTTTTAATATTTTAAAGGTGCGCTTGGATTTTTTAACAATAACTCAACAACTGGGCTGCTTGTTTTATTGATTAACAGCACTGCTCTCTTGTGTTCTACTGTTTCTTTAGTTGTTGTTTCTCTGAAGAAGAGTGTTTATGTTCTTCCTCTTGGTATTTCTCATATATCTCTTCGTTCTCCTGAGGGGGGGTCATTGCCATCTCATACAGCTTAGAACATCTTCATCCTCCCTACACTTATGCCATTTCTCCTTTCTCACTTTTCTTTCTATGACATTTCTCACAGGCATTTATTGGGAGACCTTTCCAGACCTTTCTCTGCTTGACCACTTACAGATGCTGTGTGCTGCTTTTCAGACGGTTCACGATGATGATCGGGTAATTTAACTGCCATCATTTTCTTTAAAGGAGCTATCAGCTGCCTCTGCACTTCTGCGCTGTCTTTTCTTCTTCCTCCTCCTCCTCCTCCTCTCTTTTCCTCCACTCCACACTCCCTTCATCACAAGCTTCTAAGGGACTCCAGATCCCTTAGGTCTGGCTAACAGGTATAAATATGCCCATTTCTTTCAATGTAACAAGACTTCTCCATATGTGTGTGTTTGAGTGTGTTGGTATACTTGCATCACTCCATGATAAACATTCATGTGACGTGTGTATACACATCTATGGAATGCGTGTCTTTTTGCCAGTTTGTGCTGAGCTCTGTCAAAGTAAACCGTGGATGCACCTGGTAATACGTGAGTGTTCACATCACTCTTTTTCTGGATTTAATTGAGTGTGTATGGCTGTAATAGCTTGTGCCAAAGTGAAGTCAAGTGTGTGTGTTGTGTGTGTGTGCGTGTGCGCGTGTGTGTGTACGTTTATCCTGGTAAGGTGAAATCGTTTTTCTGCCTGCTGCCTGTTTCCCTGGAGACTGATTGCAAGAAGGCATCTCTCTGACAGGAGAGAATCCCAAGGCTAAGTCATTAGAACACACACACAAACACACACATGCACGTTCACTGATGTTCATTCTAATCATACGGACTGAACGGCTTATCGCTGCTAATGTAACATGTTGTAATCAACATGCATTTGCCTTTTGTATTGGTGTCGATGATGTGGGGATGTTAAGGAAAGCCCTTAAGATATTAACCTGTGTGTGTGAGTGTGTGTGTGTGTGAGTGTGTGTGTGTGTGTGTGTGTGTGTGTAGGCGGCTGCGTGGCGGCCTTCCAACTAAACTAAAGAAGCTGAAAAAGCTCATTATCTCAGCATGCTGTCCACCAAGACACTGATCAATGCACACTAATCTCGCATATTCTACTCAGCTGGACAAACAGAAAAGGAAACATGCACTTAAATAAACACGTGCGTGTGCGTTTAAACGTTTTCTAAACAGCTTCCAGAAGTTGGGATAAAATGCAGTCAATCTAACTCTAATTAAAATAGCACATCACAACAAAAAGGAAGCAAAAGTTTTCAGTTTGAGAGTTTTGCAGAAATCTCTGCACATAGCACACTAACGTAATCTTGAATTAAATGGCTGATGACCTTCAAACCCCGAGTAGCACAATATATAACACAATTTAATACATTTTTCAGTGAAATCACTTCAAAAACTCAGCAGAACTTTTGAAAACCGTTTTCAGTGAACACAGTTTGCAAGGTAAAGTTGGTATGTGACTGCTGGTGGCTGGTGGGAGACGCACCTGTGAGAAAATCCACAAATTTACAGTTGAAATCCCACTGAATTGGCAGCACTGGGTACATTCAGGATTTAACCTGCGATAGATCAAGATTTAACCTGCGATAGATCAAGATTTAACCTGCGATAGATCGGGATTTAACCTGCGATAGATCAAGATTTAACCTGCGATAGATCAAGATTTCACCTGCGATAGATCGGGATTTAACCTGCGATAGATCAGGATTTAACCTGCGATAGATCGGGATTTAACCTGCGATAGATCAAGATTTAACCTGCGATAGATCAAGATTTAACCTGCGATAGATCAAGATTTAACCTGCGATAGATCAAGATTTAACCTGCGATAGATCAAGATTTAACCTGCGATAGATCAAGATTTAACCTGCGATAGATCAAGATTTAACCTGCGATAGTTTAGCCACCCTGATACATTTCCTGGCTTCCTCACTGACCAGTTGCATATGCATAATATGCTTCTAAGTGGTATCTTATACATAAAAACATGCTAATTTAACAGTATTACAAATATGTGCACATCAGTAGCATTAAATGTAAAAAAAGAAACCAAAATATATCAGTAGGATATTCCTTAGCTCTCATTTTTTTCATAGTTTTAGACTTGTCTACATATTATAGCAGTATAAAAGAATTCCAGAAATTCAGTCATGGATTTTGGTTTTGATGCGTCACCCCAAAATTTTCAGTGGTCCCATCTGGCCACCCCAACAAAACATTCCGGAGGCGCCACTGTCTCACATTTCTCAGGTTGAGTTCCAGACTCAGTTATAGTGAAGAAATGTTTATGTATCCAAACAAATTGTTTTCATGTAGGGTATAACAAGTTTATTGATTAATTTGTTTGAATTAATTATTTGTTATGCACAAACACTGGGAATAAGGACTGAATTACTTTAATAATATTTAGATGACTGTCTTCCCGTCAGTAAATACATGGCAGTTTGTCACTGGGCAAATTAATTATCTTGATATCAGTATTGACCCAGCTTTAGCTTTAGCAATGTTTGAAGACTTGATTACTTTGATGTCTACTAAATCATCTACCTGAATTTTGTAATTTTTACTGATTCTTGTTTGGATTTTTCACCCACTAAGGTGAATGTAGCTGAAAGAATCTGGACTTTTAAATTTGTACCCACCTACCTAACGTTGTCACATCATGTTGACATCAAAGTTAACCAGCATATTTTATTTGTTGAATCTGTAAACGACGGGAAATAGAGACAATTTGACTGTGTTATTTCACCACAAACACTCAGGCGGATGTTACTGAACACATTCAGGTGTGATCAAGTTTACAGAAATGTGACCCTGAAGCTGAAGCTTTTAAGTAAAATTCAGACAATTTTCATTTATTCTCGAAATCATACGCACTTTGCTGGTTGCCTGGCAACCTAACTGAGCATATCTCAAAACTTTCATATTTCTTTTTATGCTCAGTTTTTGTCAAACATTCAGTATCTCAATAAAATACCTTTTTAACATACGGCTGTATGTTAAAACTCAGTGTTTTATGATTTTGGGTGAATATTTATATTATTATATGATTACTATTTTATCATTTAGAAAAGGTTTTCAACAATGTACACATTAGTTGTTTTACTTGTAAAAGTCCTTTTCAGCTTATACTCTAGATTTATTGAAAATAAATACAAAATAAAGAGTTGTTTTACTCTAAAGCTTGCTAGCTGTTCTAGATGTTAGCTTGTTAAGAGACTGCTGGCTAATGAGCTACACTGTTTCTAAGCAAACACTTTTTAACCACAGCTGTATAAAATTCTGTTTGTTTTAACTATTAAAGATTAGTTTTACTGTAAGTTTAATCTAGAAAGAGCAACAAACAAACAAACAAAAAAAAAAACATGTTATTGTCAGCAAAAATCAACTTTCTAGCAAGCTGCCTTGATAAAATGTCGCTTTTTAGTCAGTTTTTAAGCTGTCAGTAAAACAACACAACAGTTCAATATCACTATTTAGTTATTGGCAAATTTGAGTTCTCATAAAATTGTAATTAAGTCGTAGGTTCTAAAAAACATTTCGAACAATTCAAAAATATTTTAGGTTGTATCACCATGGCAACATTTCTAAGTGAAGTGCAAACCCTATTTTTTGTATGGTCATTTTTATACAGTGGTTGACAGTTATATGCACAACCTCGGTGCCCGGCATTTTTGTGCATATGAGCGTTGTGTGCATTTATCCGTCTGTGGTCATTTGGACTGTAAACATGGGTAGCAGTGTAAACACGGGTAACAGATAATTGGAAATCATGTAATAACGCAATTAAAATATATTAGGAGAATAAAACTCTCAAACAGACCGAGTTATATACTCGTAGAGCAGATCCACTATGACACTGTAAGTAAACAGATGCGCCAGAGATGCGCGCGCATGGACACGACGGTGACGACACAGATTAAGTTACAGTTACAGTTACAGAACAGAACGGTTTTCTATATCGGATATTAAGAACTCATGATCGGGCACTAAGAACTAGACACGCGTGCGTAAACGCCAAAGCAGTCTAGTTCCACACCCCAAACAGCGAGAGTGTGTGTGAGAACACCAGCGGAGGTGCACAGTCAAGTAACTAGTGAGAAACAGCGAGATTCAGTGAGATGCATGTATGATACCTCCAAATGTTTTGTGCAAATAACCGTCTGAGCTGTGCATATAAACATATTGGTTCTCTATGACACAGGAACGTGCCCAGCAGTTTTGTGCATATAAGCGTTGTGCATATAAACACACTTTCGGTAGTGAAACACACTGATGCTGATTGAGTGAGACGATGACTAACACAAAGTGGGATCTAATGCTGCTCTGCTTTGCTGAGCCAGTCAGCATCCAGCATACTTAGTGTATGCTTCTCTGCCACCAATAATGACCTGTGTATGTAATCAAAGGGCAAAACAATTGAAGAAGCATATACCTGAATGACAAAGACCCATTGTCTATGATAATTTTGTACTTTCAGTGGGCCGGTATGAACCGGTACACTGTACTCCACCATTTTACCTCTCAGTGTACCAAAACTTTTTTCCAGCATACCAGGATTTTCTAAAGTTTCCTCATATTGAATCATATGAATTAAAAGATGAAGTTTTGAGATCAAAAGATTGTTTTGGCGCTCAACGCTTGCCGTACATTCAAGTGGACATAGATGTCTAGGATGAGAGTAGAATCAGAGGAAAACGATGACGGCTATGATGTCGACCTGGTTAGAAATGGATATTAAAAGATAGATAATATTGTTAAAGTCTTTTGGGTTTGTTGAGGCCTAATACTGAGATGAAATATAATTTACTGAAGGAAACATTACAGTAGTAAACATATTGAAATCTGAAGTATAAAACTGACTGATCACTTGTTTTATATTTTTAATGAGCTTTTATTTTATACCTTTCTTTTTTCAGTGTTATTTTTCATGTCCATGTTGACGCCACAAGGCTGAAAGTTAATGAAAGTGACTCCGTGACATTTTGAATTTGGCTCATGTGGATTAGATTTAAAACTGCCTTTTTTCTTTGTAATTTCTATACAGTGAAATTATTGATCTATAGATCTGTTCCATATTCATATGACATTAAAGGGGTTCTCTCTCCCACTTATTTGTTTCCGCTTAAAGCCCTGATGATATTTACATATGCTTCCATATAAAATCTGCAATTTATTGAAGCCATAAAAGTCCTAGCATGATGTAACAAGGGATTACTGAATGAAGTTGATATCGTGGTATGATGGTGATGGTTTGAGTCTGTATTGGTTGGAGGTGTGAACATATATGTACTGTATGTTAGTCACATGATAAACTGGCCTGTTCAATCACACCTCACCTCTCACCCATCATCAGGGAAACCACTCAACCAAACTAAAAAAAATACAAATAAAACAGGCTTTATATTGTGGTCATATGACATAGTTCATAAGAAAAATCTTTTCGACGTCTTTTCACCATCGTCAATTATTTAAAGGAAAATTTTTTGATAATCTCCTAGAGAACGAGATTAAAGACATTATTTAGACCTGGTGTTACACACATGATTGTGATTATGTTATAAAATTGGGAGATAAAATGAAAAATGTACTAATATAATTATTCCATAGACACTTTGTGTATGATCTTATATCATAAGTGTGTCTATTAGTTTTATTATTACACCAAAAAAATCCCACCTAGTGCAGCTTTGTGGGTATGGACATGCAGAACACTGAACTAACTTCTAATCGGTACTTGGCTGAAGGTGGCGTGCTTTTAACTTTAAAATGTTCACATGGTGGTTTCCATGTATCAGACTGTGTGACAGGACAAAGCAGCTTAAAGGGAATTAATGACTTTTTATTACCTTATATCACAATGCTGCTCATCTTCTTTACTATGTTCTGTAAAATGTACAACCAGAAGGAGATACAGCAAAGTTTTAACTCTTTACCCTTCAACAGTGTATGTTAACTTTGACAAACGGACGGAATCTTTTTTAAAATATCTAAAATAAGTTTGCGCAACCCACTTTTAAAAAATAAGTATTCAGGTGTTCTACATTTTACTGATCAGATGCCATATGATCCACCTGTTAACCACAATCTGGCATCAGTTCATGGATGTTTTTAGTTGTTGGTACATGGCGGGTGTTTGAACTTTGCTAGCAGCAGTACATCTAGTGTCTGAATTTAAGCCAACATCATTTCCTGTTCTTGTTACATGCCGGCAAATAGATCAATTTCAAATTTTTAACTTCTGGTTACAGAGAAATAAAGCAGCAGATACACAAATAATGTACAAGATGACTGGAGAAATTAGGAAGGTGTTGAGAAAAGCACGCTTCTCTCAGTCTGTCAGTGCTCATCTGTCATGGCCGTGTTTTGTGCGAACCCTCTTACAAGCACAACCCCAGGACGACAAAACAGTTTTAAAGTGTTTAATGAAAACTGATAAGTACAAAGCCAGGCACGAGATTCCTGTGCAGCTGGCGGAAACAGGAACTGGGCCTCACTGGATGGAACCGTGAGTATCTAGGTGCGGAGAACACAGGTTAGTGATCTGGGGATATGATGATGGAGCAAGCATGAGAATAAGGAGAGGTCTTACGTTGATGGCGCTGATGGTGGTTGTGAGAGGAGGAGTGGTTGGCGGCTGAGAGAACGACTGTGGGTCCGGATGGAGGTGTGCAGGTGCTGGAGGGTGAACAGATCAGCTCTGAGTCCGTGGTTGTCCAGCAGGTGCAGCTCCGGGGAGGAAGAGACAGGCAGAGAGCAGGTCCGGGGAAACCAAGCTTGGCGTGGGAGCCTGTGGAAACGGCTGCTCTCCAGGATAGGAGGTACGGATCTGCGGGAAGGCGTCAGGTCCGGGTGAAGCTCCTGGGGAAAGGAAAAACAGACCAAGCGTTATAGAGCTCGTCTTGAGGGAAAAAATCAGGTCAGTAATATTAGCCACTCTACCACAAGAGAAGAGAGAACTATCTGGCGCCTGTCTCGTGTTGATCCTCCCCTTAAATCTCAACTCAGGTGATGAGGAGAATGAGCCACACCTGCCGCTCCAGAGCTGATCCACCTGTTGGAAGGTTTGTTAATCACACCCACACACACACTCACACCCACAGGCAGCTCAGCCACACAACAGTACCCCCCCCCCTAACGACCGCCTCCAGGCGGTCGCGCCGAAGAAGATGGGAGGGAAGAGGACGACGAGGCGGAGGACGCTTCAAAGTCCTCAATGAGGGAGGGGTCCAAGATGAAGGACCGGGGAACCCATGAGCGGTCCTCCGGGCCATAACCCTCCCAGTCCACCAGATATTGGAAGCCCCGCCCCCGAGGTCGGACGGCCACAATCCGCCGGACCGTGAAGGCCGGGTGGCCGTCAATCATACGGGCGGGCGGGGGGGAAGGCGGTGGAGGGCAGAGAGGGCTGGTAACCACAGGCTTCACTTTGGACACGTGGAAAATGGGGTGGACACGGAGGTGGGACGGGAGCTGGAGTCTGACGGTCGCTGGACTGGGGACGGCCTCCACGGTGAAGGGGCCCAAGAACCGTGGGGAGAGCTTCCGGGTAGAGGCCTTGAGAGGGAAGTCCTTTGAGGCGAGCCAGACCTTTTGTCCCGGGGAGTAGGTAGGAGCCGGGATGCGTCTGCGGTCCGCACCCGCCTTTGTCTTCGCCGCCGTGCGCTCCAGCGCACGCTTGGTACAGGCCCAGATGCGGCGGATCTGGCGGATGTGGGTGCGGACCGTGGGGATGACCGGCTCTGGGCAGGAGGAAGGGATGAGTGTGGGTTGGTAGCCGAGGGAGCACTCGAAGGGTGAGAGCCCCGTGGCAGACGAAATGTGCGAGTTGTGTGCGTACTCAACCCAGGAGAGATGCTGACACCATGTGGCTGGATTTTCGTCGCACACACAGCGCAGCATACTTTCCATCTCCTGGTTGAGCCGCTCACACTGCCCATTCGTCTGCGGATGGAACCCAGATGTGAAACGGGGCGTGGCTCCCAGCATCCCACAGAACTCTCTCCAGACCCTGGCAGTGAACTGGGTGCCCCGATCCGAAAGGACCTCCGTCGGGATGCCATGCAGACGGAACACATGGCGGAACAGGAGGCGGGCGGTCTCAGGGGCTGACGGGAGCTTGGGAAGAGCGATGAGGTGGCATGATTTAGAAAAACGGTCAATGATAGTGAGAATGACGGACTTGCCTTTGGAGACCGGGAGGCCGGTGACAAAGTCCAGGGCGATGTGGGACCAGGGTCTGGATGGCACGGGAAGCGGCTGCAGGAGTCCAGCTGGAGGCCGATGGGACGGCTTGCTGCGGGCACACACACAACAAGCAGACACAAATTCTCCTACATCTTTGTGGATGGCTGGCCACCAGAAATACCTTTGTAGGAGGGCGATGGTTCGACTGGTGCCAGGATGGCAGGAGAACCTGGTGTTGTGCCCCCAGCGGATCACCTGCGCCCGGACAGAGGATGGGACATAGAGCCGGTTGGGAGGTCCTCCTCCAGGGTCTGGCTCCGCCTCCTGCGCTCGCCGGATCAGCCCCTCGATATCCCAGGTGAGTGAGCGGACGAAGCAGGACCCAGGTAGAATGGTGTCCGTCCGCTCCTCCGGGAGCTCGGGCTGGTGAAGGCGGGAGAGCGCGTCCGGCTTCTGGTTCTTGGACCCCGGCCGGTAGGAGATGGAGAGGTGGAACCTGGAGAAAAATAGGGACCAGCGGAACTGGCGGGGGTTGAGCCGCTTGGCAGATTGCAGGTAAACAAGGTTTTTGTGATCAGTCCAGATTATGATGGGAAGTTGTGTACCTTCGAGCCAGTGCCTCCATTCCTCCAGCGCTAGCTTGATGGCTAGGAGCTCCCTGTCCCCGATGTTGTAGTTGCGCTCGGCCGGCGTGAAGCGCTTGGAGAAGAAAGCGCAGGGATGGAGCTTGTTGTCCGCCGCCGAGCGCTGGGACAGGACCGCTCCCACACCCTCCTCAGAGGCGTCCACCTCCAGGGTGAACTGAGCGCCGGGGTCCGGGTGGATGAGGATGGGTGCTGCCGTGAAGCGCTGCTGCAGGTTCCTGAAGGCGGCTTCAGCCTCCGGGCCCCAGTGGAACGGCACCTTGGGAGATGTCAAGGCCGTAAGGGGTCCCACAATGAGACTAAAGCCGCGGATGAACCTACGGTAAAAGTTCGAGAATCCCAGGAACCGCTGCAGCTGCTTCCGGCAGGCGGGCACTGGCCACTCTTCCACTGCTTTGGTCTTGGCGGGGTCCGGTCTGATCTGTCCACCCTCTAAAATAAAGCCGAGAAAGGTTATTGATGGTGTGTGGAACTCACATTTCTCGGCCTTTATGTAGAGCCGGTTCTCCAGGAGCCGTTGGAGGACCAGCCGGACGTGTCTTTGATGTTCCTGGGGGTCTGAAGAAAAGATGAGTATATCGTCTAGATAGACAAAAACAAACTGGTGAAGGAAGTCTCTAAGAACATCGTTTATGAGATTCTGAAAAACTGCTGGTGCGTTAGTGAGTCCAAAGGGCATGACGGAATATTCATAGTGGCCTATGTGGGTCTTGAACGCTGTCTTCCACTCATCACCTGCCCGGATGCGGACGAGGTGATAAGCGTTCCTGAGGTCGAGTTTAGTGAATATGGTTGCTTTTTGGACAGGCTCGAAAGCGGACGAGAGTAACGGGAGTGCATACTTGTTTTTAACTGTGATGTGATTTAAACCTCTGTAGTCGATGCAGGGACGGAGTGTGCCGTCTTTCTTTGCCACGAAGAAGAAACCGGCTCCAAGGGGAGATGATGAAGGGCGGATGATTCCAGCCTTTAGAGAGTCCTTGATGTATGATTCCATGGCTTCTCTCTCGGCCCGGGAAAGATTGAACAAACGGCCCGCCGGGAGAGGTGCACCGGGCAGCAGATCGATACAGCAATCATACGGCCGGTGCGGCGGGAGAGAGACAGCCAGGTCTTTGTTGAAAACCTCACTTAGGTCATGATATTCGGGGGGAACCTTGGTTAAGTCTGGCGGTTGCTGTGGGGCCGAAGAAGCGGGAACACCCACCGGAAGTGCAGACTGTAAACACTGCTGCAGGCAGTGCGGGCTCCAGGAAAGAATACGGTTATGGACCCAGTCTATTTGAGGACTATGTTGGACCAGCCAGGTATCCCAGGACTATGGGCACCTCCGTGGTGGGGTAAACGAAGAACTTGATGGTCTCTCGGTGATTACCGGAGACCACGAGTCAGTGCAGTGGGAAATAGACGCCATTAGGCTTCCGTCTAAAGCGCGCACACTAAGAGGCGCAGGCAGTGGGGTTACAGATAGGTGACACTTTTTAACTAAATCAGGATGAATTAAGTTCTTTTCCGAACCGGAGTCGACCAGTGCTAGACACTTGAACGGCTCCTGGTTCTTATTAAAAATGGAGACGGGGAAAGTCAAACGGGGATTTGAGCACTTTCCGCCCGCCAGGACCCCCATCCTTACTAGCGGGCGCTCTCGTTTGACGCTAGCTGGCAGTTGTTAACCATGTGAGTGGGAGAAGCACAGTAGAGACAAACCCCATCGGCGAGACGTCGCCTCCTTTCAGCCTGGCTGAGACGAGCCCGTCCCAGCTGCATCGGTTCGGGTGAGGGAAGGCGAACCGGCCGCCGTCTGGGCGGCGGAGAGGCTGCTCGTTCCTGGACGGAGGAGGCTGAGACCCGGGAACGAAGTCTCTCCCGAGCCCGGTTGTCCAGCCGGATGGCTAGCTTGACCAGCTGGTTGAAGGTAGCGGGACAGTCGCGACCTGAGAGCTCATCCTGCATCTTCTCCGTGAGCGCGTTCTTAAAAACCCCCCGTAGGGCAGAGTCGTTCCATGCCGTTCGGGCAGCCAGGGTGCGGAACTCGATGGCAAAGTCCGCCACCGACTGCTTCCCCTGGCGAATCCGGAGCAGCTGGTCCATCGCCTCCTCTTCCGTCTCCTCCGAGTCGAACGTCTGCTTAAAAGCATCCAGAAACTCCTCGTATTCTGAGTGTTCGAGGGGGTTGGAGTCGAGGTAGGCCTCCGCCCACCTGAGGGCTCTGTCGCGCAGCCAGCCCACCAGGAAAGAGATCCGGCTGGCGTCTGTGCCAAAAGAGTTGGGAGAACTGTTAAACACTAGGTTACATTGAAGTAGAAATCCTTTACACTTACGGAGATCTCCGTCATAGGGCTGTGGGTTTGGAGGAGCGACCCCTCGATGGACTGGCTCAGGAGGTGCGACGGGAGGAGACGCTGCCCGGGGCTCTGACGAGGAGAGATCCGTCATCCGTGTGTCGGTGTCCGCCAGGTGCGCGGTTAGCTCCGAGATCCGCCGGGTAAGTCGGTCCATATTGTTCATGAGGTGGGTCTGTTGTTGCGCCATCTCCTGTAGGAAGTTCTCATGCTTGCCCAGGAGGATTCCCTGTTGGGAGAGTGCGGCCTGGAGCTGTGCCGTAGGGTTCTGGTGGCCAGATAGTTCTGTCATGGCCGTGTTTTGTGCGAACCCTCTTACAAGCACAACCCCAGGACGACAAAACAGTTTTAAAGTGTTTAATGAAAACTGATAAGTACAAAGCCAGGCACGAGATTCCTGTGCAGCTGGCGGAAACAGGAACTGGGCCTCACTGGATGGAACCGTGAGTATCTAGGTGCGGAGAACACAGGTTAGTGATCTGGGGATATGATGATGGAGCAAGCATGAGAATAAGGAGAGGTCTTACGTTGATGGCGCTGATGGTGGTTGTGAGAGGAGGAGTGGTTGGCGGCTGAGAGAACGACTGTGGGTCCGGATGGAGGTGTGCAGGTGCTGGAGGGTGAACAGATCAGCTCTGAGTCCGTGGTTGTCCAGCAGGTGCAGCTCCGGGGAGGAAGAGACAGGCAGAGAGCAGGTCCGGGGAAACCAAGCTTGGCGTGGGAGCCTGTGGAAACGGCTGCTCTCCAGGATAGGAGGTACGGATCTGCGGGAAGGCGTCAGGTCCGGGTGAAGCTCCTGGGGAAAGGAAAAACAGACCAAGCGTTATAGAGCTCGTCTTGAGGGAAAAAATCAGGTCAGTAATATTAGCCACTCTACCACAAGAGAAGAGAGAACTATCTGGCGCCTGTCTCGTGTTGATCCTCCCCTTAAATCTCAACTCAGGTGATGAGGAGAATGAGCCACACCTGCCGCTCCAGAGCTGATCCACCTGTTGGAAGGTTTGTTAATCACACCCACACACACACTCACACCCACAGGCAGCTCAGCCACACAACANTTCTTTGCCACGAAGAAGAAACCGGCTCCAAGGGGAGATGATGAAGGGCGGATGATTCCAGCCTTTAGAGAGTCCTTGATGTATGATTCCATGGCTTCTCTCTCGGCCCGGGAAAGATTGAACAAACGGCCCGCCGGGAGAGGTGCACCGGGCAGCAGATCGATACAGCAATCATACGGCCGGTGCGGCGGGAGAGAGAGAGCCAGGTCTTTGTTGAAAACCTCACTTAGGTCATGATATTCGGGGGGAACCTTGGTTAGGTCTGGCGGTTGCTGTGGGGCCGAAGAAGCGGGAACACCCACCGGAAGTGCAGACTGTAAACACTGCTGCAGGCAGTGCGGGCTCCAGGAAAGAATACGGTTATGGACCCAGTCTATTTGAGGACTATGTTGGACCAGCCACGGGTATCCCAGGACTATGGGCACCTCCGTGGTGGGGTAAACGAAGAACTTGATGGTCTCTCGGTGATTACCGGAGACCACGAGAGAAACAGAGTCAGTGCAGTGGGAAATAGACGCCATTAGGCTTCCGTCTAGAGCGCGCACACTAAGAGGCGCAGGCAGTGGGGTTACAGATAGGTGACACTTTTTAACTAAATCAGGATGAATTAAGTTCTTTTCCGAACCGGAGTCGACCAGTGCTAGACACTTGAACGGCTCCTGGTTCTTATTAAAAATGGAGACGGGGAAAGTCAAACGGGGATTTGAGCACTTTCCGCCCGCCAGGACCCCCATCCTTACTAGCGGGCGCTCTCGTTTGACGCTAGCTGGCAGTTGTTAACCATGTGAGTGGGAGAAGCACAGTAGAGACAAACCCCATCGGCGAGACGTCGCCTCCTTTCAGCCTGGCTGAGACGAGCCCGTCCCAGCTGCATCGGTTCGGGTGAGGGAAGGCGAACCGGCCGCCGTCTGGGCGGCGGAGAGGCTGCTCGTTCCTGGACGGAGGAGGCTGAGACCCGGGAACGAAGTCTCTCCCGAGCCCGGTTGTCCAGCCGGATGGCTAGCTTGACCAGCTGGTTGAAGGTAGCAGGACAGTCGCGACCTGAGAGCTCATCCTGCATCTTCTCCGTGAGCGCGTTCTTAAAAACCCCCCGTAGGGCAGAGTCGTTCCATGCCGTTCGGGCAGCCAGGGTGCGGAACTCGATGGCAAAGTCCGCCACCGACTGCTTCCCCTGACGAATCCGGAGCAGCTGGTCCATCGCCTCCTCTTCCGTCTCCTCCGAGTCGAACGTCTGCTTAAACGCATCCAGAAACTCCTCGTATTCTGAGTGTTCGATGGGGTTGGAGTCGAGGTAGGCCTCCGCCCACCTGAGGGCTCTGTCGCGCAGCCAGCCCACCAGGAAAGAGATCCGGCTGGCGTCTGTGCCAAAAGAGTTGGGAGAACTGTTAAACACTAGGTTACATTGAAGTAGAAATCCTTTACACTTACGGAGATCTCCGTCATAGGGCTGCGGATTTGGAGGAGCGACCCCTCGATGGACTGGCTCAGGAGGTGCGACGGGAGGAGACGCTGCCTGGGGCTCTGACGAGGAGAGATCCGTCATCCGTGTGTCGGTGTCCGCCAGGTGCGCGGTTAGCTCCGAGATCCGCCGGGTAAGTCGGTCCATATTGTTCATGAGGTGGGTCTGTTGTTGCGCCATCTCCTGTAGGAAGTTCTCATGCTTGCCCAGGAGGATTCCCTGTTGGGAGAGTGCGGCCTGGAGCTGTGCCGTAGGGTTCTCGTGGCCAGATAGTTCTGTCATGGCCGTGTTTTGTGCGAACCCTCTTACAAGCACAACCCCAGGACGACAAAACAGTTTTAAAGTGTTTAATGAAAACTGATAAGTACAAAGCCAGGCACGAGATTCCTGTGCAGCTGGCGGAAACAGGAACTGGGCCTCACTGGATGGAACCGTGAGTATCTAGGTGCGGAGAACACAGGTTAGTGATCTGGGGATATGATGATGGAGCAAGCATGAGAATAAGGAGAGGTCTTACGTTGATGGCGCTGATGGTGGTTGTGAGAGGAGGAGTGGTTGGCGGCTGAGAGAACGACTGTGGGTCCGGATGGAGGTGTGCAGGTGCTGGAGGGTGAACAGATCAGCTCTGAGTCCGTGGTTGTCCAGCAGGTGCAGCTCCGGGGAGGAAGAGACAGGCAGAGAGCAGGTCCGGGGAAACCAAGCTTGGCGTGGGAGCCTGTGGAAACGGCTGCTCTCCAGGATAGGAGGTACGGATCTGCGGGAAGGCGTCAGGTCCGGGTGAAGCTCCTGGGGAAAGGAAAAACAGACCAAGCGTTATAGAGCTCGTCTTGAGGGAAAAAATCAGGTCAGTAATATTAGCCACTCTACCACAAGAGAAGAGAGAACTATCTGGCGCCTGTCTCGTGTTGATCCTCCCCTTAAATCTCAACTCAGGTGATGAGGAGAATGAGCCACACCTGCCGCTCCAGAGCTGATCCACCTGTTGGAAGGTTTGTTAATCACACCCACACACACACTCACACCCACAGGCAGCTCAGCCACACAACATATTGATAAAATGGTTTACAAACACAAACGTGTAATTTATTAGAGTACTCGATTACAAAAATATTCAATAGTTGCAGCCCTAGTTCTTATGTTTATTATTGTTATTCTTACTTTGATTCATTGTCCGCACTCCTTCATCCAAAATAAATTCCCTGTTTTATTCAAATAATACTTGGCAATAAAACTGATTCTGTTTCTTAACTATTCCCAGTTGTAAACTTGAATACAAAAGTATAAGACTTTAATCTATTTATCTTTTTTTTTTACCGTTGCAGAAGTCCACAACTGAAGCTGGCATACCAAGTGCTAAAAAAGCAAAAACATCTAATGAAAACATCGCAGAGGCCTTATCGAGTACTGCAAATTACACAAATAATGATGAACAACAATTAAAAGAGGAGGTAACAGCAACAATAAACAAGTGTATATCTTTGATATGATTAAACCCCATGGCATTTACACATTTTCTCTATCATTAATACGTTACAGAAATATATATTTCAGAATTGTACAAATTATTTTTGAAATTTTCTTTACAGAAGTAGGAAATTATTCCATTATAAAAAATTATTTGTATTTTAGTTGACCAAAATTAGACTAAAACAAACCAAACGACTTACGGTGCGTTGACTTCGAATGCGTTTGAAGCGATCTAACAACGTCGTTCGCGCGTAGCTGGTCGCGTGAACCTTCACAACTCAAAGCATGTCCAGTGCCAACTGGTCGTGCTTCAATATATGAAATTTTGACGCACGTGAAGCGGAAATACACAACTTGTGGGAGGAAGTAGGGCCAGACGGTATTTTTGCATGAAGGCAGCTGTCGATCTAGAGTTTGAAGAGAGAGTCTCCTCTCTATATGTATTGTGGAGAGCAGAGCAGCGGGATAGTAGTCGGGCTTGCTGGCTTTTGCGCGGCTTCGTCGGGTCGGTCAGAACTTTCAAAAGCTAAATGAACTTACTAGGTTGCCCGATCTCTTCACTTGTATTCTTCCAAGCTAGGTTATTTTTATTCCTGTCTCTGTATAGACAACAGATCGTATAGCTCTGGGTGATTAGCCACAGTGTTTATTAATCGTTCCTCCATGGTTTTAGCTGGACCGACGCTTGTGAACTGGGTCAGAGCATGACGTCACCAGGCTCCTGATTGGTTGACGCGTCTTGACTTGACGCTAATGGTGCGTTCACACCGGCCACTTTGTCAACGTCAAGCAACGCTCATAGCGTTCCAAGTTTGACGTTTGAAAGTTGAAGCTCATAACGCCTGCCAGTCAGAGCGCATAGGCGTTAAAGATCGTAACACTGGACCGTTAAAAAGAGCGTGAAGGCGGGGCTTCCTTTGTTATCGGATGTTCTGAGCTATGGCGGATCATATAGAGAGAGTGGCTTGGCTTTATTTACTCCGTTTGTGGATACACCCCATTCTTCAGATGCGTTCTGAGTTTGAGGAGTTAAACCATTTGCTCCAAGAGCTACATATGGATGAGGTTTGCTTCCAGCGCTACTTCCGTCTGTCCCGCACCCTGTTTGAAGACTTCCTTCTTCATTCAGGTACGTCACTACGATGAGACGCTCTGCTTGGTTGACATGCTGCTTCAAGAGCGTTATGAACGTTAAAAGTTCAGCTAGCTGAACTTTCTGCGTTTTGAGCTTTTCAAGCGTCAACGATAGAAAGGCTTGAAAAGTTGCCGCTCATAACGCTCACAAAGCGACGCAGAGCCGTTGACGTCTGTCTGACGCCCGTCCACCGTAGACTTTACATGTAAACTTGCCGCTTCTGAAGTTGATGGTTGGGCCGGTGTGAACGCACCATTAGAGTGGAAATTTCTCCAGCTTCAGCGTGAAGCGCGACAAAATGCACCACATAAAATGCAGTGCATATTTTCATTCACGCGTCAAATGCCTGATTGGTTCAAATTGATCGCGCGAATCAGGCAGAGAAGTGTTTTCGCGGCGCTAATCTGCTTTTTAAGCATAGCGGGACCCCCATTCGTGCATCATCACGCTTCTACATTGACGTTACATGTAAACCTTTGTAAACACATTGAAGTAAATACAGGAGCTGAGGGGCGTAACAGAACACGCATTCATATGAACCGTTTCAATACTGGACTGTTAGCATAGTCCAGATGTTTACCGATCCGATTACAGCTAGTTAACAGGCTTGTTCTTGAGTTTTATCATGTAAGGTCTTGAGTTGTTTTTTGAAGGACAACTCAGACTCTGCAATCCTCAGGCTAAGAGGAAGTGAATTCCAGAGAGTGGGAGCCACCACTGAAAAAGTCCTATCACCTTTGGTTTTGAGGCGGGTTCTTTTCACAACCAGCAGATGCTGATCGCTAATCTTAAAGACCTGGTTAGGACATGAGGCTGTAAAAGCTCACAGATGTAAGCAGGAGCTAGATTGTGTAATGCCTTGTACGTTAAAACCAAGATTTTAAAATGGACTTGATGTCCATATAAACTGTCAGGTGTTCTAAATACTGTTCATTAAAATCAGTAATATTTGAATCATACTGTGGTGTCTTTTCATGATCATCGGTTCTCCCTGAAGAAGAACAGAGCTACAACAACATTTCATTTCCCTTTGGGAATTAATAACACTTATTAGATAGACTTGGTTTACTTATGTTGATGGTGGGAATAAATAAACTGGATAAACGAGCTGAAAGTTTGTTCTCTCTAATTTTGCGATGACGTGTTGGAATTGTTGTAGAGGCAGAAAAAAGCAGGACCTTTCCCCCAAAAAAGTAGCCAATAATGTGAAAGCACTTCTAGCCAATCAGAGGTGAGAAAGGCAGGACTTTGCCTCTAAACGGGTACAATACGCAATTTCTCGTGATGGATAGGGATCCAGTGCAGCTGGGTTAGTAATGGGGTGACATGGGAGAATTTACAAGAACATGTTAAAAGCTTCGCTGCAGCGTTCTGGACTGTCTGGAGGCAGCTAATAGATTTTGCTCTTAAAAAAGAAAAAAGTTTGGAGGGGAGTCAACAAGGCTCATGTTGGAGAGATGGAGGACAGTACCCACCCATTTTTATTGGTCAGTGAGATAAATAGCAATTCAAGAACCTCCACAGAACCTTTAGAGTAACCCGACTACAGACAGGGACATACTTTAACTGCTTTCTGGTGTTGGCTCTGAGTCTTGTTGTCCCTCTGCAGGACAACAGCGATGGCTGGAGTAAGGACGTTCCTGCAGCTCCATCTGTAGTGCCGATCACAGCTGTCCCTCCAGCTGCCCCTCTAGCTGCTCCCCCTCCGGCTGCTGCACATGGTCAGCTTCCTCCTCCTGCTTGTTTTTAATCATTTCTACAGCGTTGGATTATCTGTAAAGGCACATCTTTTCTTCTGCAGTACATCCTGATCACACTGCTTCAACATCTGCCTTACTTCCTGTTATCACCTCTGTTAGCTCTCAGTCTGTGCTGCCGGGCAGCAGTCATGCCTTTCAGGTGAGATTTCCGTATGTTGCATATTTTACAAATATCATATTAATAGGTCGATTATTGAACAAAAGCAAATAAAGTAATATAACTTGGAAACAGCTCATTATGTTGTGTCACAGTCCCCTGCAGGTCCAGCTCAGGTGCAGCCTGTTGGCCAGGTGTACCCTGGACAAACCAACCCATACGTGGGTAAGTTGTTTATTTCTAAGAGTTTCAGGCTTGTGTAGCAGGCGGAGTGCTGCTTGTCTTCTGACACTGAGAACTGATTCAAAACCAGTTGCCTCAAATGTCTTCTGCAGGTTCTGGGGACGTGACATCCTTCTTGATGACGGAGGCTCGACAGCATAACACAGAGATCCGATTAGCTGTTGGAAAAGTAGCAGATAAAGTAGACCAGCTGTCCTCTAAGGTACGAACACTTTCACACTGCAACGTGCTCACTGAGTGACTTTAAAGGAAATCCAACACGTCTTTCCTCTGTCTCGCTCTAACAGATAGACGATCTTCAAAGACAAGGGAGTCATTCCATCAGTGTTCCTAGTATGACCATGGAAACGTCCATGGTCATACACAATATTCAAAGAATTGTCCAGGTACGCACAGAGTTCATTACTGTTTGTAGGATTTTATATTATATGCAGCTTATGCTGATAACCTGATTTTTTTTCTTTTAGGAAAATGAATATTTAAAAAAAGAAGTCTTTGAGAAAAGCTCTCATATTGAGGAGCAGAACCGTAAGATCGGCGATCTGATCAACCAGAACCAGAGGTTAGTCAGAAGGTTTAAACTTCTGAGAGTAGCAGCAGTACGTTTATCTTTTGTTGCTAAACTTTTCTTTGTGTTTTATTTTGGAGGTTATTTTCTTAATTGCACACACTTCATATAGTTTGATTTAGATTTTTTTGTGCTGATGCTGTAGGGTGATAAACCAAATATGACATTCCAGCAATTAGATGGTACTCAGATAACAGCTGACCAAGACACGGGCCTCAGGTCCGACGATATGGGGTTGCTCATCCACCAAGTGGACTCATGGGCCACCCATTGAACACAGCGCTTGTTCAGATTATCTAATTTTAATCTTTCCTCTTAAGTTTTGGTTTGATTATATTTAATCATGAAAGTGTCTTATTGATGCAGTGCAACAGAAAACCTGATATGAATGACCTGAGGTCAAACCCAATCAAAGAGCAGTTCCTAAATCGAGTGGCCCAATCCAATCTAATCCAACTTTATTTAAAAACAAGTGCTTTCCAGTAAAATTACTAAAAAATATGAAAATAAATGGTAAAACATCATGAAATAAGATCAAGAATAAATTAAAATAGATAAATCACAATTACAACAGCCCTACATTCTAATCCCCAAATCCACTTTGTTTTGCTAATTAACTATATAATTTAGTGTCTAGAAGTGTCGTCTACATGTCTGCGCTTTATTTTTGGCATTTTAGTGCATCTTTATTCAAATCTTAATGTTCTGCCTAAAATCATGATTGTTGCGCCCTCCTCAGGTTAAAATTATAAAATGGATTTGAAGCATCTAATGACGTGGCAGAGGGTAAAGACGTCACCAGCTCCAGCCTAACACGCCCACGAGTCAGTGGATTTGGAAAATCAGTTTACATGGTTCACGCCCCTTGTGTTTGCGATCTGCTAGAATTACATTCAGTTAGCTTGTTTAACACAGCTGATTGTATCATAGAAGATATTTTAGCAAGGTGGAATTTAAATAGCGAGTGTTTATCAGAGTTTATTTTAGTGTTTGTGATTGTATGAAAACATGTTTTTTACACATTACTGAATGATTTTCTCTTCATGTTCGGGGACTTTGATTTATACCCGTTGTGGACAATAAGGTACAGCAGCTGTGTGCAGCTACACCTCTCAGCAGAGTCATATGATATTACTTGAGCTAATCTAAATGTAGCTTAACTTTGGCTAACAACAATGTACCACTAAGAGGGGCCCCATTCTGTGCCGCTAATGGTGCGTTCACACCGGCCCAACCGTCAACGTCATAAGTGGCAAGTTTACATGTAAAGTCTATGGTGGACGGGCGTCAGACAGACGTCAACGGCTCTGCGGCGCTTTGTGAGCATTATGAGCAGCAACTTTTCAAGCTTTTCGAGCGTTTCAGGCGTTGACGCTTGAAACTCTTGAAAAGTTTGAAAAGCAGAAAGTTCAGCTAGCTGAACTTTTGACGCTCTTGAAACGACATGTCAACCAATCAGAGCGTCTCATCGTAGTGACGTACCTGAATGAAGCAGGAAGTCTTCAAACAGGGCGCGGGACAGACGGAAGTAGCGCTGGAAGCTAACCTCATCCATATGTAGCTCCTGGAGCAAATGGTTTAACTCCTAAAACTCAGAACGTATCTGAAGAATGGGGTGTGTCCACAAACGGAGTAAATAAAGCCAAGCCACTCTCTATATGATCCACCATAGCTCAGAACATCCGATAACAAAGGAAGCCCCGCCTTCACGCTCTTTTTAACGGTCCAGCGTTACGAGCTTTAACACCTATGCGCTCTGACTAGCAGGCGTTATGAACTTCAACTTTCAAACGTCAAACTTGGAGCGTTATGAGCGTTGCTTGACGTTGACAAAGTGGCCGGTGTGAACGCACCGTTAGTTGCTACAGGGCAAGTGATCGGCTCAATACGATATGGATCAGGGTCGCTCGACTCGTCCACAGAAGCAGCTTCCATTTTCATCTGCTCCTTCTCTGGTGGCTGGTCGTATGTGGCAAGTATTGCAACATGTGCAGCCAGCCCTCTGTGTGTATGCTGGTCCTCTAGGCAGCGCCTTGTTTTGAGGCGTTTTTAAATTTGTATCTTTTCAAACGTGGATCAGAAGAGCACTGCACATTTCAGGAGCATTATCAGTAAAAGTACAATCCCCTGTGAGCCTGGTTTGAGGCCCCTTATGAGCCACTGACCTGAGCAGTCAGGTGGGAGTAAAGAGAAAGAGGGCGGGGCAAAGCAAATGTTACTGTGTCTTGTTACATCTTCATATGCTGAGACAGTTTATCTGTCAGTAACGTGCAGCAGCCACAGCAACATGTTGGAAGAACCCGATCACACACATTCAAGACTAGCTAGTTGGACTTGAGGTTCTGAAAGGTCCTGATATGAAAGTGTTTAGTTTTTGAGATGGAAATAACGAGGTGATTCTGTGGTTGGTCAGGTACATGGAACAGAGTCACCTGCTGTTGGAACAAAGGAACGACTCCATCAAGTCATCTAGTGAACAGAACCAGGCCAGAGTTCTGCAGGCTGAGCAGGACAAGGTGAGACCGTCTTTATGGAACTTATGTTTCACCTGATTTTACTCATGCTGACTTCAGCTTACTGGTTTCTATAATCATGTGCAACACAACGCTCAGTGCTGGAGACCAATGAATCAGTTAATCAGATCTGAATCAAATAAAATAAGACTTTGACTTAAAGCTGTAGCGGAGCCAGAGTGGGGGCAAGGGACCGGTCGCCCCAGGGCCCACAAGGTCATAGGGCCCCGTTTTGCATGATGTGTTCATGTTTAATCGTAAATTTATTAGAATAAAATAGGCAGTGTGTGCGTGACGGTGTACGTCTATGATTGTGGGCTCCAATAGGTTAATCTTTACATTACAACTGTCCATGAATGCATCGGAGCTGTGAACCAGCTCTGATTGGCTTTGTGAGGAGAGAGTGTGCAAGAGAAAGAGACAATTTGATGAAAAAACAGAAGATTGCGCCATCCAAGACGGTAGACTTCGCTTCAAAACGGAGGTGTATTTCTACATTCTTGACATCTTTGTGGGACAGTTTGAAAATAGATTTTCAGACTTTAAAGAAATGGCCAAACTGTTCACAGCACTTAACCCGAAGCACTTTGAGCAACCCGATGCTGAAATGAAAATGCTGCAGCTTGCACGCTTCTACGCAGAAGACGTCTCCGAGCCAGAGGAAATTGTGCAGGAATTCCACTCATTTCGCACATTATATTCTGAATTGGAATTAAAGCTGACAACCGATGCAGTTCTGTCTTTTCTCATTGCCAATGACATGGATAGAGCAAACCCCCCTCTGACCATTCGCCATAAAATTTACAAAACGATCCCCATCAGTAGCGCCAGTGCTGAACGAAGTTTCAGCCGCATGAAGCTCATAAAAAACAGTTTGCGTACATGCATGGATGAGGCCAGACTGAGCCGGACATAAACATTGATAAGGAGAAAGTGGTCGGCAAGTTTGCCACCATGAAGGACAGGAGGACAAAACTTTAAAAGAGGACCACAGCTTGTACATAGTTCTGAACGTTACCTTGTTTTCCACGTTACCTGGATGATTTTTTTTGTGGAGAGGATTATGGTGGAGTTAACTAAACTGCGGCAGCCAGCGCAGAGAGCCACTGGTGACTCAGTGAAACCTTAAAAACATATTCTTTTTATCAGAATGTGGTGGTCTTGACCAACTGCCTCTTTGAATGTGCTTTGTGTTGCTGTGAACTATAACAGACCGCCGAGTCTATTTTCCATTATAGAAAATGTTATGATAAACCGCTGTGTCTATATCTATTTAAATAGATTGTGTAATGTTAAACCAAATGTGTTCATTTTATATTTAAGCCGTTATGAAAGATGGTACAGATTTAGCCGGTGACTATTTGTCTAAGCTTTCAGCACCACGGACAGCCGACGTTCGGAGATTGACACCTGTCAGGCTGCATTTGTGTGTGTTTTTGTTCTTCAGAATAAGTTTGTGGACTGGTTTCTGGCTTTACTTTGCTTTTTGAGGCATGTAGTTTTCCTTAGCTCAATAAAAGTGAGCATTAGTGTTGTTTGATAGGATGAGGTGTTGATTAAATGGTAAAATCACTCCCTTAAGGGCCCACCTAGAATGCTCCGCCCCCTTTGTACTGAGACCCACGCTCCGCCTCTGACTTAAAGGTTATACGGCCATAAACCTCAGAACTTTTACATGACGTTGTTTATATGTGAATTTTCTGTAAATATTGTATAAAACAGATGATAAAACCATAAATAAGTATTTGTACTTTGCTGTTCATCACTTCACACTATGATCAGTTACTTCCTGTTTGCTTTGATGCTTCTGTCAGTGATTTAGGTCTGACTTGTAAACAGACCAAGGGCCTTGTTTGATATGATATAATGGGGGGGTCAATGCGAGACCCAAATGGCCGAAGCACTAGCAGCCGGGGGTGCGGCCCCCAGAAGCCAACGACTTACAGATGGCCGGAGGCGATTTTTGAAGCATTTCTGACTGCGTATTTCATGATATATTTGTCTCTGCCAGTGACTCACTGGCAGAGGATTTTTATAAGAAACTAGTGAATTTCCACTTTGTTTTGTTCAGCAAAACATGGGGGGGGACAAAGCACATCTCTCAAAAACATGGGGGGGACATGTCCCCCCTGTCCCCCCCATAAACAAGGCCCATGAAACAGACTGGATGCTAGTTACCGTGTGCAGCTCATTGTTTATATCTGCTGCTCTGCAGGACAGACAGTGGTGAGGGAGGAAAGTGGGTGGAGTCAGTTTACTGGACAGACATGTGACTGATGAGAAACGACTCTGAAAATCACTGTTATTTTAGAAACTTAAAGGAAACCTTACCCCCCTCTCCGGATACAGTCTGAAATTGAAAAGATGCATGGAATAAGGGGCGTGGCTGGGGACCAAGGGGGCGTGGTGAGCTGGGCTGTGAGTGACATGTCTGACTGACACGCGCCAGAGAGGGACAGGTGAAATGGAGGAATATTTGGATGAGACGAGCAGCTCTGATCGAGCAGCGGATTGGCGGCATAGAATGAGTCTCTTCTCTACTGGTACACTGTTAGCTAACGCTATTAGCTCCAGTTACATCATGTGACTCTGCAAACAGGTGCAGCTGCACGCGCGCGATCGCACTACCGTTTCAAGCTGATGGTTCGTACTGCAGCGGCTTCAGCGTCTTAGAATGGGACCTGTCCCTCCGTAGCAGTCTTAGAATGGGACCTGTCCCTTCGTAGCAGTCTTAGAATGGGACCTGTCCCTTCGTAGCAGTCTTAGAATGGGACCTGTCCCTTCGTAGCAGTCTTAGAATGGGACCTGTCCCTTCGTAGCAGTCTTAGAATGGGACCTGTCCCTTCGTAGCAGTCTTAAAATGGGACCTGTCCCTTCGTAGTAGTCTTAGAATGGGACCTGTCCCTTCGTAGTAGTCTTAGAATGGGACCTGTCGCTTCGTAGCAGTCTTAGAATGGGACCTGTCCCTTCGTAGTAGTCTTAGAATGGGACCTGTCCCTTCGTAGTAGTCTTAGAATGGGACCTGTCCCTTCGTAGCAGTCTTAGAATGGGACCTGTCCCTTCGTAGCAGTCTTAGAATGGGACCTGTCCCTTCGTAGCAGTCTTAGAATGGGACCTGTCCCTTCGTAGCAGTCTTAGAATGGGACCTGTCCCTTCGTAGTAGTCTTAGAATGGGACCTGTCCCTTCGTAGTAGTCTTAGAATGGGACCTGTCCCTTCGTAGCAGTCTTAGAATGGGACCTGTCCCTTCGTAGCAGTCTTAGAATGGGACCTGTCCCTTCGTAGTAGTCTTAGAATGGGACCTGTCCCTTCGTAGTAGTCTTAGAATGGGACCTGTCCCTTCGTGGTTTATTGTTGTTGATCAAAGCAAAAGCTACATTTTGATTAGCTCGTGTAATATCTGTGACTCAGCATCATCAGGCTGCGAGTGCGACCGCTGCACATTATTGTCTAGAACAAAAACATGTTTCAGAGGTGTTCAAGGTATAAATCAAAGTATCTCAGCATGAAGAGAAAACTCTTCAGTAATGTGTTAAAAACATGTTTTCACACAATCACAAACACTAAAATGAACTCTGATAACGGTCGTAAACACTTCCTGTTTAAACTCACTCACTACTGAGTGGAGGTGTGGCCATGACGTCACGATTAAAGAAAATAAGGTTTCAGCCAATAGCAATGCCTGATCCAGTTCAAGTGCAGTGACATGTTTTAACCTGAAGAGGGCGCTACACTAATGGTTTTTTATATAAAATGAATATATGTATAAAAAAAGTGCAAAAATACCAAAAACAAGACCCAGAAATGTAGACAGGATTATTAAACACTCATTTATAGAGTTTATCAGCAAAAAAAAAGGTTGATTTGGGGGTCAGTTGCACTTTAACTGGCAACGTCTGGCTGTAACATCATTTAAACAATATGTTACAGTTTTCTTCTGAATCTGGACTTTTGGAACACAGATGAGTTTTTACTGATCTTCATGTCTATTTGCTGATGTCACTCTCTGCCTGATACGCTTGAGCTCAGACTACTCTGTCTTCCCAGCATGCTTTGCCACTGGGCCTTGGTTCTAGCCAGGTGAGCCAGGGTTTTCTGTGTTCTGCCACCAGACTGGGCTGAGCTAGAGTATTATTAAGATAACAACAAATACATTTAGCCTAATAGTTGGTCCTGGTGTGCAGTTAGAGCACCACAGACGGCAAACCATCACTTCCTGGTCAGTTACTTGAAAGGACACTTTGGTCCCAAAGACCTTGTCACTGGATCATCCTCTTTACATCCACAGGTGTCATTGACTCTGAACATGTTCAGCCTACAGGAACATCCAGTAGCCACTCCTTCATGGCTGTCACCATGTTGTTGGTGTGTCTCCTTCTCTCACCCCTCATGTTGTCCTCCCACATCTCCGTTAGGTCCGTCTGACGGAGGAGTTGGCTTCGTCCACGGCGCGCTTGTCTCAGCTGCAGCTGGAGGTGTCGGCTCACCAGCAGAAGGCCGCAGAGCTGCAGAGTAAACTTAACTCATTGCTGCAAGACAGTGAGAGTCCCAGCCATCGTATCGCCGCCTTGGAGACACAACTAGAAGGTTTGGAAAACTGAGAAACGTTCCAATATCAGCTCACATTCAAAATAGTTTTTGACTTGAGTCAACAAGAAGTTCCTCCTTCATGAGAACCATAATGTTCTGTGCAACTCACAGGTTAATAATGTAAATCAGTCCAAAATATGTAGAGCGTAAAACTTTTAAAATATGTTAAGTATATATATTATTAGGGATGTCCCGATCGAGTCTGAGTCATTTGAGTATCTGCCGATACAGAGTCCTGATCAGATCTATAATACATTAAAAAAAAGAATAAAAAGGAGCAAATAAACAGATCCAGGATGTTCCTTATGTTGTATTTAATTCACCTTATTTAATATTTAGCTGCAGGGACAGGACAACCAGCACGTCCTGAGGTTTCTCCTGGGCTTCTTCACGGTGGGGAGTCATGAAGTTGTTACTTGTGTGTAAAAACAAACATGATGAGAGCATTTCTGTACTGTGAGCATGCTGACAGTCTGAAAGCACACAAACCGATGGATGGATATTACGTTAATAAATAAAATGTTACGTAATTAAATAAGCTGATCAGAACGGCAGACACTGCAGAAAGAGTGACATGTCTTCTACATGCAGTAAGTGATCACCTCCACTCCATGAACCAGTTTAAGGTAATATCATAGGGATTTAATATGACTATAAACTAACACCGGTACTCATGCTAACGCGGCTAGCGAAGCTAGTGGAGCTAACGTGGCAACATTCTCAACACAACATCCACTGAGCCAATTAAAAAGCTTATACATACACATCGAGGCTTTTATAAGTCCTCATCTTCTACACTGTTGTGTAGACTACAGGACTGTTAACATTCACATTTTCACACACGTTGTGGTCGGTCGTCATGGAAACGCGTCCCCTCTTAAAATGGCGGCTGCGGGTTGCGAGGGAAACTGTCCTGGATACTGACGCCACTCGAAAAGTTGTATAGATGCGTTAAAATCTAATAAGAATACATCTACATATATGTCCGAGTCCTGATTGGGTCTGAAACTACGTGATCGGATCTGGACATCCCTATATATTATTATATATAGTTTAACTGTTTCAGTACTGTCCCTGTATTTAGAGCAGTTCTGTAGAACCAGCATAGGTTTGTGACAGAGTCCACCTGTCCCTCCTCCTGTATGATGCAGTTAAATGTCGTGATCCTCGTCATATAACAGCGTGATTCAGGTTTTAGCTGCTGTAGAAACTCCAGATGTTTGGTGACTGCGCTGATCTAACAGATGTTGGGGTGGGGGGTTTTCAGAGCTGAAGGAGGGAGCAGAGAGAGCTCAGATCCAGTACCGCTCAGAGAAACTGAAACGCAAAGAGATGGAGCTGAAAGTCAGCACCATGGACGAGGAGCTGCAGGACCTGAAAACAGATAAAGAGAATTTGGAGCGCGTATGTTTTTATAAGATTTGATTAAATATCACAATATAAATGTATAGAAGAGCGTTAATTTTCTGACAAGTAGCCGGTTCTTTATATTCAGACACTTTCAGAAAGGAAGAAGAAATGGCAGGCAGAGCGTCGGCAGCGGGACGAGGAGGTGGAGGAGCTCCGGAGGAGCAGCCAGCAGGAGCTGGACAAGCTGCGCGCTCAGCTGCGTAAAACCCGGATCAGCAACGACAACGCAGCATCTGAACAGGTCTGATCACGTTGTTCTGTGTGGAACCTGACAGGAACCGCAGGAGATCCCAGTCTGCTTTGTGTGTTGTAGTTGTCTCAGCTGCAGGTGGAACAGGAAGAAGAATGGAAGAAGAAGTCTGAGCAGATGTTGGTTGTGATTAAAGATCAACACAGCAGAGAGATCGCTGAGTTAACGGAGCAGAGAGACGCTCTGCAGGACAAATTCATACAGCTGCAGGAAAAGGTACAACACACACACACACACACACACACACACACACACACACATGCACAGACACACACACATACACACGCACATACACACGCACATGCACAGATACACACACATACACACGCACATGCACAGATACACACACACACATGCACACACGTGCACAGACACACGCACATGCACAGATACACACACACACACATGCACAGACACACATATGCACAGACACACACACATGCACAGATACACACACATACACACGCACATGCACAGATACACACACACACACATGCACAGACACACATATGCACAGACACACACACATGCACAGACACACACATGCACAGACAGACACGCACATGCACAGACATACACACACATGCACAGACACACACACACATGCACAGACAGACACGCACATGCACAGACATACACACACATGCACAGACAGACACACACATGCACAGACAGACACACACACACACACACACACGCACACACACACACACATACACACACACACACACACACACACACACACACACACACACACACACACACACACACACATACACACACACACGCACACACACACACACACATGCACAGACACGCACATGCACAGACATACACACACATGCACAGACACACACACACATGCACAGACAGACACGCACATGCACAGATACACACACATGCATGCACAGACACACACACATGCACAGACACACACATGCACAGACAGACACGCACATGCACAGACATACACACACATGCACAGACAGACACGCACATGCACAGACATACACACACATGCACAGACACACACACACATGCACAGACACACACACGCACAGACATACACACACATGCACAGACACGCACATGCACAGACACACACGTGCACAGACACACATGCACACACAGACATGCACAGGCACACATGTGCACACACAGGTTTGTTTTGTTATCCTTATGGGGACCGTCCATTGACTTCCATTGATTTTAGTAACTAGATTTATACCTAACCCAAACCCTTTTCCTAACCTTAACCATTACTGATCTATAACTAACCCTAAGACTAACTAAAACTCTATTCACACCATACCTATAAACCTAACCCCTAACCCTAAAAAGGGGAGTCTCCCGTATGAGGACCGGGCTTCAGTCCCCACAAGAACCCTCGGTCCCCAGAAGGATAGTAAATATCTGAACACTGGTCCTCAGTAGAGTAGAAAAACAAGCACACACTGAGTATTAGTTGAAGTAGTTGAAAAAGACACAAAATGTAAAAAATATTTGCAATAAAAAAAATACATATTAGAAGTATATACAATGTAAACATGATAACATCTTAAAATTAAGCTCAAATTGCTTTTCTAATTATTTCTGCATTCAAATCACTGTGAATCAGTAGCAGATGCAAAAATGTTTCTAAAAAAAGTGCATTTGTGATGTAGAAAAGCCAGTGGGCGGGGCTACAAGCTCCTGCTCTGCTAGCAATGGGGGGGGGATCCTCCACACCAGCGGTTCCACCCACAGCACAGAGATGAATTACTAATGAGCTACTGCTGCTATACAGAAACTAATTATTAGAAAACAACACAGGTTTTATGATTTTAGGTAAAAATACCATCATCATAATTTAAAGACACTGAGACTTTCTAAAACAAATCAGAGAGGATCTTTAAACAAACTGTTCAGATGAATGTCTGTCTGATGTTTTGTCTTTCAGTACGCTGCCTTGGAGCAGCAGGGACACGCTGTACGAGAGAAGCTAGTAGGACGAGGCGCTGAACTGCAGACTTCACGAGACACTACAACAGAGGTGATGACTCGTAACGACCAGCTGTGACATCACACACCTGATTAGTTTTGTGGTGCAGCCAGAACTCTGTATGGACAGACGCGTGTTTCAGTTTCCACACGCCTGCTAACTGTTGATGCACCGTTCTTCTCACTCAGCAAAAGGAAACATTTAGTTTGATGTTGTTGCAGGTGAAGCGAGTGATGAACGGCGTGTTTCATTCCCTCCGAGCAGAGTTCGACCCCCGTCAGTCCTACAGGGGCCGAGAGGTGCTGGCGGTCATTATCACAACGATTAAAGTAAGTCCTTTATGAAAGACACAGAGCGTCTGCATGAAGGTTCACATGACTCAGCAGCTCCCCCTATCTTCCAGAATGTGACTCTGCAGTTTCTCAGTGGCTCAGATCGACCTGCTTTCAGAGCAGGTGTCAAACAGGGTGAAGAACCTCATCATGTTCATGTAAATGGAGACAGGTCTTCTTCTACCGAGGAAAACCTGATCAGGTCTGCAGCTCCTGGTGAAAGACCCGAGGACAGTTCACAGTACGAGAACGGTCAGGAAACAACAGTTACTGTGAGCAGTGAGGTCAATGTGAAGAGTTTAGAAGCTCCGCAGAACGTAGGAGAAATGAGTACTGCTCAGAAGGTCTTTGGACCACCTGATAACCCCCCTCCAGCACCAGATGTTCTACAGGACAGCTCAGGACAGGAACCATGGTGAGTCCAGGAGGTCTGGATCAGCTGAGAGGTAACACCATCAGTCAGAACCCCCACACACAGATTCTGGTCCTGGTTGGGTTGTCTGCATCTGGTTGATGTTTGATGACTAAAGAGTTTCACTTCATCTCATGAGTGTTTGAAATGAAACATCAGATCTCAGTAAAAAGATCTTCTCTGGACCTGCAGCTGAACCAGATGAGTTCAGTATCTGAAGCAGAAACGAAATGTTTCAGACCTGGACCCGGTGGGAACTGGACTCCTTTTTAAACCAGTGGATGTTCTATACAGAGATCTGTGTGTGTGTGTGTGTGTGTGTGTGTGTGTGTGTGTGTGTGTGTGTGTGTGTGTGTGTGTGTGTGTGTGTGTGTGTGTGTGTGTGTGTGTGTGTGTGTGGGTTTGTATTTCTGACCTCCTGGGGACCCGTTTCCTGACTTTTACTATCTTTCTGGGGTCCGAGGGTTCTTGTGGGGACCGAAGCCTGGTCCCCATGAGGGGGAAGCCCCTTTTTAGGGTTAGGGGTTAGGTTTATAGGTATGGTGTGAATAGAGTTTTAGTTAGTCTTAGGGTTAGTTATAGATCAGTAATGGTTAAGGTTAGTAAAAGGGTTTGGGTTAGGTATAAATCTAGTTACTAAAATCAATGGAAGTCAATGGACGGTCCCCATAAGGATAACAAAACACACTTGTGTGTGTGTGTGTGAGCATGAATGTGTGTGAGCATGAATGTGTGTGTGTGTGTGAGCATGAGCGTGTGTGTGTGCAAGCGTGTGTGCGTGTGAGCATGAGCGTGTGTGTGTGTGTGCATGAGCGTGTGTGTGTGCATGAGCGTGTGTGTGTGTGTGCATGTGAGAACTGATTGTTGTTTTTATCTCTCTGCTGCTGTTCTCAGTCTAACTGGTGAGGAAGATGATGTTCCATTGTTCCAGATCAAAACTCCTTCCAAACCCGCTGCTGCTCCCACTGAGGAGGAAGAGGAGGATGAGATGGTGAGGAAGAATCTGTAGAGTTCAGATGATTCATGCTCAGATCTAAAACCTGCATGTGTGTTTTTTCTTCTTCCTCCTTTCTTCTTCTTGTTTTTCTCTTCTATTTGTGTCCAGAGCTTAAAGGGGCGTCGGCTTCCTGCTCCTCTGTTTGGGGATGAAGATGATCTGGACTGGCTAACCTGACATCACAGTGCAAGATCTCACCAGAAGCAGACAGGAGTTGTACCAGCTGATGGGGTCATGATGGGGTCATGATGGACCCTGCTGGAGTCTGACCCCCCACATCTGGCACAGCAAAGCAGCAATCTCACTCCGTGTTGAAATATACGTTTTAAATTCTTGGAGGAATCACATCTGTTGAGTTTCAGACTTCTGCAGGATCCAATAAGGAGAGAACTAAACAACTTCTCCACAGTCGTGTCTCAGACAGCCGTTACTGGAACTGGTGTTCTGCAGAAATATGCTACCTGTTAAGATGTGCTACACACATGTGCTGTTCTACAGTCTTGACTTCAATAAACAGATTTATCATTTATTTTTGTTTCTATATTTTTCCATAAATACATTTTACCTAATAAATAAATAAATTCTCCCAGAACAGAAACACTAAATATGATGTTATTTTTACTTTCTTTACATTGTCAGAGCAACAGGCAAATGTTTGGACACACCCAGAGGAGAAGGACCCAACAATGGCTGATAAGGACCTAGAGGACTTTTACATAGAAAATATCAGAGAAGGTTCATAAAAATATGTTTAAATAATTAACAGGAAACACTCACCATAAAAAAGAATACTGTATAAACTTCTAATAACATCTTGTTATGAAATAAGTTGTTATTTCGTGCTATGGTGGTATTTTTCTTCAGGGCAGCATAAATCACCAGAACACCACTTCCTGCTGAGACCTGAATTACTGAAGTTATTTAGTCTATTATAAAACCATCAGAGGGTCCAGAGTGTCTAATATGAATCTGAACATGTTTTCGGTAAGAGATCTACTTAGACAAGTTTCATAAAAGCAGCTTAAAGTTGTAAAAGTTTTTTAGTACTGCTTTAAAATTCCAGATTTTACAGTTTCGTTGACATAAAATTCACAACAGAAAAGAAATGTGTCGCATTGTGAAGTTGACTTTTCTTTCTCTGGAACTGAATTTATCAGGTAGAAGTTTGATATTATGTGAGATTTGAAACAAAAATCTAAGATTCAGTCAAATTATTTTAAAAAATTCAAGTTTCAGTAAGTGTTTAAAAGGTTCTTACAGTCTGCAGCTGAAATACATGAAAGGAACATATTTTAATCAGAGTATCGGGTCAGTGGAAGTTCTGAGATATTGATCTGATCAGTTCAGTATCAGGAGGTTTTTAAACAACATCTAAAGGAACAATAATGAGACGGAACCACAGACATGTCCTCTCCTCGTCTTTGTTTCACTGCTTTTTGGATCAGTGTCTCTACTGGCAGCATGAAGCGAGACCTGGACCCTACAGACAGTCCAACTCCACCAGGATGGAACATCATGGCAGAAGGTTTGTTGTGTCTCCCTGCAGAGTCTCAAGAGCCTAGAGGACATTCCAGGAGACAGGAAGTTGCTCTAGGAGAGCTGGACAGGACTCCAGCAGGTCACTAGTGTGACTGTCTCTGACCAAACCATTAGAAACAGACTACATGTGGATCACCTGAGGACCCAACGTCTTCTGGTGGACCCTGTGCTCACTGCCTGGTACCGTAGAGCTCCACTGGTAAAACCAGAGAACACCAGAACTTGCAGGTCCGGTCTTGGTACCGTGTACTTTTCAGAGATGAGAGCAGGTTTACTCATGTGACAGACCTGAAAGGTTCTGGAGAAGCTGTGGAGAACGTTCTGCTGCAGGTTCCTTCATCTCATGAGCAGCTCTGATGTCATGTGGGTCACATACTGAGAACCGTTCTGTAAATTCCATTAAACAGTTAATCATATGTATATATACACAGTATATATATACAGTAATTAATTGTTTGATATATATACTGTATATATATCAAACAATTAATTACTGTATATATATATATATACAGTATATATATATATATATATATATATATATATACAGTAATTAATTGTTTGATATATATACTGTATATATATACAGTATATATATAGTATATACTGTATATATATACAGTAATTAATT
>SSNP01000055.1:1682497-1766390 GCA_006937955.1 Pachypanchax playfairii
GATTGATCTGATCAGGACTTGAACTTCATGATGAACGTCTCTCAGACGATGGAGACAGAGGACGACCTGCTGACGTGTCTCCACATCAGGTTTTACCATCCGCAGCAGAGTTCTAGTAGTTTGTATCAGTTACTCCCACTGGGAACCAGGAAAAGACACGATGCTGATGATCCAGTCAGACTCGGTCGTGATCTCCAGTCCTGCACCTACTCTCTGGCTGACCCCCGAGTGTCCCGTAAACAGCTGGCCCTTTATGCCTATCGTTCAGCCCAGAGTCCAGACATGCTGTTCATCATTCAGAACCTGAGCCAGAGAGGACAACTGTCTGTGAACAGCTCACGTTTAGGACACCTGGAGTTGATGGAGCTCCCAGACAAGGCTCTGATCCGGTTCGGACAGTATGAGATGCTGATCATCCGTGAAAGTGGCGAAGCCAAGACCAGTTTTGAAGTGGAGTTTGAGGTTTCCACGGTGCCTCCATCCAGAGAGACAGGAAGCTGCGAGCCATGTACGACACCTGATCAGATGACTTGGACTGAAGACACCTAACGAAGCGTCACGTCTTCCTGTTGACTTCAATAGACACTGAACTTTAATACAAGATGCTGAGAACCGGTTACGAAGATGTTAGGAAGAGATTTATTCCACTGTCATGAGTTTCATTACTGTCATTTTAAAGAAGCACTTCCAATAAAAACAGTTTTTCTGAGGTTTCTGTTGAATATTTTAGCTCCACAGGTGTTCTTACCTTCATAGTGGGTGTGAAAACAGGTCAACAACTTCTCTTTCAGTTTTTATTTCTCAAACTACGCAGGTGGTGATAAAACCTGAGTTCTAATGACCTGTATCTGTTTCATTACAACTCCTTTGTTCGTTAGTATTCATCAGCTCCTGCAGTTGAAACCACACCTAGCATGCTGCTGGCTAAAAGCTGTTAGCATAACGCCTAGCATGCTGCTGGCTAAAAGCTGTTAGCATAACGCCTAGCATGCTGCTGGCTAAAAGCTGTAAAGCTGTTAGCATAACGCCTAGCATGCTGCTGGCTAAAAGCTGTTAGCATAAGACGTAGCAAACAGGAAGACACGACGTCTGACGTTGCCATGTGCAGCGGGGCAGGAAACAGTATACCTTGCTCTCATAGGCTAGATTATTAGCCAATCAGAGTCCAGCAAATTCAAATAATGAATATGAACGAGCTGCTGACGAAGCCTGACGGAAGGAGCCGGAACCACCCGAATTTTAATGCAGACAGATTGAAAGGTCTGTTAATCAGTGTTTCCTGACGTTTTTTAGATATAAAATGTTTCATATTACTGGTTAATACTTAAGAAATAACCACAAAGTCCTGAAATGTGTATGAAATGGCCTCTTTAAATACAAATATTGTAATATTAATTATTTGTCTCTGGTTTCAATGCAAGAAATATAAGTTAAATATATTGTCTGTAATAAATTTCTGTTGTCAGATTTTGTAAATTAACAAACGCAAAGAATAGAAAATGAAAGAAAACCCTCATCAACATGAAGCCGTTTACTTTGTAAAAGCAGGTTTCTCTAGATTTCCTTTAGTTCTGAGAACATTCCTAAAAATCAGTACAGACATCAATACTTTGTTTCTTTTCAAAGCATCATGATGCGATCACACAACACCATCAGACACTAAACTCAGTCACCTCGACACGGCCGGACCAACATGTTGATGGATTAGAGAGGAAACAGGAGATCTGACTTTGAGCATGTTTAGGAATGTTTTTATTTCTTCTCAAACTAACATTTCAACAGGAGCTGATGTTTGTTCAGGAAGGAATGTGCAGAACGTTAAACTGTTACGGCTTCCTGTCAAGAAAAACTCCAAAANTAGTGTGTTACTGATGGTAGCCTTTGTTACTTTGGTCCCAGCTCTCTGCAGGTCATTCACTAGGTCCCTCCGTGTGGTTCTGGGATTTTTGCTCACCGTTCTTGTGATCATTTTGACCCCACGGGGTGAGATCTTGCGTGGAGCCCCAGATCGAGGGAGATTATCAGTGGTCTTGTATGTCTTCCATTTTCTAATAATTGCTCCCACAGTTGATTTCTTCACACCAAGCTGCTTACCTATTGCAGATTCAGTCTTCCCAGCCTGGTGAAGGTCTACAATTTTGTTTCTGGTGTCCTTTGACAGCTCTTTGGTCTTGGCCATAGTGGAGTTTGGAGCGTGACTGTTTGAGGTTGTGGACAGGTGTCTTTTATACTGATAACGAGTTCACACAGGTGCCATTAATACAGGTAACGAGTGGAGGACCGAGGAGCCTCTTAAAGAAGTTACAGGTCTGTGAAAGCCAGAAATCTTACTTGTTTGTAGGTGACCAAATACTTATTTTCCACCATAATTTGCAAATAAATTCTTTAAAAATCAGACAATGTGATTTTCTGGATTTTTTTTCCTCATTTTGTCTCTCATAGTTGAGGTATACCTATGATGAAAATTACAGGCCTCTCTGATCTTTTTAAGTGGGAGAACTTACACAATTGGTGGCTGACTAAATACTTTTTTGCCCCACTGTATATATATATATACTGTATATATATACAGTATATATATATATATACTGTATATATATACAGTATATATATCAAACAATTAATTCTGACTCAGAGATGCAGTGAGGGGGATTTTCTTGAAGAACTCATGTTTTTTTGGTTCTTAAAGACCTTTTTACTTCTTATTAAAGGAGTTTCATCACTTCTATATGAAAAGTGCACGAGCTCATCTTTGTTATCTATCAAGTCTGTCCTGCAAGTCAATGTGTAACTAGAGTTCAGAGGAAGTCTGTATTTATTAGAACTCCAACCCAATGTGAAACCATTCAGTCACTCCGTCCTCGTCTAAAGTTACAACAGAGTGGAATTTTATGTGCCGTGTAAAGAAAGGTTGCGTTCATGGTCTTCAGTAAAAATCACGTTAAAGATAAAGATCTTTGTCTTCGTGAAACAAGCAGTTCTTTGTTCTCCATTTCAGCAGTTTTCTTTTCCCTAAACAGAAGCTTTGTAAGTCACGAGGTGATTTAAGATCAGTGATAGTAAGAATATTAGATAAAATACAGTAATGTTAAACTGTAAAAAGAATGTTTCCAGATGCGTACCTGAACGCAGCAGAGTTGCACATTAGTAACGTGACACCAACTCTTCAGATGACAAAAGCTCGTAGATAGTTAAACACAGTGAATCCAGTTTATTTAATGATTTGACTGGTTGGTTCCACCAGACGGAGGAAATCTTTCCTGCACTCAGTTTAACTCTGAGGTAAGACATTAAATCTGTTTTTTGGGGGAAATCCTGTTAACTTTACTTTCTTTTTTAACCCTGTAAGACCCAACTTATTAAAAAATAGCCAGAAAATTCTGATTATTTGGAACTGGGACGTTTACGAACCCTTAGAACAAAATTCACAAACGTTTTTTGCTGTATCATGTTATTTATAATAGATTTTTTTGTATCACATTTATTACATTGGCCGTCTTTACGGTTTAATTCTAATATAAAAAATGAGTTAATAATAATTCATTCATCCATATAATAATGATGATTTAACCTGAAAAAAAGGCAAGTGGATCATTTACTGGGAGCAACCGTGTTAGAAATGATCTAAACTATGTAGTAAATATGATACACGGGACATTAAAGGGTTAATACTTTGTTTATCCTGAGTTCTGAACTAAAGGAGAGACGGCCTTTTGCTGTAGCTGCACCCAGAATATGGAACACTTCAGATTCTCCAAAAACTCAGGAACTTTTAAATCTGCTCTTAAAATTTTCTTTGACGTATAACAAGGTTTAATTTGATCGTTTTATTTGTGAGGTGTTTTATGTATTTATGTCTTTTTTAGAGCTTTTATTCTGTTTATGTTTCATGTCATCTTATTGTACAGCTCTTTGGTTAACCTTGGTTGTTTTTAAATGTGCTTTAGAAATAAACTTGACTGATGGTTTGATCACTTCTGCCAGTTTGATTGATCTGATCAGGACTTGAACTTCATGATGAACGTCTCTCAGACGATGGAGACAGAGGACGACCTGCTGACGTGTCTCCACATCAGGTTTTACCATCCGCAGCAGAGTTCTAGTAGTTTGTATCAGTTACTCCCACTGGGAACCAGGAAAAGACACGATGCTGATGATCCAGTCAGACTCGGTCGTGATCTCCAGTCCTGCACCTACTCTCTGGCTGACCCCCGAGTGTCCCGTAAACAGCTGGCCCTTTATGCCTATCGTTCAGCCCAGAGTCCAGACATGCTGTTCATCATTCAGAACCTGAGCCAGAGAGGACAACTGTCTGTGAACAGCTCACATTTAGGACACCTGGAGTTGATGGAGCTCCCAGACAAGGCTCTGATCCGGTTCGGACAGTATGAGATGCTGATCATCCGTGAAAGTGGCGAAGCCAAGACCAGTTTTGAAGTGGAGTTTGAGGTTTCCACGGTGCCTCCATCCAGAGAGACAGGAAGCTGCGAGCCATGTACGACACCTGATCAGATGACTTGGACTGAAGACACTCTTTATTCCTAATGAAGCGTCACGTCTTCCTGTTGACTTCAATAGACACTGAACCTTAATACAAGATGCTGAGAACCGGTTACGAAGATGTTAGGAAGAGATTTATTCCACTGTCATGAGTTTCATTACTGTCATTTTAAAAAAGCACGTCCATTAAAAACAGTTTTTCTGAGGTTTCTGTTGAATATTTTAGCTCCACAGGTGTTCTTACCTTCATAGTGGGTGTGAAAACAGGTCAACAACTTCTCTTTCAGTTTTAATCTCTCAAACTACGCAGGTGGTGATAAAACCCGAGTTCTAACGGCCTGTATCTGTTTCATCACAACTCCTTTGTTCTTTAGTATTCATCAGCTCCTGCAGTTGGAACCACGCCTAGCATGCTGCTAGCTAAAAGCTGTTAGCATAACGCCTAGCATGCTGCTGGCTAAAAGCTGTTAGCATAAGACGTAGCAAACAGGAAGACATGACGTCTGATGTTACCACGAGCAGCGGGGCAGGAAACAGTATACCTTGCTCTCATAGGCTAGTTTGTTAGCCAATCAGAGTCCAGCAAATTCAAATAATGAATATGAACGAGCTGCTGACGAAGCCTGACGGAAGGAGCCGGAACCACCTGAATTTTAATGCAGACAGATTTAAAGGTCTGTTAATCAGTGTTTCCTGATGTTTTTTAGATATAAAATGTTTCATATTACTGGTTAATATATAAATAAATATAAATAACCACAAAGTCCTGAAATTTGTATGAAATGGCCTCTTTAAATACAAATATTGTAATATTAATTATTTGTCTCTGGTTTCAACGTAAGAAATATAAGTTAAATATATTGTCTGTAATAAATTTCTGTTGTCAGATTTTGTAAATTAACAAACGCAAAGAATAGAAAATGAAAGAAAACCCTCATTAACATGAAGCCGTTTACTTTGTAAAAGCAGGTTTCTCTAGATTTCCTTTAGTTCTGAGAACATTCCTAAAAATCAGTACAGACATCATGATGCGATCACACAACACCATCAGACACTAAACTCAGTCACCTCGACACGGCCGGACCAACATGTTGATGGATTAGAGAGGAAACAGGAGATCTGACTTTGAGCATGTTTAGGAATGTTTTTATTTCTTCTCAAACTAACATTTCAACAGGAGCTGATGTTTGTTCAGGAAGGAATGTGCAGAACGTTAAACTGTTACGGCTTCCTGTCAAGAAAAACTCCAAAAACAGGAACAGAGATAAGAAACTTCCTTATTTTGGTGCAGAACGGATGTTTTAATGTTCAACAAAAAGAATAAAAAACACGAGACAAACATTTAGGTGTCAGATCCGAGGTCAGCTCTGGGCTCTGAACTGACGTGGATGAAAGTCAAGGACAGCCTGGCGTGTAGAACACATAACATCTGGAACTACAACTCACCTGTAACAGACATGGATTCAACACTCGACAAGCTTTTAATACTACCGTACTTTTTATCTGCTTTTACTAAAAACTAATGCACTTAAAAACATGTTTTTATACCAGGTCATTTCATACTGGAACATGTTCCCTAATCAAATGAACATTAGTTTAAATAAAAAGAAGATCCAGACCTCGAGGGTCCTGCAGGGTTTAGATGTTTCCCTGCTTCTACACACCTGACCTGATGAACAGGTCATTAACGGGTCCTGCTGAGGATCTGAATCTAAATAATAATAATAATAATAATAAACTTTATTTATATAGCACCTTTCACAGATAAAAATCACAAAGTGCTTCACAATTAATTCAATAAAACAGCATAAACAGTAAAAAGATAAAAAGAATAATAATCACACTAAAAGTCCAGTCAACCAAAAGCCCAAATAAAAGTGTCTTCAGCTGCCTTTTAAAAGAATCAACAGTGTCAGTCTCACGAAGGGGCAAAGGTAGGGCATTCCACAGATTTGGAGCCACGGCCTGAAAGGATCCATCTCCTCTGGTTTTAAAGCGAGTTTTTGGAACCATGAGGAGGTTCTGGTCTGAAGATCGGAGCGAGCGACCAGATATGTACGAGTGAAGGAGATCACAAATATATTTTGGAGCCTGCCCATGCACGGCTCTGAAGGTCAAAACGAGAATTTTAAAATCAATTCGAAATTTAATGGGAAGCCAGTGCAGAGAAGACAACACTGGCGTGATATGTGACCACCTGCTGGACCCGGTTAAAAGTCTTGCAGGAGCATTTTGGACTCGCTGAAGACGATCAATAGCATTTTTGTTAAAACATGTAAAAAGAGAATTACAATAATCTAAACGAGAAGAAATAAAAGCATAAATCACCAACTCCAAGTCAGTGTTTGATAAAACTGTCTTCAATTTTGTAATATTTCTTAGATGGTAAAAACAATTTTTGACCAAAAGTCTTGAATGTTTGTCCAGAGACAGAGACTGGTCAAACCAAACCATGCAGGATGGTGGCCCTCAAGGCCTGGATCTGGACACCCTGATGGTGTTCATATGGAAATCCTCTCCAACTGCTACAGAATATAACTGGAAGTTGGTTAATAGAAATGGAATGAAGCGAATGGAAGACAGAACCACAGCGACACCTGGTGGATAAATAATGTAATTGTGAAATATATAGTTTTGTGTCTTTTCAGACAGTCTGTGCTGCTGCACATAAAGAATCAGACCGAGATGCTGCTGCACATAAAGAATCAGACCGAGATGCTGCTGCACATAAAGAATCAGACCGAGATGCTGCTGCACATAAAGAATCAGACCGAGATGCTGCTGCACATAAAGAATCAGACCGAGATGCTGCTGCACATAAAGAATCAGACCGAGATGCTGCTGTACATTTATGTATGTTTATTAAGAAAAACAATAACTACAATATTTGTTTATTATCCCATTTGGGAATAAACAACCAAAACATATTCAGTCACTTCTCCACCTTTAGGTTTGAGAAACAATCTGTGCAGATCAGCCGTGATGTTTCAGATTGTTTGGTGAAGTAATGGGATGTGAAATGGAATGGTCACATGACCTCGTCTGCACAGCACGATGTTTCAGTTTTACATCACTAGAGCTTCATAAGGAGAAATGTTTGTGTCCTGGAATTAATTTGGCTCCAGCATTTCAATCAACCAGCTGGAAGAGCCTCATCGTGTGTGAACATTTAACTATATCTGTATATTTAATTACAGATTATTAGTAAAATGTTGCACCACGAGGTGGACGCGCTAATGAAGACAGAAATGTGATCAACAAGCTAAAAGATGCAACATCTGCAGCACATGCACATTATCTCCACTTTGAATAACCAGGTTCATGTTTACACCAAGTTATGAAGTTAATTTCACGTGCATGTTTCTTTCTTCACGGCGTGCATGAGATGGATCTTCTTGGTCCAGCTGTGACACGGAACCAGTACAAGTTCAACCTGCAGCTCCCGACAGTCAACAAGTCTTCCTGTTCAACACCACAAATCAGTCAGTTTCACTAATCTAATAGGTTTAACAACATCCAGGGAATATTTAGATTAAACTGACTTCCTTAACTCACCTTAAATACAGGAAGTGATGATTCTTCCTCTGAAATCACATCAAAACCACCTGTGGATCCTGTAAAAAGTCAAAGATCTCCACAAATTTGTTCTCTTTGAAATTAAGACACTTGAATAAAGTGAGAGAAGTGACTCATGAGATGAATTTACCTGGTTTTCTTCACATGGATGTCTTCTGAAGAGAACTTACCCAGAGTTAGCACGTCCTGTTTATAGTTTAACAACCTACGGAGAGCACAAATACTAAGAATACACACACTTCAAACAATCTGTGCTGGCTACATATTTATACACAGCTGGTAAAAGTTATAATGGAAATGGGAATTCATGAAACAGATGAAAACTAAGCAACAAATTAAAACCGCTGTAGAGTTCAGGTTGATTTTAAGAGAAATTTTTCACAATACTCAACAAAGACTGAACAACAGGTCTGACATGAAGCAGAGGGGTCGTTACACGCCAATTCTGTTCTCTGAGCTCCATCTTGTTTAAAGTTGAGTTTTCTGCAGGGTCTCAGGTAGAATTCTAATCTGACCTCTGATCAGTTTAAGACCCCCTCCGATGAAAATCAGGTTTTTTTTCGTAACTTAAAGGTACGACGGAGGATCTTTTTCTTCCGGGTGGATCATCTAGACTATTTGTCCACCTACCTGTCAATCATTCTGGTGAAATGTCGTGCACGTTTCTAATATAGTGTAAGAGACTTTTTTATTGACGCTTTTATTTTGAAGTCTGGAGTGACCAGGAAGTTCCTATTCAGAGTGTTAATAAAGATGTAGCCAGTGTCAGACCAGCTGACCTGCTCTACTCCAGTCAAAAGTAAAGTAAAAAGTCATCAATAAGTGGTTTAATACACTTGGTTACAATAGTTTTTACTTCCTGCACAAGCACACTGTCAGGTGTTTATGTGTAGCACATGACACACAGCAGGCAGGATCGTGTGTGTGAGACGGAGGTGAAGAGGAAGAGGATGGCGGGAGCAGACAGAGGGCGTTCTGGAGCTCTTTACCAGGAACGTTGACTGAGCGAAGAACTGTGAGCTGTTCTGGGAGGCTGACATCAACATGTAAACAGAGCGTGTTCGCAGATAACTGAGTGTTGAGCGTGCTTCAAAAAAGTCGTTTCTGAAATTCAGAAAAATCCTCTTCTATACCTTTAAGAAAATTAAGCTCAAAATTGCATTTCTGTTTTCAAATCGCTGCGAATCAGTAGCAGATGATGATGCCTATAAAAAAAAGGTGTTTGTGTCGTAGAAACTCAACTGGTAGGGCCACAAGCTCCTGCTCGTAGAGCTAGCATAAACAGAGAGCTCTCTGGGCAAATTGTTAATGAGCTACTGTCGTTATGCAGAAACCACATCCTAGAAAAGGTTTTGTGATTTTGATTAAAAACGCCATAATCAGAGTTTTAAGACACTGAGACGATTTAAAATAGATCAAAAGATGATCAGAGTGGGTCTTTAAAGGTTCTGGCCCTAAAATCATGATCAACACCAGCAAGACTTTTAATCATCCGATTCTTTTAAGAACATCTTAAACGTTTATATTTCATTTAAATGATCTGGATGGAATCCAGCTGTTTGATTGGATTTGGGAACATCTGGTCCACTGCATCAAAGAATAAAGAGACACCTCAACAGAAGCAGCTGAAATGTCCTCTGCTCAAGTTTTGGGAGAAGCTGATTTTTTGTGACGTACCTTTAACTGAAGATAATTAGTTTATTATCAAAAAATAATTTCACAGCTAAACTGACACGTTTGGTTCATTTGTTTATTAAAAGTCTTCAAATAAAAAGCAACTTGAAACATACAGAACCGAACATTGTAATCTCGCAAGAAAGGATGTGTCGCAAATCTTAAATCTTACTGTCAAACCTCCTGCACCAAGTGTTTACTAAAGCACTCAAACTGACTTTCTATGTAGTTATTAGCATTTTGAAATCAACTAGCCAAAAAGCTAAAATGGAAAACAATTTGGTTTGTAAAAACTACACATTTTGGTTTATATTTAAGTTCCTCTAATGAAAAATTAGATCAGATCCCCAAAGATTCTGTAATGTGTTTAAATTAGATTGTGTAGTTTTAGGTGAGAAACGCTAGGCTTTTCTACAAAACATTTTAAAGAATATATAAACAGTTAAACAAGCTTAAAAAAAAAACAGCCCAGATGAACCATGTAGATGGAATAATATGTTTTTATGTACGGAGCAAAATCTTCCAGTAAGTCTCAGGTGAACGCAACGCAATCCGCCATAGACGTGGTGGGTATATAGCGCCACGTGTGTCAGCAGACGACGACGACCTTGTCATATTTTAAACCTGGAAAGAGAGCACACCACACATGTCAAGAAGCGGGTTTTACTCAGGATCCACGCTGGCTTGGTTGATATCAAAGCAGCAACATCTGGATTTTAGCAGCAACGTCTGATAGTTTATTTGATTGATTTGCTGGCTGCAGGAATTTACAGCTCCAGGCACGACTTACTGAGCCGGAGCTCATCGATTTTGACACATTAATATTTTATACCTGAGTGAATTAATTGTGATTTGAGATGATGAATAAATCACTTTCTGCTCTCACCTTGTGTGATTGTCTAATAGCCCGTATAGCGAGGTGGTGGCGGCGGCAGCGGCATTCGCTCTGAAAAGACCTCCCTAGAATGGGGGGCTGCGTACGTCGGAGCCCTGGTCATCGGTGACAGCCGAGAGCGCTCGTAGGTGTACCCGTTACCAGTGGAGGAAGCGGGTGAAAGCAGAACTCTTCTGATGGGGCTTCGGTCCCTGACTGCGTAAGCTGAAGGAGGCGGGAGAAGGCGCCGCTCATACGGGGCTACAGACCCTACTGTGAGACGCTCTCTCACCAGAGCTGAGGGAGGAGGGGGCGGGGGGATGCCCCGCCTATCATCAGAGCTCATGGAACTGTAAGGGCGAGCTCTGTATTTCTCATAGTAATCCACCACCCCATAGGGACCTCTGTCACTTAAGCCACGCTCAGGATAAGGTGCTCGTCTGAAGGGGGGTGGCGGCGGCGGATGCAGAGGGGGAAGAGGATAAACGGGCATGCGACCTCTGTAGTGGGGCTCGGGTCTTGCCCCTGGATAGTGAGGAGGATAAAAGTCTCCCCTGCCTGACGGAGGTGGATAGTCCTCCTCCTCCTCAGGACCCCCTCTCGGTCTGCTTTTTGATACCTGAACGTGAATGCGCTTTCCTAAGAGAAAAAACAAAGCTGTTGGCCCTTGATTCTAAAAACAGACTAAAAGGCTTCCAAAATATTGTCAAACTTACCCTTAAACTCAAAATTATCGAGCTCCTGCAGCGCATCCATGGCCTCATCATAATTTGGCATGTGCACAAAGGCAAAGTTCTTCACAATGGCGCACTCTGTGACTGTTCCGTACTCTAAAAATAGTTCACGCAGCTCGTTACCGCAGCCTTTTTCAACATTAGCAACATGGAGTTTGACAGGAGCCTGATTTTTCTTGCTGGGCTCCACGTTGATGGGTCTGCCATTCAGCTTGTGCAGATGGAGCTCACGAATGGCTTTGGTGGCAGATTTACGGTCCTCCATGTGGACGAACGCGTAGTTTTTGTACTTTGCACATTCTATCACTGTGCCGTACTTGGAGAAAAGTGCCTCAATTTCATCTTTCTCGGTGTGCTGAGAGAGATTACCGATGAAAATCTTCACCATCGTTATTTCTGTAAAAATCTACACAAGAAGAAAAATGCGGTATGGTCAAACAAGCGATGGGCGAATCAACACTCCGGATATCTGGAAACGGAGTTTTGAAAACGAGGTTATATCAAGGGGAACGAAGAAAAACATAAATGTTCCGTTTATATTTAAAATAAGATCTAAAATTTAGACAGTTTAAAAGAAAGACGACTTTAAACACGGTGAACTCCGGGAAGCTTACTTATCTGGCACTTCCGGGCCACAGAGAAGCTAAGATTAGCCGCCACACACTCGTGCTTAAAATCAACTAGCTTCCAAATTAATGTCTATTTAAGCAACTGCTATAAAACGTAAACATGTGAAAAGTTAAATGGTGACACCGGGGATTATTAAAAGACAACATAATACTCACAACTTGGAGAAAAGCCCAACTGTGAAGTCGAAACAACTCCGACTACGAAATGTAGGATTTTCTTCTTTTTATTTAAATGGCGGTTGGCATCCAACATACGGTGCATTACCGCCACCTACTGCGTAGGAGTGTGAGTCAGCGTGGGGTTACCCTATTATATATATAAAAAAAACTATATTCTTTTAATTAACCTACTTTTCCTAAGGAATTCTAACACTAACCTATAACTGCTATTTTCCCCATTTAACAAATTCTTTAAATTCAATTCCCCATTTCCTTTCAATGTTAACTTTTCTTTTAACATTTTTCTATTTACTCTATATTTACTATGATAACATAAAATATGCTGTAGTATTTCCCTATCTTTTCCACATTTACATAACCCTGTAGTATGTTTTCCTATTAAATGTAACGGGCTATTTAAAGCTGTGTGTCTCATTCTTAACCTTGATATTATCGTTTGTTCTCTATTGTTCCTTTCCATAATTCTCATCTTACCAACCTTTCCCTGTTTCTGAAATAAATGTCTTCCTTTTTCTCCCCTTACCCACATTTCCTGCCGTTCCTTTATCATCTGCTTCTTGATTATTGCATTCACTTCTTTAACACGATATGGATTATCTTACCCATGTGTTTAATTTTTTTGCCTGTTTTGCATAAAAATATGCTATTTAATTTCCCTCCACCCCTCTGTGTGCTGGCACCCACTATTTCTATTTCTGATTTACTCAATCTAAATAAGCATTCATATATTTCTAATAGCATGTCTGGTCTACTGTCCATTGACATTGATTTAATTGCCATTAATGCCGAAAGAGAATCTGTTCATATTATACCCTTTTTTACTCTATTTTGTTTTATCCACATTAAGCTAAATGAGATTGCTAACATTTCCACCGTGAACACTGATAAACTATTAGATGCTCTTATTTTCATATACTTTTCTAAAACTGGGATACATAAAGATAAACCTGTAGTCTCATTTTCTGAGTCTTTTGATCCGTCTGTAAATATTAGAATAAATGTTTTATGTGTACTATTTAATCTTTCACCTATAATATTATCCCAATTTCCTTTACCTGTATTCTGCTCCATTTTACTTTTCACATAAAAATCAATATTGATATGAGAAAAAAATCCACTTTGGCGTAACTAAATATCTAAATTTCTTTATAAATGTTTTACATCCCTGTTTGCTAGCCCAATAATTTAACAATATTTGCTTAAATCTCAAACATTTTGGCATTTCTCCCATTTCTACTTGTAAAGATTCTACTGGTGTTGATTTCATTGCTACACATTCTTAATGCCTGATTTTGTATACCCTTGATCTTTTTTAATACATTTTTACTTGCTGAACTAAACATAATACAACCATAATCTATCACTGATCTAATCTAATTTTTAAAAATATTATTATTTGTATTTGTCATTTTGTTTTGAAGCCTCTTCTGATAAATCTGCTGCCAGTATGTATTTCGAGCCGAACATTGTTCAATAAAACTTTAGCCTCCTCTGTGCTTCAAGTGTGTATTTATTTATTTTTAAAGACAGAAACGGATCATTAGAAAATGGTCAGATAAATTAAATTACAGGAATTCAAATAAGGAATAAACAAAATTCATCAAAACAAACAAAAAAATTGTCTGGCTAAAAACACGCTGTGAGTCTTTATAATAGTCATGTAGCACTAGTTGTTTTGCTAATAGCGTGAGAGGCATGGGCATCTGAACCAATCAGTGTGGGAGGGACGTGTCCCCCCTACTTTCCCAACATGAAGTTTCTCTAACAGTGCAGTTTAGATATCTGGTCAGCCAGCGCAACTCATCCTGCTTTTTCCCAAACTGAAAGTGTCGCGCTGAGCCCAGTCCTCCTCAGTCTGGGTCTGTCAATAAAAACCTTTAAAACTTATAAAGTTCTTGTAATTAAACATAAATATAGAAACAACTAACACAAAGTTCTAAAAACACTGAAACAGCAAACTGTGAACACCAACATTTGTGTCATTCTCTAAACTTTTGGCTATGATTGTATTTAAAGAGCAACTAACCCCCAAATCAACTTTTTTTTGCTGATAAACTGTCTAAACGGGTGTCTAGTAGTTTTAACTACATGTCCCAGTCATTATTTTGATATTTTAGTGCATATTTGTTAAAATCTTAACTTTAAGCCAAAAAACGTCTGTGTGGCTCCCTCCTAAGGTTAAACAGTGTACTGCATTCGAATTTCGCGTTCAATTTGATGATTGGCTCTGAGGTGATGAAGATTGTGTGACGTGGCAGCTCTGCCGCTGCTGAGTATAAAAACGGCTCAGCCGTAGACACGCCTCGTAGCGAGTTGGAGTTGGAATAGAGAGCACTGCGAACGTCTTCGATTTTCAGGTTAGCGATTTGATAGCACAGCAAGTAACCCATCAAGCATATTTTGTGTCTGTAGAGGGAAGCTGGAGAAAACCCACACAGGAAGAACATGTAAACTCTATAAAAAAATGTCCTGACCTGACTTAGATTTCCAGACTTTCTAGTTCCATGGCAACAGTGCTACTCACTGCACCACTGTGCAACCCACTTTCATTTAAAGGGACTTAAGGCAGCTTTACAAAATCTGACTCAGTGCTGCCGCGAGAGGCGCTGTGGCTAACTGCAGCCACCAGCCAAGCCGGCACGGGAGCGCGCACAGACACTTTACAGACGGTTCGTCTTCACAGCACTGCACCGGGGAGGCTAACATACTTCACGTCAGGTCTCTCCACTCTGTTATTTGATTTGATCTCATCATTTTCATACTGTATCAGGCTCTAAACACGACCTATAATGTTTTCTCACCTGGTCACAAGGAAATGAGCCATGTCAGCATCCGTTTTCACTCCCAAATGCAGCTGAAGTTCCCTCCATGAACCGAACGCATATCCAATATTTATGCGGGTGGGTTTTTAATGCTTCATGACCCATTAGCATTGAATAAACTGGAAATGCATGTGTAGTTTTTCACAAATCTTGCCTTAAGTCCCTTTAATGCTTAATATTGTTTTTTTTTTTCACTAATTTATTTTAAGCTAATTATAGTCATTCTTTATTTTGATTTATCTGAATTAATACAATTATTAATTTATAAGAAATCAAACTTATTCAAACAGTATATTACATAGAAATAATTGTTTATTTAGGTGTGAAAACTAAAATGTTTGAGAAGCATTTCATGAGACCAGCAGGATAAAGATCGCTCTTTATTCTGATCAGATGTGAAGTGGGTTAGTGGACTGACAGGTTGCAGCAGCTGTTGCCACTTTTTCTGTGATAGTCTCTGATTGAGCAGATTGCCTGGAACAAAAATAAATTCCAATTAGTTAGGTGTTTGGAGGTTTTAAAGCTATAGTGTGTAACTTCTGTCGCCCCCTAGCGGAATTTTGCGTTATTACAACAATGAAGCTGGCGCTTCCATATGACGTACGCCCACCTGTCTCCCACCCCCCTTCCCCCAACCGCTATCCCTCTGCCGCTGTGATTCACGATTCCACAACATTTTTATTCTGTTTGAATAAGGACAGCTGTTGAAAAAAGATGGACTCTTCAGAAGAAGTTCCCGATAAGTGTGTCTCGGCAGTTTCTTTGACTTCTCCGCCATGTCGCTTTCCCGTTCTGCCTGCACTCTGCCTCCTGCTACGAGACTCTCCGCTCGTCCTCCCCCTACCTTCTTGTTGTGACGTAAAAGACGTAATTTCCTGCGCGCCAGCGCGGGAATGTCGCCGGTCGACACGCAAAGTAAAAATGATATATATTGAAAAATACCGTGAGATGTTTGAGGAGCCAATCGGCTTAATCTGCATTGTGTCATCTCCTCTAATAGTGGCTTGGCTGAAACAGACACTCACGGACATGTAAAAGTTACGCACTATAGCTTTAAAAAAACATGTTTTCAGCAGGACCAGCCCTGAGCATGCACCACTCAGGCCATTGCCTACAGCGCCATCTGCTGGAGGGGCGCCAAATCCCAATTATTATTACCAACATAAAGTAAAGGCATTTTATCTGTTGTTACTTTTTGTAGTTGTTTACTGTTATTATGGTTTTTTTATTGCACTATTCCATTTTTAGTCTGTACTATTCATTTTAGTATAAATAATTATTATTTCTTGCAACAGAATCCAGTTGCATTTCTGAGTACCGGTACATACGGTATTTCTGCATCGAGCACAGGCAGGCCAGGAAGGAGAACAGGGTAGGAGGCCACCCCATTCCCCCTAAGACCAACCTCTTTAAGTTTCTGATTGATGATCGTCTTCTGTGACAAGTTCATCTTCAGGTTAAACAAAAAAAATAAATAAAATAAATTCTTTAACCTTTTATAGCTGTTATTTATAAACTGGCTAAATTCATTTATAACTGGAAGAATTGAAAGGTGTCACTCTTTATATATTTCATTCATTTTCCATCAAATTTTAATCAGCATTTTTTGTTTGTATCACTGTAATGAGAACATCATTTTCTACAATCTAGACTAGTTTATATACATAATGAATCACAACTTGATCTTACTAAAAGAAACTTTGGAAAAACTATTTTTGCATCTAATAGAGAATATAATTTTTAACATGTGAACAGTAAAACTGTAGTTTTTGAGACAAAATGAATTTAATATTTAAAGTCGGTAAAACAGCAATTAAATACAAAAACAATCAACTTTATAAAGAGTTAATTAAAACGCTTTAACAGTATTTAAACCACACGGTCTGACTGTGTCCGCTCTGTGTTGTTGGTCCATTTTAAGCACAGAAAAGCACTAACACTACATGCAAAGATGTCACATTACAAGTTTTGAACATTTTTGACCAGAATCAGAATTTGTTTATTGCCAGATATCATTTGCACAATGCAAGGAATTTGTCTTGACAGAGATACTGGAGTGACTGATAACAGGAAGCTGCTGGGGTGAAGAGTGAGAACAGGCGAGGAGAAGAAAAACAGAAACAAAGATGAAGAAGAAGAGTAAATGTTTTTCTTGAGACAGAGACACAGAAGGGTAACAAGCAGAAAACAAGGCCAGAACAGAAGGAAAACCCCACTGGGAAACAGGAAACAAGAAAACCTACCAAAATAAAACCACAGGAAATATTGAATTAACTGAACAGGTGAACCACTGGAGAACATGGGGGTAAAACAGGAAACACAAGAAGTGCTAGAATGAAAAATCCCAGGAACCCCTCGAGAAACACATCACAGAAAATAAAACCCCCAGAAAGGACCCTGACGTTCTTGGTGTTTTTTACTTTTGATGCAGGTTACCAGGAGGCGGGTCCATTTGGGTTGCTTGGCACCAGTATCCAGATTGTTGACCTTCCCTGGTGATTCAGGCCTCCAGTAATTTCTAAGCTAAATTCAGTGGTTATTTCATAGTTGGTTATTTATGTCAGATCAAGACCACCACTGGACCTGCATCCTCTGGTGAGAGAGTTGATGTTCATTAAGGTCCTGAGAGATGAGGGTACCCAGGAAGGACTCCACTGTGTCCACTGCGTCCACTATGTCCACTGCGTCCACTAGTCACTGAGGGTGATGGATGCAAATGTAGTACCTGTTTCAGAAAAACTGTCAGTCATTGTCATGACCTTTATTGTGATTATTGTGAAGATTATAGTCAAAGTATGTTGTCAACAGTTTGGATTTTTGGATTCCTTTGTTCTCTGCATCCCTGGATTATTTTAGACTTCAGCCTTCTTCCTCCACTTGAGCAGCTGATTTGTGTTTTGTTTGTTCCCCTAAACCGTGTTTGTTCCTGATAAACTCTATTAATTTGAGCCTGCAACTCTCAGCCTCTCTGCTTTTGAGGTCCACTCATTGTTTGCTTACAGTGTTTTATCTGAACTTGTTTTAGTCTTTCTACTCGGATTCTTGGATTACAGACTCTGGGTTTGTTTGCATTCCTCTTTTCTGCCCTTGACCACGATACTTCCTGCTCCCTCTTGAAGTTAGTGAGTCAAAGCTTCTGCCTCACTTCACTGTTCACAGAGATGCCTGACCAGTGCTTGAAGTGGGTCAGTATGCAGAAGTATCGGCGCAACAATGACGGAGAAATTTACAGACCTGGAAGGAGCTGACTGAGTCTTCTTCATCAAAAGTTGTTGCTGTCAGGAAGCTTTTGAGATACATTCACCTTTTGTAGATGGAAAATTTGTTACAAAAAACACATACTTAAATACATAACTCCAAAAATAATATTTTTCTCTTTCCCTTCAGAGCTGTTTGAATGAAAAACTTTTTTGTAAGGGGGGGAAAAACATATTTTTTGTGTAAAACATGTTTGGATTAATTAAAAATAACCTTTTTTTTAGATAACGATTTATTTTTTCCCTCTAACTCTAATTTGTTTTTCCTTTCTTGCCTTTCGAAGCGTCTGTATATAACAGATGAAAGATAGAAAAGGTTTGTCACAGTTTGCAAACAAAACCATTCAGAAATATTCAGTGTGTAAAACTCTAATAACATTTTACAACCCCAGAAATTAAAAAGCCCATTTGATTGAGTGTCTCTCTGATATATTTCCCTATTATTTGTATTAAAATATATATTTTTTAGAATTTATATCAGTTGAATTCTCACTTTGTCTTTTTCATCCATGTTGTTGCATGAAGCTTGAAGCAAGATGAGTAACTGTAAAGGTGGAAGTCTGCATGCAGCTGTTTTTATTTCAGAACAGTCATAAAACATTTCAGATGAGTACAAATAAAATAACATTATAAAATGAAGGTCACCTACAAAACAAAGTAGGAGTTCCTTTTCATAGATAGTCAATATTTCACACTTAAAAAAGATTCTTGATGTAAACATCATCAATGAAATGCTGAAATAACTGACTATACATACAATATGTTACAATAATGAAGCATGTTGAAACAAATTTTTAGTAATTATTTGTAGCAAAAACATCCATGTATCAGTCACCCAATCCTCAAATATTTTAATGAGTTTTCATGTCCTTTTACTTGATTTATCAGTTAAAATAACCAGCTGATTTTTAAAGACTCACTCCAATTAAAATCCTGTTTTTCGTGTTGTTAACATGTTCTTGTGGCATTTTTCTGATATCTTGAAAAAATTAAGCCCCAAATTGCATTTTTGAGTATTTCGGCTTTTAAATCACTTTGACTTATTAGTAAATTGAAAAATAATGTTTTAGTGAAGTATGAAATGCAATGGGCGGGCATATAGCGCTAGCATAAACAGAGATCTCTTAGCAAGGGGGAAAGGGGCGGAGTTATCCTCTGCACTAACGGTGCCGCCCACACAGAGGCAAATTGCTAATGAGCTACTGCCAGTACGGAGAAACCATTTCATAAAAAAACAGCACAGGTTTTGTGAGTTTGGGTAAAAATACCATAATCATAATTTAATGACCAGTGAGACGCTTTAAAATAGCTCAAAAAATGATCAGAGTGGGACTTTAAATGAAAATCACAATGTGTTCATAAGGTTCTAGAATCCTGCAGTAACATTCAAACTCAGTCTGTTTGTGTAAACATCAGTTTTTCTCGTGTTCTCTCAAACCGAGGTCTTGACCCTGCGGACAGATTTTAAACTTTGTGTTTATCGTGGGCTCTGGAGATCCAATGGTAGCAGTCAGTGATATTTTGGTTTCTTGGCTGAACAGCACAACGAGTATAGTAGACAATAACCAGAGTAACCATTACCACTATGAAGATGCAGATAGGTACTAGTAGGGCAACCAGAAACCCAGAGCTGTTGTGTGTCTGATCCTGGTCTTTGGGGTTAGAGTTCAGATTTTCTCCACTGCTTCTACTTTCTCCCAATGTGGGTTGGACTGTAAACCAAAAGGGGCCAGCAGGGTCTGGACTGGGAGAATTTTCCAAGTAATCCTTTTCTTTCTTTTCAGACTTCTCCCCTTGAAACTGAGGAAGTTCAACTGGAAGGTGCCTTACTTCAGTGTGTTTCTGTATGGATAAAACTGTAGGTATAGAGTAATGTGTTGCTTTTGGATTATCTGGACTCTGAGTGGAAGTAACCAGATCAGGCCTCAAATTCCAAGCTTCCTCAGAAACTGTGGATGTGGAATGTAATGGAAGAGTTGTTGTAGGCTCCTCATCATCAGCCTTGTTCCAGTGTGATACAGTGCTGGAGCTGGTGGTGGGCAGAATCAGACTGTGGAAGGTTGTTGATTTAGGGCCAAACTCCAACAAATCAACACCTTTTTCAGCTTTTACGGTTTTATCTTGTAAGGTGCTGGTGGCCCAGATTGCGTCAGGATTCAGATTTCTTGGTGTTTCAGTGACCCAGTCTAGAGACTGTTCCTTTTCTGTGGACCTTGACTCTGGATTCCATACATAGTCTGTACCATCCCATACCAGGCCAGGCTGTTGGGTGACCCGAGGAAAGGGAGGGTTAATGGTTGATCTGTTGTCACCTTCTCTTATCTTCTTACATGTGTAATCATCAGACAGCTCATAACCCTCCTGACAGTGGCATTCAAACCCCCCCACATAGTTTTCACACATTTGCTCACAGATACCAGTGATCTGGCACTCATCAACATCTTGGCACTGGCTGGGATCTTCAAAGTCAAGTGAAAACCCGTGATGACAGTGGCAGATATAAGTCCCTGGGGTGTTTTCACAAGAATGTCCACATGGGTTATTTGTGCACTCATCTATATCCAAACACTCACCCTCAGAGTTTAAGTGATAACCATCCCAACACTGACATTCAAATGTCCCTGGAACATTCTTACAGAGCTGCTCACAAGGACCATGAAGACATTCATCTACATCTAGGCAGGAGTGTTTATCTGGTGCTAGCATGTAGCCATCAGGACAGGAACAGCGGTAGCCATCTGGAAAGAGCAGGCAGTTAAACTCACAGGGGTACCCCTGACACAAATCAGTAACCTCACAGGTCCGCCCATCATGTCCTAGCTGGTAACCATCAGCACATTCACAAAAGATGAGACCGCCGACTGTCCTGCAGAAGTGCTCACAGCCGCCATTATTCATGTCGCACAAGCTGTGTGATATGGAGAAATCAGTGCAAAGAGGGGGATCACGAGACCATCCCGCAGAGCCATTTTCCTTAAGCAAACACAAAATTGGTGGCTGTTCCTCAGTGGTTCCTGTTAGGCAGGGTATGTTAGCAACAGATCCAAGTGGTACATGAGTTAGGAGGGTGCTAACAAGGTTAAACGGTGTGGTATAGACGGCATTGCCTGCGCCCATGCTCCAAAAAGCAGGACACATTCCTTCATATGAATAATGGCAAAGATATCCATCTACCGGAAGAGAGCATGAAACATCCAGCCACTTGAAGTTATCACGTTGCTCATAAGGGCTGTAGCCCATAACTACGCAACGAGGAACCAAGCACATTCTAGGAGAGTCTTCTCTTTGCCACTTTGTATAATCCGTGTCTTGATCCCCAGTGGTCCAAGAGAAACCCCTCAGCGGACCCGTGGTACGGCACTGACGAGGTTGGCGTTGCAGGCCGATCCACACTTGGACTTTAGATTGAGAATGTCGCAAGTCCACAGTGGAAAAGAGTGAAGCAATAGCATTGGCATCCTCCTTGCGTTTGATTGTAGCTAGATTGCCACCTTGTTCTTTGCAGGCCCTCCATGAGTCCAGAAAGGTTTTACGTGCAAAGTAGACCACAAAACAGCCATCTGTGTTACAGAGTGCATCCCTCTCTCTCAAGTCTTGACCCAAGACTGAAGAAAATCCCAGGAGCCATGGCAACAGAAAGGGTAAGAGTAGAACGCCGGAACTACTGAAGAGAAAGCTCATTTTTTTCCAAGTTGGGACTGTCCGTCTCCCGCTCTGTCTTTCTTCTCTCTTTAATCTCCGCTTCCTTTGACCAGTTTACTGTCTTATGACCTGTTGATCTCTGTTTTTCAGCCTAAGTTAAGTTTTCATCCATGATCTGGAGCTTGAGTTTTGATGTGTCCCCAGTTTGTAAGTGCTCTTCTGACTGCACTGCTGAAACTTATCTGGACTGGAGATGAGACCCTGCCAACTCTCCCACGATTTCAGAGAGCGAAGGGGGGAGGGCAGACATGAGAAGAAGGATGGAGGGAGGGAAATACAGCATGGAAAGAGGGTGGGCAAAAAAAGAAAGAGGGGGAATTTAGAAAATAGCTGTGTTTTGGGAAAAAATGTGAGTGTTAAAGAGCACAATATGAATGTCAATGTCAAAGTGGGGGGGAGGAAAAACAAACATGACTGTTTTCTTTGTTAAAGCATGCCACATGGTTTTTATAAGCAATTTTCATGGAAACAGTTTGCATCTTTTCTGCACACACATTGACACACAAGCACAGTAAAATCTCATTTTAGGACACAAAATAATTTATTTAATCTCTTACTATTCATAAAGGACTAAATTCAATCTTAAAAAGCATTAACACAGTTATTATCTTCTCACTGTTTATCTCAGATTTTGTCATAAACCTGTAACATTATGGGTTCAGCATGGTGTAAAACCCAAATTATTTTAATGATGAGCAACTTGAACTTGAACTAACTTGACTGTGACTAAAACTGACTTGAAACCATGAAATAAACAAAACAAAAACATGTAAACATGAGCAAAAGCACATAAATGAAACACCAAAAATTCTGTGAGGCTTCATCACTGAGGATCGGCGATTGATTAACAAATGAGTACCAGCTGTGAGTCCTTGATGGGAAACCAGAGATGAGGACAATGGTGGAGACAAAGCAGTGAATAACCTGATAGAATTTAAACAAAACAATGACTGTGAGAACGCTGTAGAGCAGAGTGAAGATGGCACAAAGAATCACAGAGAACTGAAACTAAATTATACAAGAACTAAAGATTCTAACAGAGAAGGTAATGCACACATAACGAAAAATCCTGGAAATGAAGAATACTGAAGGCAAAAGACATTGACAAAACAAAAAACAGTTGGCATAAAAGATTAAACCAGGAACAAGCAGAAAAAAAACAAGAATACCAAGCTTTAATATTTTAATAACAGTACGACAAAGTACAGCAAAACAAAGAAAAAAGACTCGACAAAACTTGGCAAAAAATCTTTAAGGTTATATTCAGGTATCAGAATGTAGGATGCTACAAATAGGAATGTCCAGATTTGATCACATGATCAGAAATTGGGCCTGATCATGTTTCAGACCAGAATCAGACGTTACCTCCCAATCGGGACTCGGATATATAAAGTCCAAAAGTGAAGAACTTATGTTATTACTAGATTATTCAAGTTACCTCACAGAAGGTCTCTGATTGTTAACAGAGTTGTTAAAATCGGGTGAATTAAATAAAAAATAAAGAACATCATGGATCTGTTTATTTGCTCTTTTTTAATGTATTATAGAAGTATCTGAACTCGGTATCGGTAGATACTCAAAATCAAATGACTTGGACTTGAGGGCAAAAAACCTGATCGGGACATCTCTAGCTACAGCTGTTGTAAAAGGTACAAAAAAGTTCAAAACAATTTTATTAAACAATTTTCTTAAAACGCTATTATTTAAAACTACAGTATTTAAAGTAAAAATAAAGCGAAGTGGGACACGAGTGAGGAAACAACAGGGTAAAACTATCTCTACTTTTACACTCCCACTTTCTTTTGGGGAAGTCAATGTACCGGTAATTATAGTTTAAAAAAAAGTGATGTGATACTGCTTATGTTGTGTTTTTTTTTGGTGTGTAAAAGAATTCTGGCTCCAAAAAGATCTTCTCTCTTTGTATCAAAATATTGCTGTTTTAAAATAGCCAGAATCCAAAGGATTCCCACGCCCCATGAAGCCCATCCTAAAACTCAACAGGAAGTACCGGAATAGATCATCAGTAGCAGGGTCGAGCAGAAAGCACGGCCAAGTGAGAGTAAAAAAAACAGAGGAGCAGCTCTTATGTTCAATTAATCATTTTTAATCGCTGGTTAATTTTTTAGGATTCTTCTGACTGCATTAGAATTTTACTGAACGTTCTAATAATACACAAAAACACTTGAATGAAACGGTAGCCTTGAACGTCTTAGACACGTTATCTCTCCAACACGACACACACTGCTCAACGTAAACAAGATCAACCCTGTAAGAGACAAAACTGTCCACAGAAAACATTCTTGGCAGCTGAAGCAACTCGGAGAATTCACATCAAGACATAAATGTTAAAGCAATAAACATGACACTTGTAAAAAAAAAAAAAAACAACCACAATGAATTAACATCGTTAGGCCGAGATACTCAGGGCTTAAACCCCAAATGTTTTTGCAAAGACCCAGATCTCAAGACAGAAGATATTTAAAAATATTAATCTATTAGAGTCATGAATGCAGTGTTCATAATTCATATGATTATATTATGTTTATCTGAAAACACAAGCAGATTCTTGACTGAACAGCACAGTGGATGATGCAGTTCAGTGGAGGTTTTTCTGTGCTTGAGGAAAACATTTATTTTTGAACGATAATAATATTAATCTCACTGTTTTGTGCACATGACAGTATGATCAGGGTGGTAAATCCTTTGTAAATTTGTAGATGTTCAGGTCAGACATTAGGAGGAGAGAATGTTTTCTTCTCTTGCTGCAGCAGCAGGGAGGTGCTGCATATTCCAAAAAACCAAAGAATCAAAGTAGTATCGAGGTGTTGGGCAGAACCTTCGTGAACAATAATCAGACAGACTTAATGATGTTTGACAAAGCAGGCTGGGGTGTGGGTTCAGGACAGAGTGAGGTACAGTAGGTCGTTTCCTAAAATCCAAAAGAATCCAAAGGGGTCAGGCAGAGGCAGGGTCAAGTTCAGATCAGGGTTCAGTTTACTCTACGAGACAAATGCAAAACATCTGGTGTCTCATTTATAAAACTTACTAAATCCTTACTAAAACTGTACTTAAAGGAGAACGCCCATTTTTTGCAATTGGGGCCTTATTTATTCTGTGAGATGTGTTTTACTCGTCATCAGTGGTACTTTTTTGCGATTCGGATTCGTCTCGGAGATTTTTGATTCACACGGCAAACACCTAAACGCCAATAAACGAGAGTCGGTTGGGCCTGCGTTCGCCGACCCTAAATCGGTTTAAAATCAGTTCAAATCCGTTATTTTTTTAATCTGGCCATTTAGATACTCTATTGTTTATTCCGTTCCAGTGCCATTTTGAATCCTGCGCTCATAGAAATGATATTTTTTACAGTGATGGGAGAGTGATGTCATCTCTCCGTGCCCACTCACGTATTACCTGTAAGGAGGTTGTTTGAAACTGCTACTCCTTAGCTATTCGTAGCAACACACAAATCGGAACTCTTGTTTTCAGTGTAGAAAAAATGGGTCGATTTTGCGCATATCCTGGGTGCAACAGCAAAATGAGGAATGAGATTAAAAAAATAACGGATTTGAACTGATTTTAAACCGATTTAGGGTCGGCGAACGCAGGCCCAACCGACTCTCGTTTATTGGCGTTTAGGTGTTTGCCGTGTGAATCAAAAATCTCCGAGACGAATCCGAATCGCAAAAAAGTACCACTGATGAAAATTAAAACACATCTCACAGAATAAATAAGGCCCCAATTGCAAAAAACGTGCGTTCTCCTTTAAGCTAAGCAAAAAAAATCTACTTACCCCAAGTAAGTTTGTGATCTATAAAACATGGCGTACGCACAGCTGTACGCAATCTCCGCTTTATAAATCACACTCTACCTAGAAATGTGCTCAGGTGTTTCTGGATAACATCCCGCCCTCAACACGCCCACTTTCTGCCGTAAATAGTCAATCCAAAGTTCCTTGTGGATCTCATGCATATACATAAGCCGACTCGTCCACCGCAGATCAAGGAAGATCAAGGAAGCACAACTTCACTGAAGCAGAAATTGAGGTATTTTGGAGGTCACAGCAGTGCAGACCCGATGGGGGGGCAGCAGTTTATTTTGGGGGGCACAGTTTTTATTTAACCCCTCCAGCAGAGGACGCCCAAGGCAATTGCCTAGGCTGCCTATGTCCAGAACCGGCCCTGTGTGGCGGTTATTAAAAAATGGTCAGATCTGATTGTGGAGGCAAAAAAAAAGATGGTTTGCCACCGTCAGAGTGTGTCTGCCACTGGCGGACCCCCTGGCACCTCTGATCCCCCACCGCTCATCGTTAGGATCTCAGCCGTACTCTAACCGGCAAGCGTGCATGGCATCATGCCGGAGAAGGAGGGAGACACTGACCATGCAAAGGAGACTAAGCCTTTTATTAATACAGATCAAATGTGTCCGTCATTAAAATATAAAACAAAACCAGATCTCATTGTCCCCCCCCCATGACTCTGGACGATGAGGCATCCCAGGCGGCGACCGAAGATGTGGCTGCAGGGTTGGTCTGTCTCACCAGTGCGCCTCGGGCGCATGGCGCACCTGGAAGTGGGTGTTAACTGACGCTGTCCTGCAGGCAAAGAATTAGTAAAAAAAAGCATGCCTTCTGTGTTGGTCCTATGAATGACACATGACATTTTGTCTCAATCTGGCCCCCTGCTGTTGTTTGTTGTTCTGTGTGCGCACAAAGCGGTACGATCGATAATGCTGCTGGAATTAATAATTTTAAGACAGGTCCTTAGTCAACTTAAAGTTGTGTACATTTTTCCGCTACATTTATTTTTTTATAAATCCCAAAGTTTGCGTGGAAAGTTGCTTACGCAGTTTTCCGACCCCGTTTTGTGCGTAAGCAAGCTTTATAAATGAGACCCCTGACATTTATCTGACGTTTCCTCACCTTTTATAAAGATGCAGAGACTGGTGAGAGAGTTATAGCAGTGAGAAGGTTAGCACAATCACATGGTGAGAGATGATCAATCAGAATGTAAACTGGGGGGGGGGGGTCTTTATGTATTGGTGTGTATAGGTTTGAGTCTGTGTGCAACTGTGTGTTCAACCACTTATCCACGAGTTATGAGTAGTAGTACAAGTATAAGTAGTAATGTATGTGGCCCTAATGCAGAATCCCCCCTCCCTCCCTAACTGCTCCCCCTGACCCTACATGTCTTTTGTGTAAATAAGGTCCCCTCAAATCCCTAATGTTATACAACTCTTGTTGGGTGCAAGTGAGTGGCTGAGGCAACAGCCAAGTTTCTGACTGGCACCTCATCTAGCCCCCCTCCCAGTAAGCCCAGAAGAGCCTCCACCAGACCCACGACACTTCCATAAAACCATCAATACACCATTCAATCAATATGATCAGTATGGGTTCAGCTTGTGAGTTTCCTCCAGTGTGTTTAAAATTTGCTGACAAGTGACAGAAGTCACAAATCCCTCGTGTCTGTCTGTCTGTCTGTCTGTCTGTCTGTCTGTCTGTCTGTCTCTCTCTCTCTCTCTCTCTCTCTCTCTCTCTATCCATCCATCCATCCATCCATCCATCCATCCATCTATCTATCTATCTATCTATCTATCTATCTATCTATCTATCTATCTATCTATCTATCTATCTATCTATCTATCTATCTATCTATCTATCTATCTATCTATCTATCATAGAGTTCATAAAAAGTAATATTCTATGATTCAACAAAGTAGTGCAATTGTGCAAAACTGTTGGAAAACTGAACTTAAAAGGCAGCATCTTCCAAAATGTGCCAATATAATATGGTCATAAAAGTTCACAGAAATCAACGGTATTTTTTCATAGTTGTCCTGTGATAAAACGCGGGAAATGAGCACCGTAAAGTCACATTTCAGTATGTTGAAGTAACTCATCCGATTTACCAGTTGGTGGCGGTAATGTCATAATTTGTTGTCTGTCAGCTACCAATACAACTCACGAAGAAGAAGGAGGGAGCTAATAACTGTAACTGGCTGTTCCACACCCGATTAATTGAATGAATCTTTACAATTAAAATCAGTCTTTGTTCGTATATAGAAAAACAAATCAACAAAAAAATTCCAGTTAAGGTAGACAACTTTACTCCAAAGGGTAAGCATTTAATCATTATATCTATCTTAACAGTACGTGTAAGCCATGTTTTTCATTTAGTGGTAGCAGCATGCTAAGTGCTTAGTTTTCAGAGACCTGAATGCTAACATATTAGCATCAAACGGTTATGAATTCTAACACAATGTTGGTTTTTTTAATTGGTAGTCTTTTGTTGGTTACGACGATGCGCCCGACTGACTCAATATAGGTTCGGTTAAAACAATCTTTGCAGGTAGTGCATGTGTAAGCTAACGGTGAAATTTACGACGCTTCTACTAGCTTTCCTCGTTTTTGTATGGGTAATTTTCCGAACGAGTTCCTGTTTTGGGACCGTTTTTCTAAAAATTGCCTTTTCAAGCTGCATAAAGTTGGTTAATGGTTTGCCAAATGTTTTTTTTGTTGGTCAATCGATGTACCTTCTGACTGCAATGCACATGTTAGCTGGCTAATTAACGCCTGGCTAGAGCGAATGTTGCACATTACTCTTCGTAAAGACTTGCAGATTTAAAAATATAAATATGATTAGAAATCATATTAAATACATTCCTATTTATTGGGTTACGTTGTAATATTGTCTCGAATGTGTATGAAAACGCACATAATTAGAGTTCTATCATATAGTGATGATTTGAATGATTTGCATGTTCATTTATATATATTTCATAGTGAAAGACACAAAACTAAGATGAAAAACCGCTATTTTTAATTCGGTTCAGTTCAGTCATACTTTATTAATTTTCAAAGGGAAATTAGATTTTAGAACTTGTAACAGAGACGTCAATGACTCAAAAACTGTAGAAGATTTGTGATTACATTTTACTGCAGCAATATTTTTAATTGGGTTGTAATTGTAGTTGTGTACTTTTAGTGTTACTCAGTAAGTAATTCCCCACTTAATCTTTTCAGCTCTAATTTATGAAGCAGTGTCTAACAGCCCCCCCACTCACATCTACTGCAGCGTGTCGAGTATAATTAACAGAAATAGCACAAACAGTGAAAACTGCTATTTACATGTAACTTTATTTGTTTACTTACCCAGCTTTACAGGTGCAGTCGGCACTGATTACAAATCTTTTCTTCAGTCATGGCACACTTATGGTTCGTTACGCTCACGTTACGCTGAATTGGTATCAAAAAGATGAGTCCTTTGAAAGATATTACACCTCCTATACATGCTATCAACATGTATGCTTTCAGATTCTTTTATGTATAAAATTTTGTTTAGTGCAGTGGACTACAGTTACATGCACGACCTCGGTGCCCAGCAAATTTGTGCATATAAACGTTGTGTACATTTAACCGTCAGTGGTCATTTGAATATCGGAGTTCAGTATTGATAACAGATAATTAGAAATGATGTAATAACATAATAACAATATATATTGGAGTAAAATAAAGTTATGATTCAGCCACAAACAAACCAGAAAACAAAACACTCAGACAAACAGAGTTATACTTGTAGAGCGGATAGATTATGACACTGTAAGTAACAGAAGAGACACACTAGACACGAGTGTGTGGACTCCAGAGCAGCCTTGTTCCAGGCACCTGACAGTGACAGTGCGTAACACTTTGAACACTTTTGGCTATGCGTTAATTCAAACCTTCCCCTCCATGATTGTTTTTTTCCAAATAGTGCAATGCATATGCATGGAAATCTGGAATCAAATGAAAAACATGTAAAATGTTTATGTTGAAATTTTGAAGTTTCTTTCGGTGTTTCGGTTTTTAGAAATAAGGCTGCAAAAGTTGTGAAAATTAAATTGAAAGCACTCTGTATATATACTTTTTTATGTGTACTTACTCAGGGTCCATACTGGACGGGTTCTGGGTCTGGATCCAGACTGAGGTCCGCTAGTTGGTGACCTCTGCTGCAGAACTCTGCTTAGGATGAGCAGCTTTCTGACTCGACCCACTGCGGTCTAATCTGACAGGAATAAGATGCAGTTGGATTTAGGCCTGTCCTCTTTTTATAGAAAGATGAATGGAGATTAATGTAATAGCTGCTATAGTAGCATTTAGCACAAAAAAGGGGGGATGAAATATTATTGGTTACATTTGATTTTTTTGTTTTAAGTTTTGAAGAAATGTTTATTTTTGGAAAATCCTGCTGGCTAGTTGGGGGTGAGCAATTCCAGAGAAGGTACTGGAACCAGGACCTACAGATCAGAAGTAGTAGAAGTAAATGCTATGCTGTCTAGATCATCAGAATAGAATGTCATTAGCTCTTGTTAGAACATTATTGGCTGAAGAAGAAAGGGGAGGCATTTCACAGTTTCTTTTCAAATATCTAAGCAGATTTACAAAGTGAGCAGCTGTGTACAAAATAGGGCTGGGCAGTATATTGGTTTGTACTGAAAACCAGTGTTTATTTTAGTTATGATATGAAATTTTCACATACCACTATACCAGTGAACAGCTAAGACAACATCTGGAACGTTGGCTGTGGGGACTGATTTTAGCGCTACACGCTAAGACCACACGTGAAAAATAAAGTTTTGACTGAAGAATGGCTGCTGGTGGGGGCTGTAACAGCGACGCACAGATTACTGACCCAGAACAACTTATTCCAAAAACAGGAGCCACGTTTCTTCAGCTTTAAAAGGTCGGACTTAGCTGCGTTAGCCGGCAGCCGTAATACCAGCAACTTAACTTAATTACTGCCCCCTATTGGCAATTATATTTTGAAGAGCTGTGCAACAAAAACACTGTACTGAGCATATGACAGTAAAATGGGCTAAAATACTGTCAAATACCATAAAACTGATATAATTTAGGGAAAAAAACAGCAATATGAAAATTCTATAACTATAATTCTATAATCTATAATTCATTCTATAACTGGTAAGATGCACTGTGGGTAAGAATGTTGCACTCTTTAAAATTTGATATTGCTTGACAATTTTGAACTTTTTGGACCATTCTCGTTGTGTTAGCAGTCAGACATTGTGTTTTCATAAACAATGAACAGAATTGTGATTTCCAAACTTTGTGTTTTCAGAACCACTGATTAATTTTCATTTGTAGGCGGTGAGCTGGCGCAGATCGTGGGTTGTCCGTGGACAATGCGTGACAGTAGCAGCAGCTTGGCTCAGAACCATTGGCAGGGAGACCTGGGTCTGACTGCTGTGGGGCAGGACAGCACTGGAGGAGGTGGGAATGATGTTAAGGCTTTCATATAAACAGAGTTTCTGTATTTTTCATGTGTTGTAATTCTATCAGAGGATTTGTTGTGCTGTTATGTTGTGACAAAATCACAAGGAATCAGAACACGTGTTTAAATTGTCTGTGTGAAAAAGTTTTTTTCACTTTTATTCAGTTCTGAGAATGTTAACTACTTAGCCTGATGCTAAATATTTACAAAGTTGAAGTGAGTAAAAATGTTTGGTGGGTTTGTGCTTTTACTGAAGCTACAAATTATATTCAGATACATTTTATTTATTCTTTTATGAATGTTACCCTAGAATTTAAAGAAGGAATCTTACAGCTGTACATTGGGATTTTTATTGAGGGCTTATTTTTCTGGTTTTAATATTTGTGGTAGAATATTTTCAATGCAAACAATCAGCTTAAAAATGTTGAGAGGGAACAGTACATAAGAAATTAATACTGTTGCTGTCTTTTAAACCTGTGTACAATGTTCGTTCTCACAACTAAATCATATTTTTGTAAAAGGCACAAATTCTGTGAATTAAATATTGAACATCTAAATCAGGGGTGCCCAAAGTCAGGCCTCGAGGGCCTACCTGCATGTCTTAGATGTTTTCCTGCTTCAACACACCTGATTCCAATCTGCAACGTCTCAGCAAGTCCTGCAGATGCATGTTAACGACTCATTCATCTGCATCAGGTGTGTTGAAGCAGAGGAACATCTAAAACATGCTGGATATTGGCCCTTGAGGCCTGGATTTGGACACCCCTGATCTAAAGTAACATGGGAAATTTTGTCTTAATTTTTCCAAAAATATTGACTGAGTTTGGTCATGGACTTGAACCAAATTTTAACTTTTGGTTCCCTGTTAAAGAGGCCGTTCCATTAAAAATGTTTTTTCTGAGGTTTCTGTTGAATATTGTATTGTATATTATTGATATTGTATTGTATTGATAGCGTTTGCTATTGCTATCAATAGCAAACGCTATGCCTAAGCGTGGATGCGCATGACTTTATGATGCATTCAAGTGCGTCTGGAAAATGTGTGTTCGACCCAATCAAGCTCTATTAATAACTAATAAAATGATTTAGAGACAACTACGGTGAAAATGTCTGGGCTCGTTCTAGTGACCAGGACATTGTTGGAGCATGTATGAGGAAGAAATTGTACAGTTCTATACATTTATTTGTTGTTAAATCTTTCTTAGAGTCCCTTTAATGTAACATCTTGAAAGTTTTAGAGTCATTGTTTATCATTTTAATGTATCTGAAAAAAATATTTTCCCTTGTTTATGTTTAGGTGGGATTCCAGGAGACCACCTCATATTACCAGTATCAGGCCACAGTGTATCCAGCCCCATGCATCTCAAGCTTGGGCAAAAAGAACTGTGGACAAGTGAGTATGTAGATGAAGAGGTGGAAGATGGGACAGCTGAAACAAAAGAGATTGATGATGATGATGAGGAGGAGGTAAACAATTTGTATGCAGATGATCTGGGAGAATTTGCGAGCAAGGGCTGGGAAAACAATGGAGACGAGGACATTGAAGAGGAAGTCAGAGAGGTTGAAGACCTGGAGAAGGTGGAGTGGGAGGTACCAGATTTTCCCTCCCAGTCCACCGACCACCTTCAATCAAAGCAGTTCCATCATTCGAAATCCCAAAAAGAAGGAGAGAAAATTGATGAAGCCTATTTGGAAAAATTGCCCAGTGAGGCTGAAGAAAATGACTCATTCCAGACCCACTTCAGCAAATATAGGGCTTTAAGGAGGCTCAAACGTTTCAAACGCTTGCGATCTCACAACGTTCTTGGATTTCAACTTGCCCAGCACTGGAAGAGTTGGCGCCAGAAGGCACGATGGATGTACACTGTAGGACACCAGTGGAGTCAAAGAGGGCAAAAGTACAGATTTTATGACAAACAAAGGAGGATAAAAACGTTTCTGCCACCCTACAGCGACGAAGAGGGTGACAGCCACGGGGAGCAGTTTATGTCTTACAGAGGTACAGTTCAAATATATTTTCCTATCAACTCTGTCTTTGTTTTTTGTTATTTTTGCAGTGCAGACATAAAAAGAAACCACATTCTAAAAGGTTCTTTTGGTCTAAAAGCACCTTTTTTACTTGCTGTTTCTCTCAGTTGTCTCCTACGTTTAACATTTTATAAGACAAACCGGTCATTCAAGACTTGTGTCACGGCTGATTGCTGGACTGAAAACGTCTGTGATCTTTTATCTGTTATGATCACCTGAGCAGAGCGTCTGAATACTGACTGATTTGTGTCAATATCTGACATCTGGACACGTTTCATTCATAACTGCATTGCAAGTTTGATTTGACACACTAGCTACGTTTACATGCGCCAAATTTCCCCAATCTGATTAAAATCTTGGTCGATCTGAATTCCCAAATCCCTGTTTACATGGACACTAACTGAAATGATCTGATCATGCCATGAGTACACATGCACCAAGCACTCAATCAGGTTAAATGAGTTGAGCATGCGCACAGCGAGTTGTCTTTCCGGTGGAAGAAAAAAAAGTAAACAAACTCCGTCCTTTCTGCACGTCTTTCCCGCCCCATCGTGTGCTCGAGCTGACTCACGTTATCCCCAATATGGACCTTCTGCAGGTGATTACCTTTATGTTTGGGTTTTTACTGGTCGCATTAACCAAGCTAGCGGCTGAATACATATTACTACTGCTCCTCCACCACAGGAGAGGAGAGCAGGATGACAGGATGACTGCACCAGCAGACCACTTCTGTTTACCTCCCGCTATGTTTTCTACTTGGGTCTGCGAAAGCAGAAAGACGTCATGCTGAAGTTGTACGCATGCGCAGTGGGCTCTTTTCACCCTTTCTTTCCGAATGGGTGTGTACATGCACGTCTATCCGAATTAAGATCGGACAAAACCACCCCTCTCGATCGGAAGGAAATTTCATTCTGATCAGGCTGCATCGGATCAAAACATTCTGATTGACATGTTTACATGATGTATTTTTTATCCGATTGGGCGTTTATTCTGATTAAATGTGCCCATGTAAATGTAGCTAGTGACACACTGACTCTGCCCTCATGCAGTGTCTGATCGTCTTCATTGACCCTTTGTGAACCCAGGGAGGTATTTTACCACAATTTTTGTAGGCTTCAGAAGAAGTAATGCTAATATTGAAGACCTTATTTTATTAAATACTTTGTTATAGGGATGGTTACCGAAACCCAGTATTAAATTAGCCCCGGGGCTGATTCTGACACGTCACCGTTTACCTCTTAACGGTAAATTAAAACATAATTAAGATATAAACACAAGCCAAACACCGTATTGGCAGCCCGCTCCTCCTTAACAAGCACACACACCGCGGGGAGGGGGGACAGCTGCGTGCTGCCATATTCGCCTCGTGCTCTCACTAGAAGCTCCGCTCATCAGCAAGTACGATGACAGTGTGAATGAAAAGATCCAAAATTTGGCTTAATTTTACAAAAATATATACAGACAATACACGCTGTCACAAATGCAATAAAAAAATTTTGCTTGAAAAGGCGGGAAGACGAGTAATTTGACCAAACACCTTGTTAAAATACACCAAATATAAACAACAACAAGCCCTGAATCAGAGGGCTTATTGTGCACTGAACACTTTAACATTTAAAATCTTTTATTTTGGTTCTTAATTGCACTGTTTTATGGGGAAGTTATGTTTGATCATTTTTATTTAAACACCTTAAACTTTTTCAAATAGTATTTTTAGTTTTTGATATATAAAAAGTTATTTATATAGGGTTTTTATTAAGTTATTCATTTTGTACTTTATATTTTGTAGTTATTTATTTTCTGTGCTTTGCTGTTCCAATTGTTAAAAAATAATTATAGTTCATTATTTGTGTTTTTTCCCCTTTTGTTTGAGTCTTTCAAAAAAAAAAAGTACAGATAAAGTACTGGATCGATAAAGAGTATCGTCAAGAGTAGTAGTATTGTTAAATCCTTAATGATACCCATCCCTACTTTGTTATATAACAAGTTTTACTGGTGGGATACCTAAACGTCGGCATTTCACTTGAACCAAGCTGCTAATTTGGATATAGTTGTCATTATTTTGTTCTGTTTGGTAGGTAAGCAGATCAATGGACCTTCAGACAAACAGGAAAACAGAGTAAAACGGGAAGTGGATGTCAAACCAGTGGAGGCTGCGCTTAGTGAAGAGCATACAAGCTGCTTGACTGGTAAGGATCCCAGTTGAAGGCTGAAATCTTACACACTATCCATCAAGAATATTTTATTATTGTTCACGTAGTAATAAAAAATGTTTTAAGTGAATGGTAGTATGCATGTTTGCTAAATTAGTAGATTATTGTGTTGTCTGTAATCTTTTACAGACGACAGGGGTGACTGTGGCTCAGTGGTTAGAGCGGTTGTCCTCCAACTTGAAGGTTGGTGGATTGATCCCGGCTTCCACCGTCACATGTCGAAGTGTCCTTGGGCAAGACACTGAACCCCATGTTGCCCCCCGATCTGCGTATCGGGTTGTGAGTGTCAGCCCCTACCCTCTCCCGTGTGAATGGGTGAATGACAAAAAAACTGTAGTGTGAAGCGCTTTGGGGGTTGTAGGACCTAATTAAAGCGCCATACAAGTGCACGCCATTTACCATTTACCATTTTAGGTATCCTTGAAGAGTCTTTGCATCAGTACGGCAGTTTGATCCCCATCCATTTGGATGATGTTGTTGAAAAGCTTCAGGAAATCTTCAATGAGAACTTCTCACAGTTACACAGGTCAGATTGCACTTGTTCTTCAAATGAGTCAAATGTTCATTTGGTGTTAAACGTATGAAGAATTTTTATTATTTTCTTTTGCTGATGCCATTTTAAATCCATATAAGGGCTTTTTTATAGATGAACTTTTATGATATGCATTTCAAATGCATATTTGTCTGCTATGTGATTCTGTTTTGCTGCTTTAATGTTGGTTTCTTCCACACCCTGGCAAAAGACCCCCCAAAAATGTTTAGAAACAAAAAGACTATAAGTGAAGTAAGAGTGCATCATTCACTTATCCAGTGAATGTAAAACTTGTGTCTGACCTGGAGTTGTCAGATGCAGAGTTTGAAATAAGCTACAGGATCAATGCTGAAGGCTCACAGCTTTATAATTTTGAGCCAACAAACAGCCAATTTTTTACATGCCTAATGGGAACTGGGCAATGCAATCTGGTGGGTTGATTTAAAAAATACTTTAAATACAAGAGCGTCAATAATTTTTTTAAAGAGGCCCTTCCATTAAAAACAGTTTTTCTGAAGTTTCTGTTGAATATTTTAGCTCCACAGGTGTTCTTACCTTCATAGTGGGTGTGAAAACAGGTCAACAACTTCTCTTTCAGTTTTAATCTCTCAAACTACGCAGGTGGCGATAAAACCCGAGTTCTCCCGAGTCCAAACAGCCTGTATCTGTTTCATCACAACTCCTTTGTTTGTTAGTATTCATCAGCTCCCGCAGGTGAAACCACACCTAGCATGCTGCTGCTAAAAGCTGTTAGCATAAGACGTAGCAAAAAGAAAAAGAGAACGTCTGCTGTTGCCATGCGCAGCGGGGCAGGAAACAGTATACCTTAATCACATAGGCTAGTTTGTTAGCCAATCATAGTCCAGCAAATTGGAATAATGAATATGAATGAGTGACAGCCTGAAACTAGCCGAATTTTGATGCAAATAGATTGAAAAGTCTGTTAATCAGTGTTTCCTAAAGTTTTTTAGATATAAAATGATCATATTACAGGTTAATACTAATAACCACAAAGTCCTGAAATTTATATGAAATGGCCTCTTTAATAAAAAAAGAAAATCTAGCAACAACACTTGTATAAAAAGGTAATAGGACGTCTTCCAAAAAGCAGCTGAAGTGAAAAGGATATTTTGCAGACATGTAGGTAAGTTCAGTACATGCCTTTTAAAGTTGGACATGATTAAAAGCAAAACTTTTTAAAATTCTATACATAATTTAGCAAAGTAATTTATTAATGTTCAGTAATAAGCACTTCTGCCCTAGATTTGGTCATTTTTGGTTATAATTTAAATGATAATATTACAAAAAATTGGGCATCAGTGTTACTAAGGTCTTCCATATGTTTCTCCAATTATTCTGACGTCTCATTTGGATGTTTTTATAATTTAACAGTTATAGAAATTTTTCTCAGGAAACCTGATATTTTCTGTAAAAATATTACTCAAACAATTTTTGTGTTCTTATAAACACCCATGAAAAAACAAAAGAACAAACGAATGGATCAGGTTTAAATAGCTTTGTTTTTGACCAAGCAAACAGACAAGGAAAAACAGCCATGTTGTGGCTTCTGCTCAACAGCCACAGATGACTAAATAATAGCTAATGAAAAGTGAAATAATTGCATTATGTAAATCATTACATCATTAAAAGTTGATGTAGGAGCTGGGTTATTGTTGTTTATATAGCCCAAGGAAAAAAAGCTTTTCAACGTCTTGTGTTGCAGGTTGGATCATAGAAGGACCTCGGTACACAAATCTGTTCATGTAATTAGATGAAGATCTAAAAATGGCTGTAATCTGTGAAAAATATGTAATTGCCATACTGTCAAGCCCAACGCACACCTAGACGCATTGATGCGCGGCAAAAGATGCAACATCATTATTTTCTATGAGAGCGCCCTCACCAAAAAACACCTTGATGCGCGGCAACGCTTTCCCCCGCACATCGATTAGAATCTGTTGAATTCAGACGCAGCGCCGCGGCTGGAGAAGTCCCCATCGAGCACACGTAGTTTCTTCTTCTATGCTTCTTAAAGTGGGCGTCTCCTACATCTCCTACCTTAACCACTTAGCGGCGCTATTTGACTGTAAAAAAAAAACTCAATAATGGACGAGGAGCGTCTAATTACTGAAGTACAGAAGTACCCAGAGCTCTACCACCCCCAATCTCCTCATTATAAGGACAATGTCCGTAAAGAAATAGCCTGGAGGGCAATTTCAACTGAAATTGAATGTTCTGGTAAGCTAGCAGACAATTTTCGTTCATATTCATTAGATCATCTTGGTTATATCTAATAGTTCAAACCTAATACCACCAAAATAATTAGCACTAAAATTGAAAATGACTCCCGGCTTAGCGGCGATCTGGTGTAATTCAACGCGCGCCATTATTGTGCATCAGAAAACGTGGCGCCGGGCGTTGCGTTTAGGTGTGCGTTGGGCTTCAGGGAGGATTTGGAGTTTTTAGAAACACCTGTGATAGGTGAACATAGTTTGTGTGTTACACTATGAATACTAATACTTGCCAAAACACTAATATATATTTCATTTTGTTCTTTATCAGGAAAACAATGATCCAACATCTCATACAGTCCTTCCAGCGTTCATCAGGATCAGCCATAGCTAAAACGTTCAGAGTCAACTACAAGCGCCATGTTTTGACCATGGATGACTTGGGCACGTTGTATGGACAGAACTGGCTTAATGACCAGGTACAAACTTTAAACAAAATGTAAAGTACAGTTTTAAACTTTGTTGGATTGTGATTTGTTTTAACTGGAAACTTGTGGAAGCATTTTTTTATATTTCATACAGTTTTTTTCACCCATGTCCTGGTGAGCCATTTCAGAGTGATCATATGAAACGGCTTCACCCAAAAACAAAGCTCCCTTTCCCCATTTTGTTGGTTCTGTCTCATTTAACATCTGCAGATAGAAGTATGTTCTAGGCTGATGCAAAAGCAGTTTGTTTCCAATATACACCATATTACCAAAAGTATTGGCTCACCCATTCAAATGATCAGAATCAGGTGTCCTAATCACTTGGCCTGGCCACAGGTGTATAAAGTCAAGCACTCAGGCATGCAGACTGTGAAGCAAGACATTTGTGAAAGAATGGGCCGCTCTCAGGAGCTCAGTGAATTCCAGCATGGAACTGTCATAGGATGCCACCTGTGCAACAAATCCAGTCGTGAAATTTCCTCTCTCCTAAATATTCCACAGTCAACTGTCAGCTCTATTATAACAAAATGGAAGCGTTTGGGAACAACAGCAACTCAGCTACGAAGTGGTAGGCCACGTAAAGTGACGGAGAGGGGTCAGCGGATGCTGAAGCGCATAGTGCAAAGAGGTCGCCGACTTTCTGCACAGTCAATTGCTACAGAGCTACAAACTTCATGTGACCTTCAGATTAGCCCATGTACAGTACGCAGAGACCTTCATGGAATGGGTTTCCATGGCCGAGCAGCTGCACCAAGCCACACATCACCAAGTGCAATGCAAAGCATTGGATGCAATGGTGTAAAGCACGCCGCCACTGGCCTCTAGAGCAGCGGAGACGCGTTCTCTGGAGTGATGAATCACGCTTTTCCATTTGGCAATCTGATGGACGAGTCTGGGTTTGGAGGTTGCCAGGGGAACGGCACATTTCAGACTGCATTGTGCCGACTGAAATTTGGTGGAGGAGGAATTATGGTGTGGGGTTGTTTTTCAGGAGCTGGGCTTGGCCCCTTAGTTCCAGTGAAAGGAACTTTGAATGCTTCAGGATACCAAAACATTTTGGACAATTCCATGCTCCCAACCTTGTGGGAACAGTTTGGAGCGGGCCCCTTCCTCTTCCAACATGACTGTGCACCAGTGCACAAAGCAAGGTCCATAAAGACATGGATGACAGAGTCTGGTGTGGATGAACTTGACTGGCCTGCACAGAGTCCTGACCTGAACCCGATAGAACACCTTTGGGATGAATTGGAGCGGAGACTGAGAGCCAGGCCTTCTCGACCAACATCAGTGTGTGACCTCACCAATGCACTTTTGGAAGAATGGTCAAAAATTCCTATAAACACTCTCCTCAACCTTGTGGACAGCCTTCCCAGAAGAGTTGAAGCTGTAATAGCTGCAAAAGGTGGACCGACATCATATTGAACTCTATGGGTTAGGAATGGGATGGCACTTCAGTTCATAGTATGAGTAAAGGCAGGTGAGCGAATACTTTTGGTAATATAGTGTATATAGTTGTATAATTTGACAGGTAAAGTATAGACACTAATGAAAAAGTAAAACTGTCAAAATAAAATTGCTGATAAAACATAATAAAGCACATTATGTATTTTTATATTATTGTCCGATGTTTTTCGAGATAAACTATTGGATGTGANAACTGTCAGCTCTATTATAACAAAATGGAAGCGTTTGGGAACAACAGCAACTCAGCCACGAAGTGGTAGATCACGTAAAGTGACGGAGAGGGGTCAGCTGAAGCGCATAGTGCAAAGAGGTCACCGACTTTCTGCACAGTCAATTGCTACAGAGCTACAAACTTCATGTGACCTTCAGATTAGCCCAAGTACAGTACGCAGAGAGCTTCGTGTAATGGGTTTCCATGGCCGAGCAGCTGCAGCCAAGCCACACATCACCAAGTGCAAAGCAAAGCGTCGGATGCAATGGTGTAAAGCACGCCGCCACTGGCCTCTAGAGCAGCGGAGACGCATTCTCTGGAGTGATGAATCACGCTTTACCATTTGGCAATCTGATGGACGAGTCTGGGTTTGGAGGTTGCCAGGAGAACGGTACATTTCAGACTGCATTGTGCCGACTGTGAAATTTGGTGGAGGAGGAATTATGGTGTGGGGTTGTTTTTCAGGAGCTGGGCTTGGCCCCTTAGTTCCAGTGAAAGGAACTTTGAATGCTTCAGGATACCAAAACATTTTGGACAATTCCATGCTCCCAACCTTGTGGGAACAGTTTGGAGCGGGCCCCTTCCTCTTCCAACATGACTGTGCACCAGTGCACAAAGCAAGGTCCATAAAGACATGGATGACAGAGTCTGGTGTGGATGAACTTGACTGGCCTGCACAGAGTCCTGACCTGAACCCGATAGAACACCTTTGGGATGAATTGGAGCGGAGACTGAGAGCCAGGCCTTCTCGACCAACATCAGTGTGTGACCTCACCAATGCACTTTTGGAAGAATGGTCAAAAATTCCTATAAACACTCTCCTCAACCTTGTGGACAGCCTTCCCAGAAGAGTTGAAGCTGTAATAGCTGCAAAAGGTGGACCGACATCATATTGAACTCTATGGGTTAGGAATGGGATGGCACTTCAGTTCATAGTATGAGTAAAGGCAGGTGAGCGAATACTTTTGGTAATATAGTGTAAGTCATGGTATACTTGCAAGGTATACTAATCACAAAAAGTTTGAGATATTCCGTTTTAGGGTGAAACTTCAGGATAAACCTAAAACACACCATAGCACATGTCCAACTGTTCAATGTTTCAGTATTTCTTACATTTTCACTACGAATGGAGGACTATTTGTGTATTATATATTTTCTTGTTTGTTTGATCCCATTTTGTCTTGATTTTATTTTTTGTTCTAAATCTTTGCAGTTATTTGTTTACCTAAATTCAACTTAACCTACAGGAATGCAATTCCCACCTTTTTTATGTGATTGAAACTGTTTCGAAGTTGCCCTAGCGAGTTCCTTTAGATGTTGCTTTATGTGTTTATTATGCAGATAATGAACATGTATGGCGACCTGGTCATGGATTCTGCTTCAGATAAGGTAAGAAGAAAATTTTAGAAAAAGTGTAAGGGATGTTGCAGTTTATTTTTCTTGTAAATTGTAAAAATGTCCACCTGTAGTCTACACAAAGGCAGAAATATATGGTTTTAAACTAATATAGCTTTGTTTCAGGCTTTATCAAACTATATATAACAAAATTTTAGTTCCACTTTTAGGTAATCAGTAATTTGAAACATTAACCTAATGTAGAATAAAAAATTAGTTCATATTGTCCCTTTTTACCAGAATTCTTTATAGCTGCAAGTGAATGTCAGCTGACTTTACTGCCTATATGAGAGTCTAGGGTCACATGACTACAGTTTCTGTCTCACCTGATAAACTTGGTGCACAGACGGAGAATTGTATTTAGTTTTCTGAATGGGATATAGTTAGCATAGATGTGATAAACGCATGTGGGAGAAGTTAAACTCCCAGTAATTAGACACAACCGGCTAAAGATTTGAAGTAAAAAAAATTGTGTTCAGTAGTTACATAGAATTTATATTTTCAGAATTTTTGTGGAATATTTTATGTTTATATCTGCTACATAGGTATAGTTATGCCTGGGTATTTGGGGCTTAATCATTGGGTGTCTTTTTTAAATAGCCCCAGATTTCGAGATTAAATTAAAAATCTACAATCTCCAGGAGCTTTAGGGTGTAGAATCCATCCATCTTTCATTTTATCTGGGGTCGGGTCGCGGAGGCAGCAAGCCTGAGCAGGGACACCCAGACTTCCCTGTCCATCCTTCAGTGGGCCCCCAAGGTGTTCCCTAGCCAACCACGAGACATTGTCCCTCCAGAGCGTCCTACGTCTTCCCTGTGGGACATGCGCAGAACACCTCCCTAGAGAGGTGACCAGGAGGCATCCTCAACAGATGTCCGAGCCAAGAAGGATTTAGTATATTTTTCTACAACACATACAGATTAAGTTGCTCCATCCATATATTTAGGTATATGAAGAGGAAATTTTATCCAGTTGTTCTTATTAAATTGGTCCAAATGATTTAAATATTTGTTTTACACCTTTACAAATACGTTATATGCAGCATGCTGTATAAAGATTAGTTAAATTTGTTGAACAAAAAATGTTAAACATTAGGGGTGTAACGGTACACAAAAATCACGGTTCGGTTCATTTTCGATACAATAAGTGGGGGAGGAAAAAAAAATTTGCTTTTTGTTTAATTTTTAACTTTTGCAAACAACGGTTTATATATTTTCTTATAAAAATGAAACATTAAAAAATAAGAAAACAAATAAAAATAGAAATAAAAAATAGAATACAGCTTAACTTACCAAACAGGAGAACTTATAGATAAAGGAGGATGTTCAAGCTCCAGCTTGTTTACATCAGTCATGACGTCTGCTAGAGGATAAAAACTCACGCGGGAGTCCGGTGTTGACAACAAACTTCCAGTCCACCACTGAAGATGCTCCGTTAGCAAAACAAGCCTGTTAACTAGCTGTAATCAGAACGGTAAACATCTGTACTATGCTAACAGTCTAGTACTGAAACAGTTCGTATGAGTGCGTGTTCTGTTACACCCCTCAGCTCATGTATTTACTTCAATGTGTTTGTTTAGCTCCGCTGCGTCACGTAATACAGCGTCTGTACGTAAAGTAGCCTGGAAACTTACTTCCACTGCACTTAATATCACACTAATAATACATTTATGGAAAAAAATGCACCGAAACGGTACGCAGGTGGACCGAACCGAATAGTTCAACAAATACACATGAATCGTTAGACCCCTATTAAACATGCCTAAAAAGTTGCACATTGTTAGGGGCCTGTCATAATGAATGGAAGCTCATTGCCTTGCAGTGGTATACAGATAGAAGGACCTGTGACCACATGTGGTACATCAAATTGATCGTCTCAGTCAGGAGAACCGTACTATCGTGCACATCAAATTTTGGGTTACCATGTTAATGAAATCCAATGTAAACCACACCCACATTGGAACTCTATGAAAAACAATTCTGAAATCCTCCTGAAAATAATTCTGATTGTAGCTGCAGCAGCTGTCACGGACGCTCAGCGTTCTACAGTGACAGGGAAGCGCAGCTTTCTGATTGGCTGAGGCTTACTTATGCACACATAAAATGGCACCTTCAACATTTCTTTATGAACTTTTTAGTTATTGTTATTACCCTGAACTTATAAAAAAATCAAAAGAATAAATTTTTAAACGTTAGTCATCCTTTCTTGGTTATATGCTTCATCATTAGGAACAAAAGGAGTGTTCATTTACAAGTGAATATTCAGCACATTATTCCTCGTAGTTTTTATTTACTACAGCCCCTAAGGTTTTACTTCTTCTCCTCAGGTCCACTTTTTCAACAGCTTCTTCTACGATAAGCTAAGGACAAAAGGATATGAAGGAGTCAAGCGGTGGACAAAAAATGTAAGTTTATACCAGAAATTTCACACAGTTTTTCATTTATTTGGTTTCTGTGATTTTCAACTTGTTAACCTTTAGGTGACAGTCTTGTGTGTGTATTTAAATATAACCAGGGGTGCACATAATATTTTTGTCCTGGTTCTCAGAAGAGAACCTAGGGTTGTTGCTTGGTCCTCACATTTTTAAATGTGTCTCGCTGTGTCTCTTCCGAGCTCCTCTGCTTTGTTTTTGGTTTCATCAAGCTTCAAATTCAGTCTGTTTACTTTACCTGGCTCTATATTTGTTTCAATAAAAATCCTTTAATTGTTGAAAAAATCAAGAGAAACCAGTAAAATATAAAAATACTGGTAAAATAAACCCTTCAGAGTTCAGGTTGGATTGTTTACAGGTTTGATTGTTCACTTTAATCTACATTTAACAGTTTGGTGTTGAAATTTATTAGTCAGCTGTTGGGGCTTCTGTCATTTACTGTAACTGTTTTTTGTTTTGAAATGATGAGGATGTTTGTAATGTGATGCAGTCAGATAAAAAGATACACTGGACAGTTATGGGGCATTGACTGCATATAAATTTATTTTGAGATTGGAGAACTCTGAGAACAATATTGTCTTGGCTTTAACTATGCCTGAAAGAAGCAGTGTTCGATTTAATTCTAGACTGTGGAAACACTGGAGAAAGTGCTTATATGGATTTTAGATCTCTCTCTCTCTCTCTCTCTCTCTCTCTCTCTCTCTCTCTCTCTCTCTCTCTCTCTCTCTCTGTCCTTTTTTTATTGTTTTGTATTCTTTCTGATATGCTATGGACCAATATGAGTCTGAAATAAAGATTGATTGATTGATTGATTGATTGATTGATTGATTGATTGATTGATTGATATCCCATAGTGCTTTGCGCGCATTCAAAATGGCGCGGCTCACAGACAAATATGCTGATACTGTTGATTAAAACAGGTGGTTTTCTGTATTTTATAGCACAAAAAGGTAGTTATACACGTCTGTACCACGATGGTCTATTTGTCTTATTCAGTGAATTTTTTCAGTTTTGACGCGATGCAGAATCCTGCAGTCAGCTGCACTGATCTGACTGACTGAAAATCCGTCACACTGGCAAACTGATACACAGAGACAGAGAGAGACGCAGCATCAGCTGGAACTTCGGCGCTGAGAAACATATCAGTCAAACAAAAGAAGTCAACGGGATTCTTCATTTATTTGACAATGAACCGCCTCTGATTAACCTAAAAATTCACGCAGCTCAGCCAAACCAATGTTAAGTACGCAAACGCGTGTTGCAGCTTTTCATCTGGTGCGCATTTTATATTTTGACCGTGTGTGCGGACCTGCGGACCACTTATGTGCACCCCTGAATATAACGTTGTTATCAAAGTTATGCCAATAGACTAACATGTTTAATGTCAAGTGTAAGTTGACATGATACTAGGGGTGCCAAACATATTGCACCCTGTGCAACCACCCACATTGCCCATAGATAAAACTACCACTGAGATGACAGAACTCCAGCTGGTACTGAAAGTCTGAGGTGTACAGATCTAATAATACAGAAATATGAATACAGATGATGCTCTCCAAAAATAGTGGTAGTGCTTCCCACAATTTAATAGATCTATAAACTTCTGTTGCTGATTTCGACTTTTTAAAACAAAATTCCTGAAAAAAAAACAAGTTAGCACATCAGCTGATTTGAATGACTTAATTAAAGTGTTTTAGGATTTTTTTGTTTTGATAATTCAAGGAATCTAGAAAACGCATGTGCTGTGAGGCGTGTTTTGTTATTATTACATTAATAGTACATAGTATGTAGGAAGGGGTTATTGCACAGGTTAATATCTCATTATTATTAGATTTATAAGTACAGTTTAAGGAAGTTCTGTTACGTGAAATTTAATGTAACTCATACCCTGGACCCATAATTTTTTTTAAATTAATTTTTTGGATTTTTCTGTTTATAAATTATTTGTTTTGTTCAGCACCAGTTCATTTATTTAGGCCTACACCAGACCCATACAACCAGCTTGTGTCAGTTTTCTTGATCTCTGTTGGCTCTATTAATATTGCTAATATTCTTAAGGAAAATGTTTTTACGTTCAATAGCTTCTTTTACTACCACGTCTCTTCCTCTGTTGTCAGGTTGACATCTTTCAGAAGGAACTGTTGTTGATTCCCATCCACCTGGAGGTGCACTGGTCTCTGGTCAGTGTTGACATTCCTCGCCGAACCATTATCTATTTCGACTCTCAGCGGACCCTCAACAGGCGCTGTCCAAAGGTAGGACTCGACACCACCACTAAGTTCTTATAAGAAGAACCCTTCCTTGTTCCTCAAAGGGGAAGTTCGGCTGTAACAGCTGCTAATGACAAAATCATTTTTGTATTCACACAAGTAGAAAAGTATAAAAACGGTGCAAATAGAGCAAATTACAACAGGTCTAAACATTATGGATTTTTTTGGGAGCAGTTTTGGATGCAGAGTAACAGCTGCAGAGAGGAAGGACCTGTGAAAACGCTCCTTCATGCACCGAAGATCTGTACTGAAGAACCTCTGCAACATCTTCATGCATGGGATGGGACACACTGTCCAACAGTGATCTCATTTTGGTCAAAGTCCTTCTGTCTCCCACCACCTGCACTCGATCCAGGGTGCACACTAGAACTGATCTGGTCCTCTTCCTCTCAGCTGTACACTGATACACTGCTGCTCCAACATGCAAGATGGCTGATGATGGCTGATGCCACCACAGAGTCATAGATGGTCTTTAGGAGTGTTCCCTGGACTCCAAAACACCTGAGTCTCCTCAGCAGGTAGAGTCTGCTCTGACCCCTCCTGTAGAGCGCATCAGTGTTGTTGCTCCAGTCCAGTTGGGTTTAGGTACTGATAAGAGTCCACTATCTCAATGTCCAGGGAAGGGGGGGTAGGAGGGGACAGGGATTGGGGCTGTTGAAGAACGTGTTCATTTCATTGGCTCTATCCAGACCTCCATTTAAATGATCCTCCTTCTACTTAAAGCCGGTGATCTTCTTCATCCCCGACCACACATCACTTACTTCGCCCAATGTTTTCATCTACACCTCCTTGTTGCTTATAATCTTGACCTTAAGTTCTCTTTCTACATGTTGCTTTCCCTGAAAGCTCTTTTCTTCTTCAGTAGTTCTTTCAGGTCTCTGGTGGTCCAGGGTTTGTTGTTGGGGAAGTACTTCATTGTTCTGGTGGGGATAATATTGTCCACACTGAAGTTTAAATAATCAGTCAGACACTCAGTTATAGTGTTGATGTCCTCTCCATGCAGCTCAGAGTACATCCCAGTCTGCTATTAACGTATTTTCCGCACTATAAGACGCACTTAAAAGCCTTTAATTTTCTCAAAAACCGACTGTGCGCCTTAGAATCCGATGCGCCTTGTGTATGGATCAGTATTGGTTAGGGTACCGTAGTCAGGGGGTCGACGGTACGAGTAATGCCGGGCGGACACTGTGCGATTTCAAGGGGATTTTGCCACGATTTTGCTGTCGCAGACCACGCTGAGTCATCGTGGAAACATTGTAGCGTCGGGATGTCCGGTCGGGAGGTCGTAAGCCGTACAGCGTGAGAACACTCGCGAGGAAGGATTAATTGCTGCTACGTTCTAACGATAATGATGCGACCTCCAGATAAAACTTCTGGCATGTCAGAAATTTTCACCGTAGCTCGTACAGTGTGAGCGGTGTTAAGCCACGATTCTACGTTCGCACCTGCGCAGAAGACACCTGTGAAGCAACGTTGGCTGACTAATGCTAACGTGAAACTATCATAGCTACTGTAAAACAATATATAGTTTAACATTAACGTTACCTCAAGCCCCTGATGAAGGATGGACATCCCATACCGACCACGTCTCCTCAGCCTTTCACGTACCCAAATCCTTTTCTTTTTTTTTTTTACTTTGAACGCATACAACTGCAACAACTTTCTGCCTGCTCGCCATCTTGTTGTCAGGCACGCTGTGGTTGTCATAGGAACTAGGAACCTTTGTTTTTTGTTGTTCACACTCGAGCGCGTCGTGCCTTCACACTTCGACGGGTAGTCGTGGTTGTCAATAATCGTGGCTGACAGCAGTCGTACAGTATGAGTACATGTCGTAGGGTCAAATAGAGTACGAGTGACAAACCCGGTCGTGCAGTGGGAGCATTTCCCCGACAGTCAGATTTCTAAAATCGTACAGTGTCCGCTCGGTATAAGAAACACACTAATTCTGTGTTTGCCATCATTCCGGGTGGATTGACTAAAGATTGACTATGTCTAATAATTGTGATTAGTTGATACTTTTAATAATTATTTTGTCAGATTCAAGTTACTTCAGTGTGTTTTTTCTGTCTTTAAAGGTGTGATGACATCACTGTTTAAACTGGCGTAAAGCTATTTCATGTAGTAGATATGCCCGCATATGTCAACTCACAAAAGAATTTAATTAAAAAACTAAGACGGCGGGGGTGTACGGGCAGGTCAGAATCCTCTTCTCAGCAACACGGTTCCTTTCATTAATGATATGTGGGTCTCCCTGGCTGACTTCGCTCTGATTGGCTACAACCATTGCCCGCAGCAAGCCTTTCTTCTCGGCTCCGTCAACAGTCCAGTAACATGGCGAGTGGACGTTTACAACCGTATATGTTCGAGCCTGAAACGTCTTCTGAGGAAGACGGAGGGGTGAACACATAAAACTCAACTAATCACATGAGCGAATAAACAGTGCTGTCAGATGTTATCAGTGAAAATAGATTCACAATATGGTATGATAAACCTGTTGCTCACGGACATTGTTGCTAGAGCGGCTATCACATGCTAGCATCATGAACTCTTCAGACCACGAACAAACGTTTATCAGGCAAGGCAGCATTTTATTAAATAAATAAACTTACAGGTATTGACGATGTGGTCGCCTCCTTCAGGGTTGGTAAAGAATTTTTAATTAAAATCAGTTTCTTTGACAATCCCAACTTGAATTCACCCAAGTTATGGAAGCAGTCCTCCGTGAAGTGAGCTGAACATATTTTCAAATTGAGGTTATAACTGCGTGGCACTTCTCCATAAATGAACTTCAGCCACTCTTCTCTAGTTTTTTCATCCTTCGGGAGTGAGTGTAAACTTCCAGCATGGGTTGAGCATCCTTGGACACAACAGGTCCCCTTTTGCGTAGTCATCTCTTCTCAAGAGCAGCAACACAAGCTAGCGCAACGCAGCTACCGGTGTATGGGCTGGGGGTGGGGGGGTGGGGTGGGAAAAAATGGTGCTTTCCGATTCAACCGTTTTTTAAATATGAAACAAAGCAGACCGCCCACAAACGGGAACTTTGATACTCGCTTTGGACGTTCACACGGCCTCATCAGTGCACAACACATCATGATATACCCCAAAAACCTCAAAAAAGTGCATTTTGATGTCATAACCCCTTTAATGGAATGGTACCAACAATTTTTATGTCTGTAGTAGTGGTAATTGATTGTTTTTATTTTTTTTTACATTTCAGCATATTTTCAAGTATCTTCAAGCGGAAGCCATCAAGAAAGACAAACCAGACTTTTTGACTGGGTGGAAAGGCTTTTTTAAAATGGTAATTGTTAGTTTTGTTCCTGTTTTCCACTTAATTTGCTGATAAATTGAAATGTCTACATTGAAAAGTAACACAGTTGTGGTATAAATCATTACAGGTTGTGTTGACGCATTTTATGTAGTGGGCGTGTATTCCAACCTTTGGGAAGTATTTAGCTCATGTATGTTTTTTGGTATTTCACAGAATGTGGGTCGCCAGAACAATGACAGTGACTGTGGCGCCTTTGTACTGCAGGTAAGTTTTTTAGATTATAGTACAGGCCGTCACATGTACAAGTAAATGTAAACCATTACTATGTTAAGTAATAATAAGAAAATAAAATATTGTGCCTTTTAATATCGTGTCTTTTGTTTTCAACTGATCAAACACACATGGGGAAAGAAGTGACAGGAGGGTGAAAGTAGTTCATTGACTAACAGATGAATCAGTGGTTTGCTAAAAGGTGATACTTCTGTGGTGATATGGTCACTGCTCAGTCATGATTTTATAGCACAATTTTCACTACTCATGTAATTATAACCTAATGGTGTGTTTACACTGTCCAACGCGTCCAGGCAGCAAAACGCTTAAACGGACAAAAGTTGCTGCTTGCACATTTTACACAGTCCGCGTCGGCGCGTCACATCACAGGCGGGCGGGGTATTTCTCTGTTGCTATAGTTATTTACAACATGACGGATCATGTGGAGAGAGTGGCTTGGATTTATTTAATTAATAAAGCTATACAACGTCATCATCTAACACATTTGCGGAGGTTGTGGACACGCCCCAGTGAGACGATCTGAGTTTCATAGAGTATAAAACTGTTTACCTGGAACTCCAATATCCTCCGATATCTTCCTCCAGATAAGGTCCGATCTCTTCCTGTCCTTATTAAAAGATGAAGACAGGTCATATGTGGCCGTTCACGGTGGTTACAAACAGCGATAATCAGTTTCTCCTCCATTTTGAAATGACTGTCAGATCTAGCTGTTGATGACATGATCAGTGAAAAGAGTCGCTGATTGGTTGCTGCCCCGCGTCTGCTGCCCCAAAGTTCAATTTACCCAACTTCAAGCAGCAGCTGCGTGGACGCTCGACGCAGCTTGACGCACACCTGCTGCTTAGTACCGTAGACTTTCCATGTAATCTATCTGCCCTGCTGCCTGGACGCGCTGGGCGGTGTGAACGCACCATAACAAACACAATATGAGAGAAATAAGGGACCATAACATATTTTACACTTCATAGATTTTATTATAGCTTATGATGATCACTGGGTATATTCAGCTCTAAATATCATCAGGATAACACACTGCAAAAAACACTGTCTATATCACCTTTATCCTTGTAATCCATTGATATAATCCTGAAATTCCTTTTTTTTTTAATTGAAAATGATCCTGTTAAAAGCTTTTTAGAAACTTTTAGCCGAAAAATTTAAGCTTATGTTGAGATTATTCATTCACGGTTCCTTATAAGGACAATTAATGTTATGCATGTTCCAAAATGAACTAGAAACCAGCAGCTTTTTACAACCAGCATTTTGAGTATCTGTAAATACCGTCTTGTACGTAACAGATTTAACATTTATATTTCTGGTAAAAATGTGGAGGTACTGTTACAATGTTCTGATTGTTGTTCTGACAACATTATTTTTAATTGTTTTTTCCATCTTCCAGTACTGCAAGTGTCTGGCACTAGGGCAGCCATTCAGCTTTGGGCAACAGGATATGCCAAGGCTCAGGAGGCAAATATACAAAGAACTGTGCCACTGCAAACTCACCCTGTGATCGAGTACCCTTAAACCACCCTGATCCTAACAACAGGGACAATAAAACAACTGAAGGACACGGGGCTTAAAAGAGTGGTTGGAAGAAACAAAAAAATAAATAAAAATTCTCTCAGCAAACATTAGAAATTACACTCAGCATATCCAGTGTCATTTTTTTGCCTTTAATTGGCAAGTCTTTGCTTCCCTCTGTTCACCCTTGAGAACTTAATTTTAATTTTCACATAATTGTTACTTTTCTGTGGTTGTCAGAAATGAATAGTAGCTTCCATTTTGGGAATGTGCTAATTATTTATCATATCCAGATGCACCTATTTTTCTGTTGAAATTGAAGCATGAAAACATTTTAAGTAATACTATAACAATCCAGGTGAGAATAGATTGTACCACATTGAAGTTTTCTACTGTCATGTAACCATGTAGGTAGACGACAGAATGATTTAAACCAGTCCATGTAAGCTTGTCATCACCTGTGAGCTTTCCATTCATGCAGTCCATGATCTTTAGTGACATTTTGGAAACGCTAAACATAATGGCACCCGAAATAAAATGCTAGAACAAATTTTTCTCAATGCTGTCGATCTGTTACTACACTGTGAGATATTTTGGTGTATAGTATATTTTAACAGTTTCATCAATCTGTTTGCTGGGTTTTATCTGGTTGTGGATCTTTAAGTAAATGGATCATTCTGCCAGGAAATAGTTTTCTTGTGACTTTTTGACAAGTTTTTTTTTAACTTCTACATCAACACATTTGCCTGGTTCTAGTGCCAGAACCTTTTTGCCTTCTCCAATAATGCAAATACATCTGCGTAATGTGACTTTTTTGATCTGTGTCTCATTGTAGCTCCCCAAAAAAGCAGAATTAGATGATATCCCAAAACAAGGTGTTCCTGTACATTGCATTTATCTTTTTTAGTGTGTTTTTATTGCTGTCAGTAAATGTGATATGCTTATTGCTTTAAACTAAGTACATTTTGTTAAGGACCACAACTACAGCTATAAAACAGGCACAGTCTGTCCACAGTGGAGTTACAATGCTTTATTCTGTTTTTGATATAATAAATGAGAAACTTGTGGATAGTTGTGTTTTTGAATTTGCATCTTTTTCTGAGTTGATGCAACAGAGTTGTTTTCTATCTCTTCTACAATTCATTATGGTTACTAAAAATAAAAAAAATATGTGGCAAACAAATTGTGTATTTCATTAAAGCAAATAATACTTTATCTCAAAGGTGAATTTAAACGATCTTTATCTGAGACCCATTGTAGAAGGTTCTAGCCATGGATACGAAGGATCTCCTGGTCTGTGTTGCAGCGGATCTGTTGTGAAGAGGATGATGATTTTCAATATTTGAAGCATCCTTCATACAATCATCTCAGAAGGATCCAGATCCGTCTCCAGAACAGAACCAGCCTTGTTTGTCAATTTGTTCAGCTTCTCTAACGGGTGACTGCAGGTTTGATCAAACTCTCCTCAAAAGACTTCACCAGCTCGCTGCAAACACCGAAAGACCAAAGCTTCTTCAAAAGGTACACTGTTCCTTTTTAATATGGGCTGAGTCATCAGAGTATTTGTGTAGATGGCAGGACTCTGACCTGTACTGAAAGTCTGAGGTGTACAGAGTAAAAAGGAATGGTGAGAGTACAGTCCCCTGTGGTGCTCCTATACTGCTGATCACCTGGTCAGACACACAATCCTTCAGTCTGTGGTCTGTCAGATCATCATTATCAATTAAGAAGACATCCATCTGTGTCTTCTGGAGTTTTTTTTACACAGTAAAACTGGCTGAATTGTATTAACAGTGCTGCCTGCTTTGTCCAGATGTTTATTGAAGGTGTATGATGTTTTCAGCTTCAACCCACAGCGATAAGCTAACTGCTGTTGGTCCTGAAAGGTGCTTGTCTGTTTATTCAATGAGTCAAAGACTTTCATGATGTGTGAGGTTAGAGCAACATGTCTACAGTCATGACCTAAAGTTTTGAGAATGACACAAATAATGGTTTTCACATTCACAAAGTTTGCTGTGTCAGATTTTATCATAGCAGTTTGCATGAACTCCAGAATGTAATGAAGATCAGATGAATTGCAAAGTCTTTCTTTGCCATGAAAAGGAACTTAATCCCAAAACCCAATTTCCACTGCACGTCATCGCTGATATAAAGATATATATATACACATATATATATATATATATATGTGTGTGTGTGTGTGTGTCCCATATACTCCTGTGCTTCCTTCCAAGAAACTGCTCAGAATGTACCATCTTCCACCCAGATCCTCGTTTTGGTGCTTTCTGCTTCACACTCAACCCCATTTCTTTTGTTAAAGCAGTCTTGCCTGGTCCGCCCTTTATTTTTTAGCCAATCGTAAGCCTCGGGAGGCGGGATTACACGAAAATGACAGCGATATCTTCCAATGGAAATGCTACTTCGTTTGTTCAACGTATATAAGACCTTTTTACTCTGGGTTCTTTCTTTGGAATAATGTCGGCTGAATATGATAACAGGTCAGTAATTTAAGGAGTGGTTTGAGCTCGGAACGTACGTTTGTATAGATGATTTTTTTCCGAGTTGTTCGGAAAACAAATAATAATAAAAAAAATCATTTTCGGAAAGTGGACTTTAAAGTAACGCGCCTTTATTTTTTAACCGAGTAGGCCCGTTCTCGCCTTACCGTTTAGTAATTATAAGAATATCGAACAATGAATCGAGCTACTTCAAGGTTGGACGAAATATAGTTGAACGTAAACAGTTTTCGAAAGTACGACGGTTTGTTTTAGCGTCACGAATGATTATGACCGTTGTAGGTCCTAAAATAAATGGCTGCCGGCACCTTTGTGTAGCACGTGAATGACTCTGGCCTACACCGATACGACACTTTTAACATGTCTGTCCTTCTTCAATATATTATACGATGTTGTATTTAGTTGACAGGGTCTTGGGCCCATCGCTCTAGTCGATCTTTCTGTTAGCCGGATATGTAGATTGTAAAATATGTTAGACGTTAAAACGAGGGCACATGGCGTGGTAGTGAGGACAATACCGGTACCGTTGAAGGCCTCAGGCAGCTCTTCTCTCTTTCCAAACTGCTAGTAACGTAAAGACTCGCCATTTCATACATTCTCTGCTAGTCTCGGTTCACTAATCACAGTTAAAGGGTTTTTGCTGACTTGCCGTGTCTTTGGGAAAAACCCCGCTAAAGTGAGGCCTGTTCAGTGAAGTAGGCCGCTGCTAATGACGAATCGAGATCTGCGGTGTCCAAATTCATCAGAAATACATGACCGTTAATCTAGTTTGGCAAGGATCAGCATTCGGAAATATTTATCTCTTGTTGCTTTATTCTTATCAAAATACTTTTTTTTTTTTATCTTGGTTGTATGTAGGCCGTATAAATTTAGCCTTCACAGTAGAAATGGCGGACTCGGTTGGCGTGTCCTGACAGCACTGTGTTCAGAATCTTTGTTTCTTCACTTTATTGTGTACTATTTCAAAAGTCCGCCATTTTGTAGCGGTGTTTCAACTTCTCTCGTCATTTTTGCCAACGGTAAAGTGTTCAAGAAACGCCTCATAATGGTGCAACTACTTTTTATTGTGTAATACGTTGGTCGAAATGGACCATAATGCATTGCTGCTTGACAGCATTCAGACTTATGTCATGTTAAATCCTGGTAGAAATGCCTGAAGACATCTCAGTTGTGAAGTAGCTTGTCTCAAATTACGTTCAACTCACAGAATGAAGAAAATTTAAAATTGTAAAACCTTTTTCAAAAAGACTGAAAATGTGAAAAAGCTTTAAAGGAACAAACATTTTAACTTTCATCCCAGTGGGGCATTTTCCTCCGTAAATGGAAAATCCAGATTTTTTTGTCATACCTAGATGCTCATTTCATTCACTATCTGGCCAAATATCACCAGCCACAAGTTCACTCAAATCACAGCTATTTTTATTTTTACTTGCACAGTTTGTTAGTCATTGTAGTTGATGACTAATGGGGGTGGAGTGGGTGAAAGTATATAAAGTGTGAGCAGCATATTGTGTTAGAATGTTTCTGTTTGAGGGTTTAAATGAACATTTTATGCTTAATTTTAAACGGAATCGAAGTACGTAAGCTGGAACAGGTTTCTACTATACTGATGTGGAATTGAAGACTGTAATGTACATGGAATGAGTTTAATGACAGCTGTTTTATCTTTTACAGAGACAATGGCCCGGAGGGCATGGAGCCAGATGGTATCATTGAGGTAACTGGGTGAAATCATTACATTTATTCTTATCAAAATACTTTTTTTTTTTTTTATCTCGGTTGTATGTAGGCCGTATAAATTTAGCCTTCACAGTAGAAATGGCGGACTCGGTTGGCGTGTCCTGACAGCACTGTGTTCAGAATCTTTGTTTCTTCACTTTATTGTGTACTATTTCAAAAGTCCGCCATTTTGTAGCGGTGTTTCAACTTCTCTCGTCATTTTTGCCAACGGTAAAGTGTTCAAGAAACGCCTCATAATGGTGCAACTACTTTTTATTGTGTAATACGTTGGTCGAAATGGACCATAATGCATTGCTGCTTGACAGCATTCAGACTTATGTCATGTTCAATCCTGGTAGAAATGCCTGAAGACATCTCAGTTGTGAAGTAGCTTGTCTCAAATTACGTTCAACTCACAGAATGAAGAAAATTTAAAATTGTAAAACCTTTTTCAAAAAGACTGAAAATGTGAAAAAGCTTTAAAGGAACAAACATTTTAACTTTCATCCCAGTGGGGCATTTTCCTCCGTAAATGGAAAATCCAGATTTTTTTGTCATACCTAGATGCTCATTTCATTCATATGTAGCTGCTGTATGTTCAAATATAAAGTTTTCTACGTTTAGAAAATTTTAAAGCAGCATGAAGTGTGCAAGTGTTTTGATCATTCCAAAAATAAAACATGGCAGCACTGTGAAATGGTTAAGAATGGAAATATTTGGTTTTAGTAGTGTTGTGGAGACTCATCTAGGGGTGTTCCAGAAGAGGGCTGTGTGTAAGTTGATGCTGAGTTTAGGCAAACTATTTTTGTTCCAGAAAAAATGCAAGTGAGTCTCAGTCCGTCAGGCTGAACTGAACCTGCATAAACTTTCTGTATGAAAACCCTGATATATTTATTTTTTACTTGTCCCCTCAATGTGAAACAACTATATTCCACAGATTTCCCTTTTAATCAATCTGCTTCAAATTCAAGCAGAAATCAAAGTTCACTGACTTTTTTCCATTTACATTTTTTTGCATTCCATCAGATGTTTAGGACACTATCTGGCCAAATATCACCAGCCACAATTTTACTCAAATCTCAGCTATTTTTATTTTTACTTGCACAGTTTGTTAGTCATTGTAGTTGATGACTAATGGGGGTGGAGTGGGTGAAAGTATATAAAGTGTGAGCAGCATATTGTGTTGAAATGTTTGTTTGAGGGTTTAAATGAACATTTTATGCTTAATTTTAAACAGAATCGAAGTACGTAAGCTGGAACAGGTTTCTACTATACTGATGTGGAATTGAAGACTGTAATGTACATGGAATGAGTTTAATGACAGCTGTTTTATCTTTTACAGAGACAATGGCCCGGAGGGCATGGAGCCAGATGGTATCATTGAGGTAACTGGGTGAAATCATTACATTTTTTTAATGGTTTTTTTTTTTTTTTGAAAAGTAACATTTTGAGTTTTGAAAGATGCAACTTTTTTTACACTGTATCACATTGACTTTGTTAGATCCAATGTTGTCATTATGGTGCGTTCACACCGGCCCAACCATCAACTTCATAAGCGGCAAGTTTATATGTAAAGTCTATGGTGGACGGGCGTCAGACAGACGTCAACGACTCTGCGGCGCTTTGTGAGCGTTGTGAGCGTCAACTTTTCAAGCTTTTCTAGCGTTTCAGGCGTTGACGCTTGAAAAGCTAGAAAAGCTCAAAGTTCAACTAGCTGAACTTTTGATGTTCATAACGCTCTTGAAGCTGCATGTCAACCAATCAGAGCGTCTCATCGTAGTGACGTAAGACGTCACAGCACGTAGCCGGAAAGAAGCGGGATCAACCAAAATGGAAGATAAATTAACCTCATCCAAATGTAGCTCCTGGAGCAAATGGTTAAACTCACCAAACTCAGAACGCATCTGAAGAATGGGGTGTGTCCACAAACGGCGCTGATGCACCCGACGTCGACGTTGTCTAGATCTATGAAGTAAATAAATCCAAGCCACTGTCTCAATATGATCCACCATAGCTCCGAACATCCCATAACAAAGGAAGCCCCGCCTTCGCGCTTTTTTTCGGTCAGGCTTTACGAGCTTTAACGCCTATGCGCTCTGAGTGGCAGGCGTTATAAGCTTCAACTTCAAACGTCAAATTTGGAGCGTTATGAGCGTTGCTTGACGTTGACAAAGTCGCCGGTGTGAACGCATCATTATTTTTGTAAGCATGATGTAAAAAGTTGTCACTTCAATGGTCACAACATCAGAAGTCTGAATGACCGATTTCTTGTTCTTTCAGAGCAACTGGAACCAGATCGTGGACAGTTTTGATGAGATGAACTTGTGCGAAGCCCTGCTCAGGGGAATTTATGCTTATGGTTTTGAGAAGCCATCTGCTATCCAGCAAAGGGCCATTATCCCTTGTATCAAGGGTAGGTAAGATGAATGGACATGCCAGTGCCACAACAACGGCTTCATTTTAATATGTGGTTATTTGGTTAAACACAGTTGTCATCTTGCCGTTACATTTGGTGATGGTCAGCTCTGTAATGTAGATCAGGTTTCGGTATCTACACCACATGCCTGAAGCTTTTGGGTGTTTTTAAACATTCAACGTGACCAATAACCTTTTAAACTCACTAATTGGTTAAACTTAAGGTCAACCTAACCCTTCCTGAGGGATTCATAAAGTATTTCTTATGTTATGTAATTTGGATAGACTTTAAATTGGCATTACTGAGAATTAATTTCAAGACTTTTTTTTTTTTTTTTTCCGTCTCTAGGTTACGATGTGATCGCCCAGGCCCAGTCAGGCACTGGGAAAACGGCCACTTTTGCCATTTCCATTCTCCAGCAGATTGATATCGAGCTGAAGGGCACCCAGGCTCTGGTTCTGGCTCCCACTAGGGAGTTGGCTCAACAGGTAGGGTCTCATCCGCTCACAGCAATACTGTTAACTACTACAGCACCTTTATGCTTTTTATCCAGTCTTAGAAAAGTTGTATTCATAGCTGATGATTTGGGTTATGAATATTACTACACAGGCTGATTTTCTTATTTCAATGGTAGTTAGACAGTGGAATGTGAATGAACCCATTCCTTACTGTCAGCTGGTGTGACAGTATAAAAACTGTCATGTTTCACCTCATTCACATCCGTAAGCTGCTGAATTTGTTACAATCTGAAACTAGATTAATAATGTACCATGTGATTGCTAGTGAACAGTCTTCATATAGTATCAACCCCTCTATGAAGATAATTAGATGTTACATACGTGTATGTGTTCATGTCATCCTTGTATACAAGCTAAATAATGGTGTTAAATTTGTGCTTAAAGATCCAAAAGGTGGTACTGGCCCTAGGCGACTACATGGGGGCTAGTTGCTACGCCTGTATTGGGGGCACCAACATCCGCAGTGAGGTCCAGAAGCTGCAGGCAGAAGCACCTCACATCGTGGTGGGAACCCCTGGCCGANGTCTTTGACATGCTGACACGTAAAAACATCTGTAAGTATTGGTCATGTTTTTTTTTTTTTAAACAAATGTTTAAATCTATAAATTAATATAAAGATCAGAGTTTTTGTGGGACACGTGTATTTTTAGACAGGAGTAGGTGTTGAGTTTATACTTCTACCTACTCTTTCAAGTGCGACACTGGAGGTATATATTCTTTGTAAATATTATAAAGGTGGAGCAGATTGGCTAATTTAGTTTATGAAATGTTTACATTTAGTTTCATACAGGACCAGGAGTTGCTGTATAATGATGATATCCATGCGTGTCAACTGACTTTGAAAAGCCCTAATATAGTGATGCTTGAGCTGGCGTACTGCCAACTTGAGTTTTCAAGATACTAGGGGTTCAGAGACGTGATCATACCATGATGGTTCTGAGTACAGCACACACTGGGTCTGTTGATGGAGAGCTTCACTTTAAGGTGAAGATACTCGGCGCTCGTTGAAATCTGGAACAAAAACTCATTTTACAGGTTATGATTGGTCGACTGATACAAGGAGGAAGTGGGAGTGTCTTCTCCACCATTGATGAGTTTAATCAGTTGCATGCGTCTACATAAATGTCCTACTTTTCATTTCTTCACCAGAGAGCTAAATATCTTTGACATCTGGTTGGTAGAATTGTATTTTTACACCCGACCCCGTGACTTTTTATACCATGATCACGATTTTATTTTGTTTTGCAGCGTCTAAGTGCATCAAAATGTTTGTGCTCGATGAGGCTGATGAGATGCTGAGTCGAGGATTCAAGGATCAGATCTACGAGATTTTCCAGAAACTGTCAACCAATATACAGGTAATATCACCTGTAAAGCACCATGTAAAGTATTTAAAGGAGATTTTTTTTGTTTTTTGTGCTGTTAATTATCAGGAGAACTGTAAAGATGGTGATGCAGAGATCAACATTCAGTTCTTTATACACTCAAATGACTTCTGTGCTGTATTTTAGGCAAATACTTATAAATCCAGTGAAATAAAGTTTAGTATCTTGTTAAAAGCACAACAGATCTAATGCTGAGCATCTGTCTGATTCAATACTTGATTTGTTTAATGCTACATTTAGGTATAAGTACTAGAATATTTAAGAGGAATGAACTGAATTGACATTGATTAGTTCTGTCATATGTAATAAAAATGGAGGCATGTTTTCTGTCACCATGTGGTTTCACCCTCGTTCTTCTTACAACACAATCAGAAATGAGATCTCTTGTTCATCTGATGATAAACTCTCTACAACGCTCAATAACACACATTTACAAAAATATTATATAATAAATCCTTTAAGTTGTCCTAATAGTCTTGTTCTGTTGTTTTTAGGTTGTCTTGCTGTCAGCTACGATGCCAGCTGATGTTTTGGAGGTCACAAAAAAATTCATGCGAGAACCCATCAGGATCCTTGTAAAGAAGGAGGAGCTGACCCTTGAGGGCATCCGCCAGTTTTACATTAATGTGGAGAAAGAGGCGAGTTGTTCACACACACACACACCTTAATGACTAAAGTCTGTAGAGTTTCTAGGAGGGAGGACTCCAAGGATCATCCTTGAGTACCTTCTTGTTGCCATGGTGATGGACAGAGTTGACTAAATGAGGTCAGACAGGAATCTCCATGGACCATGATGTTTACAGATGTTATCTGTAGTGAGAGCAGGAGGAACATCTGGAAAGAGGGATGAAGGTTATCTGCGGTGAGACAGAGTCCATGTGTGAATGAGAGGGACACAAGTGGAAGAATGAAAGGACAGGTAGACAAGACGGTGATGAGAACAACTATGTTGTCTTGTTTTGAGACGGTACCACTAAAGACTGGGACAAGAGACACGGGTAGAGGGAGGAAAAATTATGTTGAAGTTCTTTGGGAGGGACGAGGATGGACAGGATCAGCAGTGAGTCCATCAGAGGGACGAGGATGGACGGGAACAGGAGTCCATCAGAGAGAGATGTTTTGGAGATGCAGTCAGAGAGACTGAGATGGTTTGGACATGTCCAGAGTAGGGACAGTGTGTTTATTGGGAAAAGGATCCTGAGGTGGGAACTACCAGGCAGGAGACATGTGGATGTAGTGAAGGAGGACATGAGGTGGTGTGAGACATGCAGAGGACAGAGTTTACTTCCTGAATTGGACTCAATGACTTTTGTTATGAACTGGTCCTCTATAAATAAATATAAATATTGCATCATTTTTGGGAGGGTGTACAGAAACTGTCCTAAGAGTGGATTCTGTGTACAGGAATGGAAGCTGGACACACTGTGTGATTTGTATGAAACCCTGACGATCACTCAGGCGGTTATCTTCATCAACACTAGAAGGAAAGTGGACTGGTTGACTGAGAAGATGCACGCCAGGGACTTCACCGTTTCTGCTCTGGTGAGGATTCATAACCACACCTGATCTGAAATAAATCAAGTACCAGATGTACTAAGTTTGTACCTGCATGTCAGTTTTGCTTCCTGTAATAAGGTTTTATATGATTAGCTACTTTTTTTTATTTTTAGTTATTTGATTCAGCTGTGACTTTTATTTTGAAATGTTTTTACTGTGTTTTTCCAGCATGGTGATATGGATCAAAAGGAGCGAGACTTGATCATGAGGGAGTTCCGTTCTGGTTCCAGTCGAGTCCTCATCACCACGGACCTGTTGGTATGTTCATGTACCTGGTAATCCCAACAGACGATTGGACCTTTCTCCACTGATGTTTCTGTATTTATAGAATGAATGAACTGTAGTAGTATTTTATATTCAGTCCAAGGTTCCCTCTCCTTCCATCTGCTGTGTTGGTGAAGGACTGAAAGTTCCTTGGTATATAAACCGACCTGCCTTCCACTGTAGCTTGGCTCTAAGTCCATGACTCACAACTAAATGACGGGTTACAGTCAGAACCACTAACGCAGGGTTTAATATCTAACTGATAAGAATGAGATTGTTTTCATATTAATGTTTGTTTGTTTGTGGCTTCCATTAAGTCTCTGTTTTCCCATCAGGCTCGAGGTATTGATGTCCAGCAGGTGTCCCTCGTTATCAACTACGACTTGCCAACCAACAGAGAAAACTACATCCACAGGTAAGAATCTGTTTTCCTTCAGATCATTTTGTTTTATATAGTGTTAAAAATAAATGATAAAGTTCCAGCGTTTAAAACTTTATTTCCTCCATGTTTGTTGACATTTTAATATATAAAGTTCCACCCCGTTAAATTTGGAGTTGGATCTTGTCAGCTGTGTAACTGACCCTTTCTCCTCGGCGTTTGTAGGATCGGCAGAGGTGGTCGTTTTGGCAGGAAAGGCGTGGCCATCAACATGGTGACTGAAGATGACAAACGAACCCTTAGAGACATTGAGACATTCTACAACACCACAGTTGAAGAGATGCCCATGAATGTAGCAGATCTCATCTAGAAGATTTCACATGCTCTTCATGCCCCCAAACTTTTTATTTTGAAGTAAAATCTTTTGGTTTTTCCACTTTTTTTTTTCTCCTTTTTTTTTTTTTTTTTTTTTTTTTTTTTTTTTTTTCTCCTTTCACTAAATTCCATTATGACTTTCTTCAACCAAACAATTGAAATTGCCTGACTGGCTAACTGAACAGCTTCAGGCTGTATTTTGTCACACCAGCACCAAAACAGTCTATTTTGAATAATTACTGCCTTGATAGGAGAATTTTTTTTTTTTTTTAACTGAACACAGTTAATGCAATTTTTGTTTATGTAATTATAATTTTATATTTTAGCAAAACCTTCTTACTAAATCTGTTTTAGTTGATGAGGATTCTAAAGTTAGACGTGACGTGTGGCTGTTTGATGCAGTATCATGCACAGCTGATTGAACCATAGTTTTATATTATTGGGCTGAAGGAAGCCTGGAAACAGATGGTTGCTTTGACTAGCGAGCAGTTCTGGGAGCATGTGCGGCTTCTTTAATAATGTGATCTACATTGTAATGTTTGCAATTTTACCTTCAGCTTCATACGCGCTGATGTGATTTCTCACCTCATGATTAAATGGCAAAGGACCAAACCACAAAATAAAAATGTGAGTGGAGAAAAAAAAATCTCCTCTTCAACTTGCTCAAAATGCATTTCTCAATGCAGAGACCCCTCCCCGATACCCCCCTCCCCCTCGCATTGTCGTTAAATAACATGTTTGGAATTGTGTATCAAGTTTTCTACACTGCTTTCTGTAAAGTATTTATTTTAACGGTCTTTTTAAAAAAAAAAAATAAAATAAAGATTTCTCCTTTTTAACAGCTTAAATATGCCTCGACTTGGCGGCATAAAGGAAAATCTTTTGTTACGAATTCCTAAAAGTAATTTTTAGTTTCAGGAACCTTCATGATAAATGTGACGATCACATTTAAATGTTTGATTTTTGGATTCTTTCGAAAGTAAACAGGATAACCTGACAGTGCTGTTCAATCAGGAAACAGAATAAAGTAAACTGAACTTACACTTTTGGTTCTGTAAAATATAATTTATACATTTTTAACAAAGATAATAAAATATAGGAAACAATGGGCTTGTTTAACTACAGTAAAAGCGCGAGTGTATAGAAACATTATATATTAACACTGTTAACTAATTAAATTTATATCTATAAAGAATCATAAAAGTCATTTCAGGGTACAAAAAATAAAACATTTCCTGTCCAAGAAACCAGCTGATTGGGTGGAATCATCAACACAATCCCTCATGAGCAGCACGATGGAAAGGAAGGAACTTCCAGCAGAACCAGGACAAGTTCTATGGACCCGCTGAGAGGACAGGCAGAGGACACATGGATGGATTTGGACCAGTCATCATCAGGGGCGTGGCCCATGGGGACACGGGCACCCCGCCTCCCCCGAGCTGAGAATTAAATTCAGTCAAAAGTTTTATAATAATGAAAGTATAGCATTGGCTAATTCTTATTTCATTTTAGTTTTCGGAGCCACTTAAATTATGATAAATATATAATTTAGTAAAAGCTGGATTTTTAAGGTTATGGGCAAATTGACATGTACCACTCTTTTAGAAATCTGACCCCCCCAACAAAGATTTTCTAGACACGCCCCTGGTCATCATGTCTGTGGAAAGATACTTTACATCAGCAACAATAATAAATACAAACATCATCCAAACCTTGACAACCTGAAATGTGCACGTGATATAAAAAACAGACAAAAGCTGTGATAAAGGCTGTTGCTGTGACTTCCACATACGAGGTAAATGACGTGTACTTGTACATTTTTAGTGTCAGATTCTGCCTCTCGAAGCTCTTCACTTTATTATTCAGTTTCATTTGTATCGGATCCTGAATGTGGAGCTCGATGGATCGCTGCTGTGAAACGAAACCTGCTGGTGTGAGTCTGCAGCCGCTGTTTCATTTAAAGGTCCTGTATCATGAAAAATCTACTTTTTGGAGCTCTTAACCATGTTGTAATGCTATTTCTTTATTTAAAAGACCTCCAGAGTGGTTTTTGGCTTAATTCGTAGTAATCCTCCTGAAACCTGCGCTCTGAGCAGCTGCTTTACTCGCTCATGTAAAACGGCTGAATTTAGCTCGTCTACGTCACACTGTCCTGACCAATCCCTGCTGCCCCTGTAGTTGGTACGAAGCGAGCTGCGAGAGTCCGAAACAATTTGTCAGGAGCTCATCACGGCAGATGTCTAACCTACAGTCCAGAGTTCCCACACTTCCCAAAGTACAGAATACATTCTGGAGACCTCGCTGGGCAGCTAGAAAGACACGAGGAAGGCAGATCAGATCTCTCTGGTGCCCAGCGAGGTTCGTGTGTTGATCTCCAGAATGTATTCTGTACTTTGAGAGAATTGTTTAATAAAACTGTGTTTCGAGAGTCTTAACCAGTTTGTCTCTTCTCTGATCCTGAACTCGATGGAGTCTTTTGGTACTTGACTTCAACAACTGCCAGCTCCAATCAGCAGGTTCCCACGATCAGTAATCCAAATATATCTGTCCTCCACCGACAGAGCGTGGGTCGAGTCCGAGCATGGTGGCTCCTCCCCCCTTCACGAGCCTCTATTGTAGTAAAAAAAAACGTTTTGCAATGTGTACGTGACCACGATACCAGATCCATAATTTCATATTCGAGGAATTTGCGGGTGGGAGANTGTTGGTGATAACATGATGCGTTCTCTCTAACTACATATACACACTGTACATATACACACTGTACATATACTATAAATACTGTACATATACATACTGTACATATACATACTGTACATATACATACTGTACATATACACACTGTACACATACGTACTGTACACATACACACTGTACATATACGTACTGTACATATACATACTGTACATATACACACTGTACATATACACACTGTACATATACACACAGTACATATACGTACTGTACGTACTGTACATATACATACTGTACATATACACACTGTACATATACACACTGTACATATACGTACTGCACATATACGTACTGCACATATACGTACTGTACATATACACACTGTACATATACACACTGTACATATACACACTGTACATATACACACTGTACATATACACACTGTACATATACGTACTGTACATATACGTACTGTACATATACACACTGTACATATACACACTGTACATATACACACTGTACATATACACACTGTACATATACATATAGTATATATACATACTGTACATATACACACAGTACATATACACACAGTACAAATACACACAGTACATATACACACTACATATACAAACTGTACATATACACACTGTACGTATACACACTGTACGTATACACACTGTACGTATACACACAGTACATATACACACTGTACATATACACACTGTACATATACACACTGTACATATACACACTGTACATATACACACTGTACATATAAATGGTAAATGTCCTGTATTTGTATAGCGCTTTTCTAGTCATTCAGACCACTCAAAGCTTTCACACTACAAGTTTTTTGCATTTACCCATTCACACAACCCGATACGCAGATCGGGGGGCAACATGGGGTTCAGTGTCTTGCCCAAGGACACTTCGACATGTGGCGGTGGAAGCCGGGATCGATCCACCAACCTTCAAGTTGGAGGACGACCGCTCTAACCACTGAGCCATAGCCGCCCCATACACACTGTACATATACACACAGTACATATACACACAGTACATATACACACTGTACATATACGTACTGTACATATACACACTGTACATATACACACACTGTACATATACACACTGTACATATACATATAGTACATATACACACTGTACATATACACACTGTACATATACATATAGTATATATACATACTGTACATATACACACTGTACATACATATAGTACATATACACACTGTACATATACATACTGTACATATACACACTGTACATATACACACTGTACATATACACACTGTACATATACACACTGTACATATACATATAGTATATATACATACTGTACATATACACACTGTACATATACATATAGTATATATACATACTGTACATATACACACTGTACATACATATAGTACATATACACACTGTACATATACACACTGTACGTATACACACTGTACATATACATATAGTACATATACACACTGTACATATACACACAGAACATATACAAACTGTACATATACACACTGTACATATACATATAGTATATATACATACTGTACATATACACACTGTACATATACATATAGTATATATACATACTGTACATATACACACTGTACATATACATATAGTACATATACACACTGTACATATACATACTGTACATATACACACTGTACATATACACACTGTACATATACATATAGTATATATACATACTGTACATATACACACTGTACATATACATATAGTATATATACACACTGTACATATACATACTGTACATATACACACTGTACATATATACACACTGTACATATACACACTGTACATATACATATAGTATATATACATACTGTACATATACACACTGTACATATACACACACTGTACATACACACACTGTACATATACATATAGTATATATACACACAGTACATATACACACTGTACATATACGTACTGTACATATACACACTGTACATATACACACTGTACATATACATATAGTATATATACATACTGTACATATACACACTGTACATATACATATAGTACATATACACACTGTACATATACACACTGTACATATACATATAGTATATATACATACTGTACATATACACACTGTACATATACATACTGTACATATACATACTGTACATATACACACTGTACATATACACACTGTACATATACATACTGTACATATACACACTGTACATATACATATAGTACATATACACACTGTACATATACACACTGTACATATACATATAGTATATATACATACTGTACATATACACACTGTACATATACATACTGTACATATACATACTGTACATATACATATAGTACATATACACACTGTACATATACATACTGTACATATACATATACACACTGTACATATACATACTGTACATATACACACTGTACATATACATATAGTATATATACACACTGTACATATACATACTGTACATATACACACTGTACATATAACACACTGTACATATACACACTGTAAATATACATATACATACTGTACATATACATACTGTACATATACATACTGTACATATACACACTGTACATATACACACTGTACATATACATACTGTACATATACACACTGTACATATACACACTGTACATATACATATAGTATATATACATACTGTACATATACACACTGTACATATACATATAGTACATATACACACTGTACATATACACACTGTACATATACATATAGTATATATACACACTGTACATATACATACTGTACATATACACACTGTACATATACACACACTGTACATACACACACTGTACATATACATATAGTATATATACACACAGTACATATACACACTGTACATATACATATAGTACATATACACACTGTACATATACACACTGTACATATACATATAGTATATATACATACTGTACATATACACACTGTACATATACACACTGTACATATACACACTGTACATATACACACTGTACATATACATACTGTACATATACGCACTGTACATATACATATAGTATATATACACACTGTACATATACATACTGTACATATACACACAGTACATATACACACTGTACATATACACACTGTACATATACACACTGTACATATACATATAGTATATATACATACTGTACATATACACACTGTACATATACATATAGTACATATACACACTGTACATATACACACTGTACATATACATATAGTATATATACATACTGTACATATACACACTGTACATATACAAACTGTACATATACACACTGTACATATACATATAGTATATATACACACTGTACATATACATACTGTACATATACATACTGTACATATACACACTGTACATATACACACTGTACATATACATACTGTACATATACACACTGTACATATACATATAGTATATATACATACTGTACATATACACACTGTACATATACATATAGTACATATACACACTGTACATATACATACTGTACATATACACACTGTACATATACACACTGTACATATACATACTGTACATATACATACTGTACATATACACACTGTACATATACACACTGTACATATACATATAGTATATATACATACTGTACATATACACACTGTACATATACATATAGTATATATACATACTGTACATATACACACAGTACATATACACACTGTACATATACGCACTGTACATATACATACTGTACATATACACACTGTACATATACACACTGTACATATACGTACTGTACATATACACACTGTACATATACATATAGTATATATACATACTGTACATATACACACTGTACATATACATATAGTATATATACATACTGTACATATACACACTGTACATATACATATAGTACATATACACACTGTACATATACACACTGTACATATACGTACTGTACATATACACACTGTACATATACACACTGTACATATACACACTGTACATATACACACTGTACATATACACACAGTACATATACACACTGTACATATACACACTGTACATATACATATAGTATATATACATACTGTACATATACACACTGTACATATACATATAGTACATATACACACTGTACATATACACACAGTACATATACACACTGTACATATACATACTGTACATATACATACTGTACATATACACACTGTACATATACACACTGTACATATACACACTGTACATATACACACTGTACATATACATATAGTACATATACACACTGTACATATACACACTGTACATATACACACTGTACATATACACACAGTACATATACACACAGTACATATACACACTGTACATATACGCACTGTACATATACATACTGTACATATACACACTGTACATATACATATAGTATATATACATACTGTACATATACACACTGTACATATACATACTGTACATATACATACTGTACATATACACACTGTACATATACACACTGTACATATACATACTGTACATATACACACTGTACATATACATATAGTATATATACATACTGTACATATACACACTGTACATATACATACTGTACATATACATACTGTACATATACACACTGTACATATACACACTGTACATATACACACTGTACATATACACACACTGTACATACACACACTGTACATATACATATAGTATATATACACACAGTACATATACACACTGTACATATACACACAGTACATATACATACTGTACATATACACACTGTACATATACATATAGTACATATACACACTGTACATATACATACTGTACATATACACACTGTACATATACACACACTGTACATACACACACTGTACATATACATATAGTATATATACATACTGTACATATACACACTGTACATATACATACTGTACATATACACACTGTACATATACATATAGTATATATACACACTGTACATATACATACTGTACATATACACACTGTACATATACACACACTGTACATACACACACTGTACATATACATATAGTACATATACACACTGTACATATACACACTGTACATATACATATAGTATATATACATACTGTACATATACACACTGTACATATACACACTGTACATATACATACTGTACATATACACACTGTACATATACATATAGTATATATACATACTGTACATATACACACTGTACATATACATATAGTACATATACACACTGTACATATACACACTGTACATATACACACTGTACATATACACACTGTACATATACACACTGTACATATACACACTGTACATATACACACTGTACATATACATACTGTACATATACACACTGTACATATACACACTGTACATATACATATAGTATATATACATACTGTACATATACACACTGTACATACATATAGTACATATACACACTGTACATATACACACTGTACATATACACACTGTACATATACACACTGTACATATACACACTGTACATATACACACTGTACATATACACACTGTACATATACACACTGTACATATACACACTGTACATATACACACAGTACATATACACACTGTACATATACACACTGTAAATATACATATACATACTGTACATATACACACTGTACATATACATATAGTATATATACAAACTGTACATATACACACTGTACATATACATACTGTACATATACACACTGTACATATACACACTGTACATATACACACTGTACATATACATATAGTATATATACACACTGTACATATACATACTGTACATATACACACTGTACATATACACACACTGTACATACACACACTGTACATATACATATAGTATATATACATACTGTACATATACACACTGTACATATACACACTGTACATATACATATAGTATATATACATACTGTACATATACACACTGTACATATACATATAGTATATATACATACTGTACATATACACACTGTACATATACATATAGTATATATACACACTGTACATATACACACTGTACATATACGTACTGTACATATACGTACTGTACATATACACACTGTACATATACACACTGTACATATACACACTGTACATATACATATAGTATATATACACACTGTACATATACATACTTTACATATACACACTGTACATATACATATAGTACATATACATACTGTACATATACACACTGTACATATACATATAGTATATATACACACTGTACATATACATACTGTACATATACACACTGTACATATACACACTGTACATATACACACTGTACATATACACACTGTACATATACACACTGTACATATACGTACTGTACATATACGTACTGTACATATACGTACTGTACATATACACACTGTACATATACACACTGTACATATACATATAGTATATATACATACTGTACATATACACACTGTACATATACATATAGTATATATACACACAGTACATATACACACTGTACATATACACACTGTACATATACACACTGTACCTATACACACTGTAAATATAGATATACATACTGTACATATACACACTGTACATATACATATAGTACATATACACACTGTACATATACACACTGTACATATACATATAGTATATATACATACTGTACATATACACACAGTACATATACACACAGTACATATACATACTGTACATATACACACTGTACATATACATATAGTATATATACATACTGTACATATACACACTGTACATATACATATAGTACATATACACACTGTACATATACATACTGTACATATACATACTGTACATATACACACTGTACATATACACACTGTACATATACATACTGTACATATACACACTGTACATATACACACTGTACATATACACACTGTACATATACATATAGTATATATACATACTGTACATATACACACTGTACATATACATATAGTACATATACACACTGTACATATACACACTTTACATATACACACTGTACATATACATATAGTACATATACACACTGTACATATACACACTGTACATATACATATAGTATATATACACACTGTACATATACACACTGTACATATACGTACTGTACATATACATACTGTACATATACACACTGTACATATACATATAGTACATATACACACTGTACATATACACACTGTACATATACATATAGTATATATACACACAGTACATATACATACTGTACATATACATACTGTACATATACACACAGTACATATACATACTGTACATATACATATGTACATATACACACTGTACATATACACACTGTACATATACATATAGTATATATACATACTGTACATATACACACTGTACATATACATATAGTACATATACACACTGTACATATACACACTGTACATATACATACTGTACATATACACACTGTACATATACATATAGTATATATACATACTGTACATATACACACTACATATACAAACTGTACATATACACACTGTACATATACGTACTGTACATATACACACTGTACATATACACACTGTACATATACATATAGTATATATACATACTGTACATATACACACTGTACATATACATATAGTACATATACACACTGTACATATACATACTGTATATATACACACTGTACATATACACACTGTACATATACATACAGTACATATACACACTGTACATATACACACTGTAAATATACATATACATACTGTACATATACACACTGTACATATACACACTGTACATATACATATAGTATATATACATACTGTACATATACACACTGTACATATACATACTGTACATATACACACTGTACATATACATATAGTATATATACATACTGTACATATACATACTGTACATATACACACTGTACATATACACACTGTACATATACATACTGTACATATACACACTGTACATATACATATAGTATATATACACACTGTACATATACATACTGTACATATACATACTGTACATATACACACTGTACATATACACACTGTACATATACATACTGTACATATACACACTGTACATATACATATAGTATATATACATACTGTACATATACACACTGTACATATACATATAGTATATATACATACTGTACATATACACACTGTACATATACACACTGTACATATACTACTGTACATATACATACTGTACATATACACACTGTACATATACACACTGTACATATACATACTGTACATATACACACTGTACATATACATATAGTATATATACACACTGTACATATACATACTGTACATATACACACTGTACATATACACACACTGTACATACACACACTGTACATATACATATAGTATATATACACACAGTACATATACACACTGTACATATACATACTATACATATACACACTGTACATATACATATAGTATATATACATACTGTACATATACACACTGTACATATACATATAGTACATATACACACTGTACATATACACACTGTACATATACATATAGTATATATACATACTGTACATATACACACTGTACATATACATATAGTACATATACACACTGTACATATACACACTGTACATATACACACTGTACATATACATATAGTATATATACATACTGTACATATACACACTGTACATATACATACTGTACATATACATACTGTACATATACACACTGTACATATACACACTGTACATATACATACTGAACATATACACACTGTACATATACATATAGTACATATACACACTGTACATATACACACTGTACATATACATATTGTACATATACACACTGTACATATACACACTGTACATATACACACTGTACATATACATATAGTATATATACATACTGTACATATACACACTGTACATATACATACTGTACATATACACACTGTACATATACACACACTGTACATATACACACTGTACATATACATATAGTACATATACATACTGTACATATACACACTGTACATATACACACTGTACATATACATATAGTATATATACATACTGTACATATACACACTGTACATATACACACACTGTACATACACACACTGTACATATACATATAGTATATATACACACAGTACATATACACACTGTACATATACATATAGTACATATACACACTGTACATATACACACTGTACATATACACACTGTACATATACATATAGTATATATACATACTGTACATATACACACTGTACATATACATATAGTATATATACATACTGTACATATACACACTGTACATATACACACTGTACATATACACACTGTACATATACACACTGTACATATACATATAGTATATATACATACTGTACATATACACACTGTACATATACATATAGTATATATACACACTGTACATATACACACTGTACCTATACACACTGTAAATATACATATACATACTGTACATATACACACTGTACATATACATATAGTATATATACATACTGTACATATACACACTGTACATATACATACTGTACATATACACACTGTACATATACACACTGTACATATACATACTGTACATATACACACTGTACATATACATATAGTATATATACATACTGTACATATACACACTGTACATATACATATAGTACATATACACACTGTACATATACACACTGTACATATACATACTGTACATATACATACTGTACATATACACACTGTACATATACACACTGTACATATACACACTGTACATATACATATAGTATATATACATACTGTACATATACACACTGTACATATACACACTGTACATATACATACTGTACATATACATACTGTACATATACACACTGTACATATACACACACTGTACATACACACACTGTACATATACATATAGTATATATACACACTGTACATATACACACTGTACATATACATATAGTAAATATACATACTGTACATATACACACTGTACATATACACACTGTACATATACATACTGTACATATACACACTGTACATATACATATAGTATATATACATACTGTACATATACACACTGTACATATACATATAGTACATATACACACTGTACATATACATACTGTACATATACACACTGTACATATACACACTGTACATATACACACAGTACATATACACACTGTACATATACACACTGTACATATACATATAGTATATATACATACTGTACATATACACACTGTACATATACATATAGTACATATACACACTGTACATATACACACTGTACATATACATACTGTACATATACACACTGTACATATACACACTGTACATATACGTACTGTACATATACACACTGTACATATACACACTGTACATATACATATAGTATATATACATACTGTACATATACACACTGTACATATACATATAGTATATATACATACTGTACATATACACACTGTACATATACACACTGTACGTATACACACTGTACGTATACACACTGTACATATACACACAGTACATATACACACAGTACATATACACACTGTACATATACGTACTGTACATATACACACTGTACATATACACACTGTACATATACGCACTGTACATATACATATAGTATATATACATACTGTACATATACACACTGTACATACATATAGTACATATACATACTGTACATATACATACTGTACATATACACACTGTACATATACACACTGTACATATACATATTGTACATATACACACTGTACATATACATATAGTATATATACACACTGTACATATACATACTGTACATATACACACTGTACATATACATATAGTATATATACATACTGTACATATACACACTGTACATACATATAGTACATATACACACTGTACATATACATACTGTACATATACACACTGTACATATACACACTGTACATATACACACTGTACATATACATATAGTATATATACATACTGTACATATACACACTGTACATATACATACTGTACATATACATACTGTACATATACACACTGTACATATACACACACTGTACATACACACACTGTACATATACATATAGTATATATACACACTGTACATATACACACTGTACATATACACACTGTACATATACATATAGTATATATACATACTGTACATATACACACTGTACATATACATACTGTACATATACATACTGTACATATACACACTCTGTACATATACACACTGTACATATACATATAGTACATATACACACTGTACATATACATACTGTACATATACACACTGTACATATACACACTGTACATATACATATAGTATATATACATACTGTACATATACACACTGTACATATACATATAGTACATATACACACTGTACATATACATACTGTACATATACACACTGTACATATACACACTGTACATATACACACTGTACATATACATATTGTACATATACACAATGTACATATACACACTGTACATATACATATTGTACATATACACACTGTACATATACACACTGTACATATACATATAGTATATATACATACTGTACATATACATACTGTACATATACATACTGTACATATACACACACTGTACATATACACACTGTACATATACACACTGTACATATACATATAGTATATATACATACTGTACATATACACACTGTACATATACATATAGTATATATACATACTGTACATATACACACTGTACATACATATAGTACATATACACACTGTACATATACACACTGTACATATACACACTGTACATATACATATAGTATATATACATACTGTACATATACATACTGTACATATACATACTGTACATATACACACACTGTACATACACACACTGTACATATACATATAGTATATATACATACTGTACATATACACACTGTACATATACATATAGTACATATACACACTGTACATATACATACTGTACATATACACACTGTACATATACACACTGTACATATACATACTGTACATATACACACTGTACATATACATATAGTATATATACATACTGTACATATACACACTGTACATACATATAGTACATATACACACTGTACATATACATACTGTACATATACACACTGTACATATACACACTGTACATATACACACTGTACATATACACACTGTACATATACATATAGTATATATACACACTGTACATATACATACTGTACATATACACACTGTACATATACATATAGTATATATACATACTGTACATATACACACTGTACATATACATACTGTACATATACACACTGTACATATACATATAGTATATATACATACTGTACATATACACACTGTACATATACATATAGTACATATACACACTGTACATATACATACTGTACATATACACACTGTACATATACATACTGTACATATACACACTGTATGTATACACACAGTACATATACAATACATATACACACTGTACATATACATATAGTATATATACATACTGTACATATACACACTGTACATATACATACTGTACATATACACACTGTACATATACACACTGTACATATACACACTGTACATATACACACTGTACATATACGTACTGTACATATACGTGTACATATACACACTGTACATATACTACATATACACACTGTACATACATACAGTACATATACACACTGTACATATACACACTGTACATATACACACTGTACATATACACACTGTACATATACACACTGTACATATACACACTGTACATATACACACTGTACATATACATATAGTATATATACATACTGTACATATACACACTGTACATATACATACAGTACATATACACACTGTACATATACACACAGTACATATACATACTGTACATATACACACTGTACATATACACACTGTACGTATACATACTGTACGTATACACACTGTACGTATACACACTGTACGTATACACACAGTACATATACACACTGTACATATACACACTGTACATATACATATAGTATATATACATACTGTACATATACACACTGTACATATACATATAGTATATATACACACTCTACATATACACACTGTACATATACACACTGTACATATACACACTGTACATATACACACTGTACATATACGTACTGTACATATACACACTGTACATATACACACACTGTACATACACACACTGTACATATACATATAGTATATATACACACAGTACATATACACACTGTACATATACACACTGTACATATACGTACTGTACATATACGTACTGTACATATACACACTGTACATATACACACTGTACATATACATATAGTATATATACATACTGTACATATACACACTGTACATATACATATAGTACATATACACACTGTACATATACACACTGTACATATACATATAGTATATATACACACTGTACATATACATACTGTACATATACACACTGTACATATACATACTGTACATATACATACTGTACATATACACACTGTACATATACATATAGTATATATACATACTGTACATATACACACTGTACATATACATATAGTACATATACACACTGTACATATACACACTGTACATATACACACTGTACATATACATATAGTATATATACATACTGTACATATACACACTGTACATATACATATAGTATATATACATACTGTACATATACACACTGTACATATACATACTGTACATATACACACTGTACATATACACACTGTACATATACACACTGTACATATACACACTGTACATATACACACTGTACATATACATATAGTATATATACATACTGTACATATACACACTGTACATATACATATTGTACATATACGCACTGTACATATACGTACTGTACGTATACACACTGTACGTATACACACTGTACATATACACACTGTACATATACACACTGTACATATACACACTGTACATATACATACTGTACATATACACACTGTACATATACATATAGTATATATACATACTGTACATATACACACTGTACATATACATATAGTACATATACATACTGTACATATACATACTGTACATATACACACTTTACATATACACACTGTACATATACATACTGTACATATACACACTGTACGTATACACACTGTACGTATACACACTGTACGTATACACACAGTACATATACACACTGTACATATACACACTGTACATATACACACTGTACATATACATACTGTACATATACATACTGTACATATACACACTGTACATATACACACTGTACATATACATACTGTACATATACACACTGTACATATACATATAGTATATATACACACTGTACATATACACACTGTACATATACATATAGTATATATACATACTGTACATATACATACTGTACATATACACACTGTACATATACACACTGTACATATACATACTGTACATATACACACTGTACATATACATACTGTACATATACACACTGTACATATACATATAGTATATATACATACTGTACATATACACACTGTACATATACATATAGTACATATACACACTGTACATACATATAGTACATATACACACTGTACATATACATACTGTACATATACACACTGTACATATACACACTGTACATATACATACTGTACATATACACACTGTACATATACATATAGTATATATACACACTGTACATATACATACTGTACATATACATACTGTACATATACACACTGTACATATACATATAGTATATATACACACTGTACATATACACACTGTACATATACATATAGTATATATACATACTGTACATATACACACTGTACATATACATACTGTACATATACACACTGTACATATACATATAGTATATATACACACTGTACATATACACACTGTACATATACACACTGTACATATACATATAGTACATATACACACTGTACATATACACACTGTACATATACATATAGTATATATACACACTGTACATATACATACTGTACATATACACACTGTACATATACACACTGTACATATACACACTGTACATATACACACTGTACATATACATATAGTATATATACATACTGTACATATACACACTGTACATATACATATAGTACATATACACACTGTACACATACGTACTGTACACATACACACTGTACATATACGTACTGTACATATACATACTGTACATATACACACTGTACATATACACACTGTACATATACATATAGTATATATACATACTGTACATATACACACTGTACATATACATATAGTATATATACATACTGTACATATACACACAGTACATATACATATAGTACATATACACACTGTACATATACACACTGTACATATACACACTGTACATATACACACTGTACATATACGTACTGTACATATACGTACTGTACATATACACACTGTACATATACACACTGTACATATACACACTGTACATATACATACTGTACATATACACACTGTACATATACATATAGTATATATACACACTGTACATATACACACTGTACATATACATATAGTACATATACACACTGTACATATACATACAGTACATATACACACTGTACATATACACACTGTAAATATACATATACATACTGTACATATACACACTGTAAATATACATATACATACTGTACATATACTGTAGAAGTGTTTATAAAACTAAACGTCTTGTGTTAAAAGTACTAAGAACTGATTTGTTTATAATATTTTTGGATCTTTTCCTTTCGTCTGTCTCCATTTGTCCTCTGCCTCTCTTACACCAACAAACCTCATGTCCTCATTCACTACATCCACATGTCTCCTGTCTGGTAGTTCCCACCTCAGGATCCTTTTCCCAATAAACCCACTGTCCCTCCTCTGGACATGTCCTGCACCACTCTAACATACTTCCTCTCTCTGTACTCTGTCAGATGCTTCTTCTAGATCTACAAAGACACCACGAAGCTTCTCTGGTTTTCTCTGTACTTCTCCATCAACATTCTCAAAGTAAATACTACGTAGTACTCTTGGTATGAAGTCATACTGCTGCTCACAAATACTCACTTCTGTCCTTAGTCTAGTTTCTATGACTCTTTCCTGCAGCTTTATTGTGACACATCGACTTTATTCCTGTTTCTAAAACTCTGCATGTCTCTCTTGTTCTTAAAGAAAGACACATCCCACTTCACCTCCATCAAATAACAGAATTAAAATCTCCAGCTCCACCTCTCTCGAACTCGTCCATACCTGCACAGGTGTATCCTCAGGACTAACTGCAGTTCCACTCTTCGTCCTAACTTCATCTTCACTCATCTTTGGTTCGTCATGGTCCACAACAATCATCTCTTCTACTCTTCATTCTCTCTCTCTTTCCTCATTCATCAACTCTTCAAAGTCTTTCCATCTTCCTGTTACACTTCTACTTCCTGTCAACACATTTCTGTCTTTATTCTTCACCAGATCTGCTGAACATCCTTCCATCTCTGTTTCATCAACCTGTATCAGTCTCTCCTTCCTTACTGTCCAACATGGTATACAAGTCATCATACACTCTTTGTTTGGCCATTGCCACCTCTACGTGGGATTTCCCTGTCCTCATGTCTTCTGTCCCCTCAGTGTCCCATGTCTTCTTAGCTAACCTCTTTCTCTGTATACACTCCTGCACTTCCTAATTCCATCACCAAGTCTCCTTGTCTACTCTCCTCCCAGATGACACACTAAGGACTCTACTGTCTGTCTCCCTGATCACACTAGCTGTAGTTGTCCAGTCATCTGAAAGCACCTCCTGTCCATCCAGCGTCTGTCTCAGCTCCTCCTTGAAAGACACACAATACTCTTCCTTTCTCAGCTTCTACCACTTTAACAATATGACCATGTTCAGTCAGCAGTGGCTTTAATGAACCTTGCAGGATTTTCCTGACCTGTGTGAGGTAGCGGATCTGAGCGCTCAGTTCACTCTCCACGCGGTTGATTGACGTCTGGAACTGGACCAGCTGTCTGTCCAATAAACTGGCATTGTGTTTGTCTTTGGAGAGTTCCAGAACAATGTTTCCTGAAAGGACGAGTCAGAAAAATAACATTTCCCTAAAGTCAAGGATTCAACGCAAGTACACACAACTTTTAATAGATTGGGTCCAATAATCAATCCATATATATCAATCCATTTTTTATTGTGTTAAAACCTTAAAAACATTTTTAACTTAAGCTGTAAATGTCCCACTATGTCATTTCGGTTATTTGATGTCAATATAGTTAAATGGATAAGCAAAAACATTAACTAAGTACACAAATAGATATGACATGTCTCTGTGACTGGCAGTGTATCAGTTTGTTTTAAAGAAAAATGTGGAATAAGTAGCGATGTTTGCAGTTTACTAACAAACCACCAGACATAATACAACTTGTAGGCTATGTGTTCGTACCAGCACATTGCAGGACCATCGCTATCTCCTTCTCCACGTCCTCCAGCAGTCTGAGTCTCTCGTTCGCCATCAGCAAAGAAGCTGCAAGTCACACGGTGATCTGCAGCTTCTTAATTCGCTTTATATTGATGAAATGTAAACGTAAAACAACGATATTCAAACAAAGCACACTGTTCCTCGACGCTCCTTTAGTTGTGCGTCATTTGGTAGTGACTTGTCGCAGAGAAATGACGTATGTTCAGCATAGAGGGAAAATGGCTACATCGCTTTGGCTGCATGGCTCAGCTGCTGTGCGACTGACCGAAGGTTTGGTGTCGCTTCTGAAAGAACACCGTCCAGAGTTTTTGCCAGACGTTTTGGCCAGTTACAGAGAACATGGCGTGTTTTTGACACAGGTAGCGATCCGCGCTAGAGAAGCGCGCTGACATGATTCACCTGTTAGCTAAGCTGTTAGCTCGTGTTGTGCTGCAGCTCTTCCATCGTTAGTTTATCAGTGATGTAAACTCGGGTTTCAGGGTTGAATCTGTTGGGTTTGTTTTGAAATAGATTTTGACGTTTTAATGGATTAACCCATGTGTTTATCTCCGCAGAGCGCGAGAGATGTTGCGGGTCTCGTGAGTTTTATCAACACTAACCTGAGCTCGAGCAAGACCAGGTGAGAAATGAATGCTTAATCTAGAATTTTAATAACTGCTGGACTTTTGATTTAACGGTTACATTTGGTAACCAGTCCATTTCAGAGACAACAATACTTAAACTGTTCAAACAATTTCTACTCATATTAATCTTAATTTGGAGCTCATCCACACAATTGCTTTATGATTTAAAATTCGTGCTAATTTCATATTTATGTATTGACTTTAAGGTCTGTATGAAAACTTGCGTTGAATAATTACCTACAGATCCTGCAGCTGAAAGCACCTTCATAT
>SSNP01000055.1:1766400-1788900 GCA_006937955.1 Pachypanchax playfairii
TTTGTGAAAGATCCAAATCGAGTAATTTCTACTTTCACTGGCGTTTTTAAGTTTTTTTTTTTTTTTGCATGTTATGAATGGTTCAAAAAGCTCACAGCTGTGTGTCTGTGTGTGTGTCACAAGTAGTTTAAAAATTTGTGTTAGGTTATCTCTTTGTCTTAACAAAGCTTCTTGACTATAAACCTTAGGAGGGGGAGACTGTATATTTTCTCCTGAACGATTCCACCTTAAGAAGCTCCAAACTAGCTGATAGCATAACAAACTGTTTGATATTGGCAGGAAAGATTTGACAAGTTTTCAAAGGGAATAATCCACATACTAGATGCTCCTGTTCAGCCCATGAAAGGCTTTTCTTTGCAGATGGCCCACATATACAGTACTACATGTCTAGAATACTACAACATGGTGGCAGCTTGTTGCAGTAGTTCTGTGATGTTACTAGCAAATGTTACATTTCTCAGTTTTTCTTCTTTGTTTTCTTTTTGAATGACTGTTATTTTGGGTCACATGCTGTACTGACTGATGGCATTTGGCTTGATTTGTCACTTTTTTGGCCTCTTGTTGTGTAACTATAGCAACTAGAGACAGCTAATGGACATTTCTAAGAAGAAAATAAAGGAATGCCATCAGGTCCTTTGCATAACCTGCTCTTGGCAAGGCATAAACTACTCTGTGCTCTGTATGTAAAACCAATGTTCAGAGGCAACTTGTGATCAAATGAAAATGTGAGGAGGTCACAGGAAGCTAATTTTCTTCATCAAGCCTAAAGCTTGGTTATTAGTTGAAACAGCACAAACTAAGACTTAAAGAAAAGTAGATGATCTGGGATCACAGACTGGAATAAGATCCTCCGTTTCATTCTGTGTATCATTTTTCTTGTTGACCTAAAAATAGGTTTCCATTAGAATTAAAAATACAATTTAGTATTAATGGTTTGCAGCTTTAAGTTACAGATGTAGCCCAGGAATAATTTTAGTTTAATGTGAGAAACACAGGACTGAGTACATGTTTGTGTGTGTCTAGGTTTGAAGGGCTCTGCCTGCTCTCCATGCTTGTTAAAGACAGCTCCAGCGATCTGTTCCAACAACACTGTGTCTCCTGGCTGCGCTCCCTGCAGCAGGTCATACAGGTATGATACAGTTACACACTACACTTTACTGGTAGATCAATCTCAATGCAAAGCAGCAACATGTATCAGTTGTGTGAATTCTAAACTACAGGTGTTTCTCAGGGACGTGTTCTAGGCCCACTGCTGTTTAATTTGTTGTATTTGTTCTTGTTATAGAAAAAAATGTTTATTCTTTTTTAAGTAGTTCCTGAGAAAAAATATTTAATTTTAAAAATGTGTTTTTTTTTGTTTTTTTTTATTTGTTTAGCAAAAAGGTTTAATATCTGGTCACTTGGAGAAAGAAGTTTCTTTGAACCTGTTAGAATTTCTTTGGAGTTCACTTACCCCCGTATTCAATTGTTTCTTAACTTGACTCTGGAGACAATTTGTGCAGGATTATGTTATTGTTACCATTTTCTTAAGTCTTCCCTATACTCAGTGATTGACAAAAAAAATATTGTGCTGAAACCTTGTAAAAATACACAACAAGTCTCTCAAGTTCTTCACGTTTTGTTACCTGTTTAGTCTCAGGCTCCAGTTCAGACCGTCCTCCTGGCTGTCAACATTCTGAAAGATCTTCTGCATTACTCATGTCAGCTCTCAGAACTGAGCCGAGAGGTTGGACTCAACTCCATCCTCGGCATCTTGACATCTCTACTGGGCCTAAAGGCAGAGGTAAATTAAAAACTGATATTATGGCCATATGTGTACAAAATGATGTGTACCATCACATTTAATTAGGATTTTGCATCACCATGACAACGTCATTCATCATCAACCTCAGAGTGAAACCTTATAGTGGAACCTGTTTACACATGTCATGTATCAAAACGATTGATTTGGACTCGGGATGTGTTTTATTACATTTACCTGATATTTTGCGTGAATATGGCGATGTCATTCGCTAACAGCTACACCCAATGACCTCACAGTACACACTGTGTTATTTTCTTAAAGATCCACTCTGATGAAAATCATGTTTTTCATGTTGTTAACATGCTCATGGTATTTTTCTGATGCTAGAGGATGTATCTTAAAGAGGCCCTTCCATTAAAAACAGTTTTTCTGAGGTATGTGTTGAATATTTTAGCTCCACAGGTGTTCTTACCTTCATAGTGGGTGTGAAAACAGGTCAACAACTTCTCTTTCAGTTTTAATCTCTCAACCTACACAGGTGGTGATAAAACCCGAGTTTGAATGGCCTGTATCTGTTTCATCACAACTCCTTTTTTCATTAGTATTCATCTGCTCCTTCAGTTGAAACCACGCCTAGCATGCTGCTGGCTAAAAGCTGTTAGCATAAGACGTAGCAAACAGGAAGAGAGTACGTCTGCTGTTGCCATGCACAGCGGGGCAGGAAACACTATGCCTTGTTCTCATAGGCTAGTTTGTCAGCCAATCAGAGTCCAGCAAAGTCGAATAATGAATATTAATGAGTTGCAGCCCGAAGCCACCCGAATTTTTATGCAGACAGATTAAAAGGTCTGTTAATCAGTGTTTCCTGATGTTTTTTAGATATAAAATGTTTCATATTTCTGGTTAATACTTAAGAAATAACCACAAAGTCCTGAAATTTGTGTGAAATGGCCTCTTTAAGAAAATTAAACTCAATTGCATTTCTGAGTATTTCTGCATTTCTGAGTATTTCTGCTAATCACTGTGAATCAGTAGCAGATGCTAAAATGCATTTAAAAAAACTAATTGTATGACATAGAAAAGCCACTGGGTGGGCCACAAGCTCCTGCTCCGCTAGCTGCAAGCTCACAGGCATCTCCAACCCTGGTCCTCGAGAGCCTAATGAGCCATTCATTTGATTCAGGTGTGTTGGAGCAGGGATGCATCTAAAACATTCTGGACAGTAGCTCTCGAGGAACACGGTTGGAGATGCCTGCGTGTAAGCTAGCTGTAAGCTAGCAGTAGCGCTAGCATAAACAGAGCGCTTTCAGCAGTGAGGAGGGGCAGGGGATCCGCTAATGGTTGCGCCTACAGGTCAGAGGTGAATTACTAATTAGCTACTGTAGCTATGCAAAAACTACATCCCAGGTTTTGTGATTCTGGGTAAAAACCATAATTATAATTTAAAGACACTGAGACACTTTAAAATAACTCAAAAGATGATCAGAGTGGGTCTTTATACAAATAATACATCAACGCAACCAATTGTGATTTTTTTTGCATTTTAGGTTACTATGGCAATGTAATTTGCAAAAAAATGCCTCATTAACGAACACTAATAGACTAGAATCCTTAAATTTCAATTGCAGCAAGTCACTCACTCACTCACTCACTCACTCACTCACTCACTCACTCGTGTTCTTTTTGTAAAACATTCTGAATCCCTGTTTTTATGTTTTTCTAAACTTTTATGGAATTGTAATGCTACATTTGTTGTTGATGTTTAAACTGTTAATGCTAAAAAAAATAGTTGAATGTAAAAGTCATTTTGGGTACGTCTCTAATTCTTACCTATAAATCAGATTTAATAACAGCTAAATTTTCTGCACTCTGTGTGATCCAAGTGTGAGCTTGCAGCCATGGAGGGAATGAAGGCGTGTATGGTTTTTTACCCCAGAGCCTGTGGATCCCTGAAGGTGAGACCAATAACACAGTTTAGAAACTTCCTTTTATCAAGTAACCTTTAAAATCTGTTTTCTAAGTCTTAACAAATATTTAAACTCACATTTGTGCTGTAATTAATTTTTTTCAATGATCTTTTTTGTTTAAGGATAAACTTGGAGCCTATTTTCTCTCCAAAATGGACAGTACGAACAGGAAAACCCAGGAGGTGGATCACTTTCATAAAACTAAATCATTTACAAAATTATTCTGAATGTCATCTGACCTAAAGTCCTTCTTTTTTTCTGATATATCTCTTAGATGGCCTGTCAGGGTTACAGTTATCTGTCCTGTCTGGGGGGACTGTTGGACAGAACGGTGGGTGCCAGTAAAGCAGAGGGCTGGACCAATCAGATCCACTGTCTTCTGGCCTCTGCTAATGGCTTTCTGGCTCAGATCTACCAAGGATCAGAAACAGGTTGATATTCTGTCAGTATATAATTTCTTTTACAGCCAGTTCATTATATTCTCTTCAAAAAAACATTCAGACACACAGCACAGTTTCAGGTTAGGAAAAGCAAATTAGTGTTAAAAATTACATTTTTAAAGAAGTGAACTAACTACATTTTATGAGAGATTTATATCAAGCAGTACAGAATCACTTTTAAAAGTTTAAGCTACAGTTACGAAACTTGTCTAAGTGGATACTCACCGAAAAACATGTTCAGATTCATATTAGACACTCTCGACCCTCCGATGGCTGTACAATAGACTAACTTCCGTAGTTCGGGTGGCAGCCATGGTCGCCATTCGCTCCCATAAAGGCTAGCGGTTAGCAAAGAAAGCATGAGCAAGACAGGGAAAGAGCTAAAACCAGAGTAAACATCAGCGAGGCTACACTCGGTGGAATAAGCTGCAAAGCTGGTTCGATGGTCGTCTGATGGTGCGTTCACACCGGCCCAACCGTCAACGTCAGAAGCGGCAAGTTTACGTGTAAAGTCTATGGTGGATGGGCGTCAGACAGACGTCAACGGCTCTGCGGCACTTTGTGAGCATTATGAGCGTCAACTTTTCAAGCTTTTTGAGCGTGTCAGGCGTTGACGCTCTTAACGCTCTTGAAGCGGCATGCTAACCAATCAGAGCGTCTCATCGTAGTGACGTACCTGAATGAAGCAGGAAGTCTTCAAACAGGGCGCGGGACAGACAGAAGTAGCGCTGGAAGCTAACCTCATCCATATGTAGCTCCTGGAGCAAATGGTTTAACTCCTCAAACTCAGAACACATCTGAAGAATGGGGTGTATCCACAAACGGAGTAAATAAAGCCAAGCCACTCTCTCTATATGATCCGCCATAGCTCAGAACATCCGATAACAAAGGAAGCCCCGCCTACGCGCTCTTTTTAACGGTCAAGCGTTACGAGCTTTAACACCTATGCGCTCTGACTGGCAGGTGTTACAAGCTTCAACTTTCAAACGTCAAACTTGGAGCGTTATGAACGATGCTTGACGTTGACAAAGTGGCCAGTGTGAACGCACCATGAGACACGGTTGTATATGACAGTTATAATTCCGTGTTTAACCACTAGGTGGAGAAAGTGGAAAAGTTATTTAATACTGCTTTAAGTGCTGGTCTAGTATTTCTGGGTGTGGGTTTGTTACATCATCTACAGTTACAGTTTGGGGAAGTACAGAGGAAATGACTTAACAATTAGCTAGTTGTTTCAGAAAGCTGAGCATTATTTATACTCTTTTCAATAAACTGATAATAAAGTAGGATTCTTGAATAAGGAGGTAAAAAGTAAATTAGACCAAATACAGTTTGTCAAACAAGCTGTTAAAAGCTGTAACATGAATTATATGTTTCATCTTTTTTATTATTTAATTATTTCCAGGTGTAATGGCTCCTGATTACTCAGTCTGTTGTTGTTTTCCAGATGAAGCTGTGCAGTATCAGGGTCCAGGCATGGAGCTAGCCTTCCCTCATCTGGATCAAACAGATCCTCTGCTGCTTCTGCAGCTCCAACACAGATATACTGCCGTCTGCATGACAATTAAACACACACTCAGGTAAAAAAAACACACTTTAATCAAAAATCCCAAAATTTAATAACACCTTAAGCTACATAATGAGATTTTTGTTGTGATTTTTAGGACGTAACTTGTTTATGTTTCTATTTGTCAACTTTGTTTGATGTGAACATTTTGAATTTTGATTATTGAAAAGTATATTTTAGTTTATAAACAACATGTCTTGTGAAAATTAAATTAATTTCACCAGGTAAACAAAATTCTACATGTTAAACAGGTGTAATTTTCATGGTACTAGACAGTTTGTGAATTCATGCACTTATTCATCTTCATGCAGTCGTTCATTCATCCACACTTTATGTGTTTGAGTCCTGTGTGCGTTTAAGAACATGGCTGTTTGTGTGTACATGTTTCTGTATGTGTGTCTGTGTTGGTTTATCATGTTACTACACCAATAAGTTTCAATAAGATAACATGGAGGTGTTAACCACCACCAGCACGGCCCCATGAGCACCAGCGTGTACCAGGTCTAAGGGCCAAAGAGAACAACCACTAGCAGACCGGCACCAAGCAGCGGGCCCTGGAGACAGCCACAGATAGAAGAGATGTCCAGAAGAGACCAGTGAGACCACGGAAAGACACAAGCCAAGAAGTCCCAACACCCCCATCCCTAATGCAGGTTCAGGCCAGGTCTTGACCACCCTGTTGCATCGTACTGCTTGCTGACAGCAGATCCCCCCACCCCCCCCTGCCGGCAGCACCCCCCCATCAGTATTATATGAAACTGGTAGTGTCATTACAGAAACCGATGGCACAGTCTTGGAGTTTGTGTCTCTAACCCGGAGGTCACCCTCCGATCAGGAAACCAGAGCTTGATCTCGTGTCCCAGCAGAAGGCTACGTGCCGAAGTATCCTTGGGCAAGATACTGAACCCTGCAACTGCCCCCTGGGTGCTGTTCAAGATGGCTGCCCTCTGCTCCTCACCTCACAGTGACGATGGGTTAAATACAGAGCCAGATTTCCCCATGAGGGATTAATATAGAAGAATAAAAAAAAAAACAGCGTTCACTGTGTAACAAGTTGGAGGAAGTTTCTCTAGACGTGGCTGTGCAGATCTACACCGGACTCTGTCTGCAGCTGGTAGGATCCTGTTGTTCTGAAGAGACCATCACATTAAACTCTGACACGATGAAGGGTGGAGGAATCTGTTCCTATATCAACAGTAGCTGGTGTAACATCATGATGGTGATCCAGCAGCACGTCTCTCCCTCTCTGGAAACCTTCTGCATTAACTGTAAACCACTGTTCTCCCCTCATGTGTGCTTCATTTGTTGTGGACATGAATGTTTAACTTGATTCATGTAAATACCAAAATTATACAGAAGTTTTAAAATATAAATGTATCAGCTATACAAACATAAAGTTAATAGTTAAAAGGTAAAAGGCGTAAATGAGGATAAATGTGGACAAAGAACTTAAAATTTTCATTGACTGTGTTTTTTCTGTTAATAAGAGTGGATCCAGCATCAGCTGTTTATCTGCCAGTGAGACACATCCTCAACCTGGTGTGTCGGGCGCTTGCTGTCTACACCAAGAGCATGGTGAGTCCAGCTTTCACACTCTACTTCACTTCCATTGTACTAATCCTAATGGGAAATTACATGCTGTAGTAACTCAGTGGGTCCTGTGCACACTGTCCAGCACCATGTAGCTCAGCTGACCAGAGAACAGCAACGTTTTTATATATACTGTAACATGTCAAAACATGTAAATCAAACTTCTGTCCATATAACTCAGGGGTCTGAAATCTTTGACTGAAAGAGCTATTTTTCTCATCAATCATAATAGATTTATTCAGGTTTATTTAGCCAGGCAATTTTTAAAACATCACAAAGTCACTTTGACCATTAAAGGCACAGTATGTAAGAATTTTACAATCTAACACAACAGTTTAATGTCCCACCGATGTTGAAAATAAAGTTACATTGTAACAGATCTGGATCTCAGTCAGCTGGGTGGTCGTTAGTTTCTGTCATTTTATAAAAGCTAACCCGGATTAGAATCATTATTTACACGTCCAGACTTCCTGGTTCTATAACGAATCACATGTGAGTCTGTAAGGCTGCCAAGTCTTCAACACAAGCAGCTGGAATTCAACAACGACCAGCAGCATAAAGTAAGAAACCACCACATCCTTCCAACTGATCAGCCGAGCTGCACGTGATGGGGCGTTCAAATGCACTTAGGAAAACTCAACGCTGAACAAATAAACCTTCAGACATTCACAAAAATTGAACAAATACAAGAGAAACAAAACGAGGATCAACATCAGAACTGGCAACCCAACAGAAACATCAGGGAGGGGAGGGGGTGAGCGGCTGAGAGCAGATGGTTTTTTTTTTCTACATGAACTGCAGGACTTGAATTCTAATTCTTACATACTGTAGCTTTAAAATAAAGATAAAAAAATGTATACAATAAATTGCCTGCTTATCGTTCATGAAATATGTGACATCTTATTGTTTCGAACACATCACCCATTCCATATCAGTATGGATGTCCAGTAGGGTATTTATATTTACTCTTAATTTGACATTTATGTCAAATTAAAAAGTACTTACAAAAAGATGTCAATTGGTATTAAAATACTGTTTAAATTCAAGAGCTTGTGTTTCAATATTTTGTCATTAAAATGCAGTTTTAGGTAAAAAGTTTTTTTTTGTCATATGGGAAAATAACTCTTATTGCTTTATGTCCAATAATATGTCATGTTTCAATTATGTAAACTTACTAAAGAAACTTTAGCCCAGGGGTCTCAAACTCCAGGCCTCGAGGGCCACTATCCTGCATGTTTTAGATGTTTCCCTGTTTCAACACACCTGATTCAAATCCTCTGTATTTCAACAAGTCCTGCAGAAGCCTGTTAACGACTTGTTCATTTGAATCAGGTGTGTTGAAGCAGGGAAACATCTAAAACATGCAGGATAGTGGCCCTCGAGGCCTGGAGTTTGAGACCCCTGCTTTAGGGTGTCTGCCACTTGGAAAGTCCTCGACTTCACAAGGACCAAACACAAATGTTTAGACTCAGTAGGTTGGATTTTGATCTGCGTAGCCACGCTCGAATCAAACGCATTTCAACACAACCTTTACTTGAACATCGGACAAGAAAAAAGACATTGTTATTCATAAAGACGAGAGCAAATCCTCTTTCCTCAGTGTCAAATTCTCAGCATGCAGAGTTCTAAGATGAAACGATAAACGTGAATGTTGGAAGGGACTAGAGTTCAAAATGAGTCACTTAACAACTTGGATCTCAGTCAGACAACGCTAACATGAGACGAGGACACTAACACATATATGGGCCTGCATGCCTCCCTACATTTTACTCAGTTTAGTCATAATAATAACAGCATGGAAATACACAGATAACCAGACGGAGTTACAGTTCCACCACCGTTGTGGGCACACGTCAGGGAGCCAAGAGAACTGACATCATGAAAGAGTTCTCTCTGGGTTTTGGTCTCGTTTTTCTACTCTAATATGTTTGTGCGCTCACTGGGATCCACAATGACACTGACACTAACTGTGTTTGATCAGCTGAACTTTGCGGACCTGATTTTGGCTCAAATATGCCACAAACTGCTTCACTTGAGCCACAGTCACTCAAATGGATTTTGCTTCCCACAGAATCAAACTGAAGGGAATGTTTACTAAAATCAGCAACCGTTATTTTTAAAGTGTATTTGGACAATGATGGTTCAGAATAAATATGTACAAGGCCCTGTCCCAATACCCGCACTGCACCCTACGGTCTTCCATGAAGTGCACTTAGCAGAAGGGCATAAGGGTTTGAAGTGCGTAGTGAACAAGTGTGCACAAATAGCAGTATTGGGACAGTGAGCACTACGTGCCACAGCATTCTTTCTCCATGGCAACCAAAATGGCAGTACTGGTTACTGTTAGCGCTATTTTCATACTAGAAATGATTTTAAAACTCCAACAAACATTTATTTGAGAAGAATGAAGCGCAGGAACCACATGAGGTGTATAAGACAGAATAAGTGATTAAACTGTTAGTATATAAAGTCAGAAAACACACGTCAGAAAACACACGTCAGAAAACACACGTCAGTAACGTTATTAATTATGTTTTTATCAGATGTGTGACACATCTATCCAACAGAGAATCAATCGATTGTAATTACACATCTAGATATTAAAATAAAATATTGATTATTTGCAGTCTACACTTGAGAAAATGTTTTTTTGGTCCGGATGGTTCAGCCATTTCTCCACCTTCTTCTTCTTCTGTAAAAATTCACACGCAGCAATGCATTGTGGGAAATACCCTTCGCTGAAGTCTGCTCTGATGCGGACTTCGGCGAAGTGCGGATCAAGCGTTCGAAAGGGGCGGGGCCAAGGGCACGACTCTCCACTCTGGAGAATCGGGACACCCTACGCACTCGCGCCCCTCATCGGGANTCTCTGGGTTTTGGTCTCGTTTTTCTACTCTAATATGTTTGTGCGCTCACTGGGATCCACAATGACACTGACACTAACTGTGTTTGATCAGCTGAACTTTGCGGACCTGATTTTGGCTCAAATATGCCACAAACTGCTTCACTTGAGCCACAGTCACTCAAATGGATGTTAAAAGATGCTTTTACTAATTTTGCTTCCCACAGAATCAAACTGAAGGGAATGTTTACTAAAATCAGCAACCGTTATTTTTAAAGTGTATTTGGACAATGATGGTTCAGAATAAATATGTACAAGGCCCTGTCCCAATACCCGCACTGCACCCTACGGTCTTCCATGAAGTGCACTTAGCAGAAGGGCATAAGGGTTTGAAGTGCGTAGTGAACAAGTGCGCACAAATAGCAGTATTGGGACAGTGAGCACTACGTGCCACAGCATTCTTTCTCCATGGCAACCAAAATGGCAGTACTGGTTACTGTTAGCGCTATTTTCATACTAGAAATGATTTTAAAACTCCAACAAACATTTATTTGAGAAGAATGAAGCGCAGGAACCACATGAGGTGTATAAGACAGAATAAGTGATTAAACTGTTAGTATATAAAGTCAGAAAACACACGTCAGTAACGTTATTAATTATGTTTTTATCAGATGTGTGACACATCTATCCAACAGAGAATCAATCGATTGTAATTACACATCTAGATATTAAAATAAAATATTGATTATTTGCAGTCTACACTTGAGAAAATGTTTTTTTGGTCCGGATGGTTCAGCCATTTCTCCACCTTCTTCTTCTTCTGTAAAAATTCACACGCAGCAATGCATTGTGGGAAATACCCTTCGCTGAAGTCTGCTCTGATGCGGACTTCGGCGAAGTGCGGATCAAGCGTTCGAAAGGGGCGGGGCCAAGGGCACGACTCTCCACTCTGGAGAATCGGGACACCCTACGCACTCGCGCCCCTCATCGGGAACGTGCATTTGAAGTGCGAGTATTGAGACAGGGCCCAAGTTTACACCCCTAACACAGATGGAGTCCAAACCAAATAAATCTATAGTTTTTAATTCCTCCACTTTGTTGACAGAATTTAACAGCAGATGGAAACTTGAGGTTGCTGGTTCTCCCTCGTATTCACATCAACACTTTGGAGGTGCTGTCAGAGCTCATCACAACGTGAGTACTGGTCCTAATACCTTTAATGACATCTCAGAATGGTAGAAAGTATTTGCACCCCAGACATTAAAATGCATCTTGCAGGTAAAACTTTTCATTTTCATGTTAAAGCTCATAAAAAAAACATTTCATTCAAAAATAATGTGGAATTTTTAAATTTTTAGGCTTGTTTTTGGCCACTTTATGCAAGTTTAATCATTCTCACTTAAAAAGGGGTCACAACCATAATATATCTGAAGTGACTTGTGGGGGGGGGAACTCACCCCCACATTGAAAACATATTTGAAATAGTGTGAGGACAAGAACCAGAGGCTGGGAAATACGAATTGGCGAGACTTACTGCACATATTTCATGTGTTTATTTGTTGTAACTTGTGTTTACATTTAAAATGATGATTTATTTTGTTTATATAAAGTATTTTTATGTGTTTTAGGGACTGCAGATAGAAATTAACTTTTAGAGCTTCAAACTGGTACAAAGCAGATTTTCCTCTGATTAATGTTATTCCCTGTTAAATAAACTTTATTTGAAGTATTTGCCGTATCATAACGTGATAAATCAAAGTCGTGTAGAGTAAATATAAAAAATGGCACGACGCCGCGTCTCTCCTAACAACTAACACATGACATTACTAGAACAAGGCGTGTCTCTATAGTTCATGTAATATTTAGCTCTTTATAAGCAGTTTCACTATATATCTATTACTTATGCATCAATACCATGAAACGATACTTAAAATGTGGAAGCTCTAATAAATTCACAGAAAATGTTTATTTTTCTCTTGAAATTTTAGTTTATGCTTATTTTTATTTCTATTTTATTTTATTATTTTATTTTATTTCTGTATAGTTCACCATCATTTGTTTTAACAAGAAGATAATAAAACCTGTCTTCCAATTCATTGTACCATTTTTGTGGTAGAAGTATCAGCATTGGTACTCGGTATCGGCAAGTACTCAGATCCAAGTATCTGTATCTATTGTTGCATCCTTAAGTACTAAGTACTGGATGTACTTAATAATTATTTCCTTTATGGAAATAAATGAATCTACATAATACTGAAGACATTTCTGATCTATAATAATAATAATATTATTATTAATTATTATTATTATTGTAACTGTTTGGATATTTGGTTTCTAATCATTATTATTATTATTATAGATCAGAAACCAAATATCTAAACAGTTATAATAAAAATAATAAATAATAATTATTATTATTATTTATTATTATTATTATTATAACTGTTGTTATTGTTAGATATTCAAATATGTAAAAAGATGTCGTGAAAATAGATCAGAAACCAAATGTTTTCAATATTATGTAGATTAATTTATTTATAAATATTTATTTATAATAATAATAATAATTATTATTATTACTAAGTATGTATAGCTCATCATTTTTATCATATACAGATGAAGACAGAAAAGCCAGGAATTAAATTTGGATGATTTTCATCAGAGGTATCAGTAAATCCTGTAAATATTGACTCCTTCAAGGAGCAGGTTAACTCCGTAGCTCGCTCATGTCGATTCGCTCTTTACAACATCAGGAAAATCAGAGCCTTCCTGACAGACCACACCACACAGCTTCTGGTCCAGGCCCTGGTCTTGTCCAGGATCGACTACTGCAACTCTTTGCTGGCCGGTCTTCCGGCGTCCTCGGTTAAACCTCTGCAGATGATTCAGAACGCAGCAGCACGTCTGGTCTTCAACCAGCCCAAGAGGGCTCATGTCACTCCGCTGCTCATTTCCCTGCACTGGCTTCCAGTTGCAGCACGCATCAAATACAAAGCTCTGCTTCTGGCTTACCAGACTCTAACACACACAGCTCCTACCTACCTTCACTCCTTCATCCAAACCTACATTCCCACGCGTCAGCTACGCTCAGCCGCTGAAAGACGCCTAGCGCTTCCACCACAACGTGGCATGAGATCATGTTCCAAACTCTTCTCCTCTGTTGTCCCCCGATGGTGGAATGACCTACCAAACTCGGTCCGATCCTCAGAGTCTGCAGCTACTTTTAAGAGCAGACTTAAGACTCACCTCTTTAAAGAACACTTTCAGTCTTAATGTAGGAGTNTACAGTATATAATGAAGGGAGTACTTATAGTGAAACTTATGTTTACATGATGTTAGTAGTGTCACCGAGACGTTGAGACATTGATGTTTGTGTGTTTATTTCATTACAGGGTTCGTAGTGGGATGATACAGTATGCCACGGTAATACAGAGGCTGTTTTCTCAAACCCTTTCTGCGTGGACACCTTTACCTGATAACAGTGTTGGACGACAGAGAGCTTACAGGTGAGTTGGAGGCTGTTACAGTCTCCATTCTGTTGACTCAAGTTGTTTTTTAAACCAAAATATAAGATTTTCTTTTTAATAAAACAGGCTGATTAAATATTTTACAGCTGTATATGATCCAGATGTTTTACTACTTGACATGTGAAGACAATGAGCAGATGCATTCATATAGAATTGTCAAAAGGCAGATGTGATGACATCATTTTGTCTTTTTGTCAGAGAAATAGTTGTTCCATATATCAGCTCTGTAGCCAAATGAGATTTATTCTAAAGCTGTATTTATTTGTGTTTGGAACCATTTCCTGCTCAGTGTACCATGTGATGTCAGCGTTCTTTCATCACCATAGAAGTTTGCAAATATCCAAAACTTTTTTCTTCTCTGTAAAACTGTTTAAATCTGTATGGAATGTTTTTATGACTGTGTTTTGGAGATAAACTGAACATCAGATAGTGTAGTAATACATTATTTAACCATTTATTTGATCCTTCCTGCAGCTCAGTGAGGGTATGTGTGTACAGAACCTTAGAACTGTGGGTCAAAGTAGTTGGAGCTTCAGCCTCTATCCTTCAGGGATCCTCCAGCGATGCTGACCTCCTCTTTAACCACCTGCTTGGTGAGATCACACCAGGAGCAGAATCAGTCAAGGTAGAAGTATAACTGCACACTGAATGTAAAACATGTGGTTCACACGCGACCACATCTCACATGCTTCTCAGCACTCATGATGTTTGGACATCCAACCAGTGATTAAAGCTTCTTAACCATAAACAGCAGCATAATGCTGTCAGACACCTAAACACAGGTAAACCATCAGACAGCAGAAGAACCACAAACAAAGAATAAAAAGTTTAAAAGCTTTTACTTGCCATGGAGTGAGTACAGTACAGCAGTTTACAATTAAAAATTGGATATTACATAGAGGAGGTTCATGAAGTCCATCCCTTTGCTTTGTGGCGTGTGCAGCGCTTTGGTTGGTTGTAATGCCATGTTAAAAGCGCTTTTATAAATAAATATGGTATGGTATCCCTCTTTAACAGATAACAATCTCACATCAAAGTGGTCTTGGTCCTGGAGCAGCACACATGCAGATCAAAATGTATAACTCTGGACTAGGGCTGGGCGATATGACTTCATAAATAAAATCTCTGATTATTAATTTTGTTCAGTTTTCGATTTTTTCCAATTTTCCGCCTACTTATTAAAGAGCTAATTTCATACACATTTCAGGACTTTGTGGTAATAACCAGTAATATGAAACATTTTATATCTAAAAAACATCAGGAAACACTGATTAACAGACCTTTCAATCTGTCAGCGTTAAAATTCGGGTGGTTCCGGCTCCTTCTGTCAGGCTGCTTCAGCAGCTCGTTCATATTTATTATTCGAATTTGCTGGACTCTGATTGGCTAACAAATTAGCCTATGAGAGCAAGGTATATTGTTTCCTGCCCCGCTGCGCATGGCAACGTCAGACGTTCTCTCTTCCTGTTTGTTACATCTTATGCTAACAGCTTTTAGCCAGCAGCATGCTAGGCGTTATGCTAACAGCTTTTAGCCAGCAGCATGCTAGGCATGGTTTCAACTGCAGGAGCAGATGAATACTAACGAACAAAGGAGTTGTGATGAAACAGATACAGGCCGTTCAAACTCGGGAGAACTCGGGTTTTATCGCCACCTGTGTAGTTTGGGAGATTAAAACTGAAAGAGAAGTTGTTGATCTGTTTTCACACCCACTATGAAGGTAAGAACACCTGTGGAGCTAAAATATTCAACAGAAACCTCAGAAAAACTGTTTTTAATGGAAGGGCTACTTTAAGAAAAGCAACAAGTAAAAACAACCGATAACTTTAAGCGACCGCTTCAGTGATTGTTCTCCAGCGTACCTCTTTCCTGTTATTTGCGGTGCCTTGTACAAACGATTCGGCGACCGTTAGCTGTTTTTAGCTAAAGTTTGTTGGTCACTGCGGTGTTTGTTCGTCTCTGGTGCTTTTCATATTCGGCTGGATGTCTCTGTTTCAGGTGTTAAAATATGTTTGGGATGCTGCCTTTGACTGCGATGGGCTTTAGGTAAATGTTGCAGCGTGGGGTCTCTTGCTGCATGTCTGTCGCAGCAAACCATGTGAAACTAAAGCTACGGAAACTCTGGGGAGCCAAAAAGCGCCACTACGCAAAATCTTGATTTATTTATTTTTTAAATCGCCCACAACAAAAAATTTGTCTTTATTTAAACGATTAAACGTCCAGGCCTAGTCTGGACCTTATCTTAAAGCCTACTCACATAGAACTCAGAGCAGAAACTCCTTCAGATCAAAGGATAATTTTCTTCTTCTATTGTGGAAAAGAATCACTGGTTGTAATTGTAATTCATTAGATTCATTTGTGACTGAAAATCCAAACACGTTGCGTAACGCTGTGACTTTAAAGAGCGTTATTCTAAACAATAAAACACTTATAGGGCTGAATACTTTTAGAATCTGGTACAAACCAGAACATTTTCATATATAAAACAGCATCAAATGACTGTATATCAACATTTAATGCAGAATCAGGATTATGTTTTATTTGTTCTTCATCCAGGTTTCCTGTAACATGTTAGTATTAACTTAGTGTTGCTTCCATCTTTGTTTGCTTGTACTCTCCAGCTACGGGCAGGTCTGTCAGCTGACGTGGTTCCTGGAGGAAAACCCGGTCCGCGTAGAACCAAACAGTTGATAATAACAGATGGAATGGGACCATCACTTCAGAGGAAAGGAGACCTGCAGTCGAATCAGGATACCTGCTTGTCAGCCCTCAGGGGTAAGATCCTTCCTCAGTTTCTGGTATAGGGTTTATTTTATGTAATTTTCTGGTCTGCACTGACTCATAAATATGATGTAATTAATCATAGACATGTTTTTTTAATTCTCAGCATTGAGACAAATCATACAGACCAGTGGTACACTGCTAAAAGATGATTTACATAAGGTAAGTGTTAACTTAAACCTGAATATATTGATTCTATTTACTAGAAAAAATATTTAATTGTTACTTTTAAGATTTTCTGTAAAATCCTGTGTAAAAAAAATCCAGGTGTAAAACACCTGAATATAAGTTGACTAAATTTAAGAAGAATACAAGAGTTGTACATACAGGCTGCAGGTGTTGATATCACTATCAGGGGTGCACATAAGTGGTCCGCAGGTCTGCACACACTGTCAAAATATAAAATGCACCAGATGAAAAGTTGCAACACGCGTTTGCGTACTTAACATTGGTTTGGCTGAGCTGCGTGAATTTTTAGGTTAATCAGAGGCGGTTCATTGTCAAATAAATGAAGAATCCCGTTGACTTCTTTTGTTTGACTGATATGTTTCTCAGCCAGAGCGCCGAAGTTCCAGCTGATCAGCTGATGCTGCGTCTCTCTCTGTCTCTGTGTATCAGTTTGCCAGTGTGACGGATTTTCAGTCAGTCAGATCAGTGCAGCTGACTGCAGGATTCTGCATCGCGTCAAAACTGAAAACATTCACTGAATAAGACAAATAGACCATCGTGGCACAGACGTGTATAACTACCTTTTTGTGCTATAAAATACAGAAAACCACCTGTTTTAATCAACAGTATCAGCGTATTTGTCTGTGATCCGCGCCATTTTGAATGCACGCAAAGCACTATGGGATATGCAGTCAATGCCCCATAACTGTCCAGTTTATCTTTTTATCTGACTGCATCACATTACAAACATCCTCATCATTTCAAAACAAAAAACAGTTACGGTAAATGACAGAAGCCCCAACAGCTGACTAATAAATTTCAACACCAAACTGTTAAATGTAGATTAAAGTGAACAATCAAACCTGTAAACAATCCAACCTGAACTCTGAAGGGTTTTTATATTTTACTGGTTTCTCTTGATTTTTTCAACAATTAAAGGATTTTTATTGAAACAAATATAGAGCCAGGTAAAGTAAACAGACTGAATTTGAAGCTTGATGAAACCAAAAACAAAGCAGAGGAGCTCGGAAGAGACACAGCGAGACACATTTAAAAATGTGAGGACCAAGAAACAACCCTAGGTTCTCTTCTGAGAACCAGGCCAAAAATATTATGTGCACCCCTGGCTATAACGTTAGATATTTAAACACAAAGATTTTTCTAACTTTATATTAAATACGTACCAGTAACTGAAGAAAATAAGGCTGCGTTCAGACTGCAGGTCTTAATCCTCAATTACGATTTTTTTGCGAGGTCGTTCGTAAAACGCGACCTGAATGTGAGTTGCTGTCTGAACTGAATGTGTCACATGTAGAAGGAACAGCGCCTCCTTGTATTTAGCTCAGAGACTTTTTACTTTTCTTTGGCATTGGAGCTGCAGGTTAGTTTAAACCAGCGCTCTGCTAGTTCTTTGGAAATGTTTTCAAAAACCACGCGGTTCTGATAACACCCCTCGAGTTTGTCCTGAATAGAGCGGTCTCCCCAAATATTAATTAACTCAGACACCTCGGTTTCTCTCCCTTGACTGTTCTCCGAGTCGTCTGCCATTACTGTTGTTTACTTTTTGCTCCCGCCTCCTCGATGCAGAATAGTGACGTATGTCACGTATTAATGATGTACGGGTCGGATGGAAGCGACCTGGCGGTTCAGACTGATGTCACATGCCTAAAGATCAGATAGGTATCAGATTTAGGACCACATGCTGAAGTGATCTGGGTCGAATTTGAAAAAATCAGATCTGTGTTGTTCAGACTGTCATAAAAAAATCCGATACAGGTCACATAGGGGTGAATAAAATAGATTTGGGTCACTTCAGCCTGCAGTCTGAACGTAACTATGTAACATAAATGTTTTTGTCCAAACAGTGACTGTAACACAGCAGGTTAAAGAAATGGATCCAATCGATCACGTCTAACCTGAAAGTTGCATCATTTGCATTTCTTTGTTTTATTATGAGGGTATGAACATGATGTGCAAAATGACGGATCTGAAGGATTTAGTGGGACTGCGTTTGATTTAATTCAAAGAGTTTCATTTGTTTGATCTGACGAGGCGAAATGTTTTGATGTTAGAAACTCATTATCCTGTAAAAATCCATAAATTAACCTCTTCCATCTGAGAACATCCTGTTGATGTCGAGGTGTTGATCAGCTGTTAGGTTGGTCACATGATGTCAACAACATAATGAGACTGATTAATTACCAACTCTGATTGAAGCAGGAATTCTATTGGTTCAATCATGGATCAAACGCTTTCTGTGAATTTTGTCATTAAGCTTGTTGTTGCAGAACAACAAACAGGAAGTAAGAGACGGGTTTGTTTGCATGTGCAGTAAATAATTTTCCTCTTTGTGTTAATTTACCTGCAGAGACTTCATGAAGTGGTGCTGCCGCTGTGTGTGCGTCTGCAGCAGCAGCAGACAAGCAGCATATCTGCATGTGAACCAGCAGGGGGCATCAGTGGACAGTACAGCAGTGCTCTGACTCGTAGAGAACTATACAGGTAACACATTAGAACACTGAAAATAAACATGACTTCAGTGGAAACAGCATGTTTTATTTATAGTAATGGCATGTCTCAGTTTTACATTGTTGGTACTACAGGGTTAATGATTGTGATCTTCATCCATGTGTTTAGGAGGAAAAAAGACAGTTCTTTATAGTTTAAATGTTACAAGCTATGTTTATTTATGTTCTTATAAAGTTGTTGTTTGTTTCTATCCAAGGATTTGTGACGTATAATGTATTTTCTTTGTGAGTCTTAATTTAAAAAAGTGTTGAGGAGAAAGATGTCGGCCATCCAGCTGGTTTTCAGAATCAGAAGCATTGCAGTGGGCTGGTTGATGTGTCCTCCAATATAAAATGCAATGTAATCTGAAGAATGTCTGGTAGCCGTGTATACTGCGATATTTTTTTCTTCCTTTTATATATGTCAAAATGACAAACGTAAGGTTCCAAAGTCCGTTGTAGTTGCGTAGCATTTTGTGCTCCCGAGATCTTTCTCTACCTGCTGGCGGACTTTGTCAAATATTTTGGGCATTTCAGTTTGGCTAAAGTACTTGTGGTGAGGTAGCTCATAGTGGGCCCCACTGTATGAAACGGTACCATGTCCTGCAACAGATGAATGGTAATCACATACCACCGCCCGGTCTTTTTGTCATAGGGAGTGACTTTAGGAAATGTTTGTAAAATGTCATTCTTTCTGTGTGTGCGACCTTTTTTTTTTCCTCGTTACCCACCGTGTTTTTGTTGAGGATGCAATTTCTGGTTTTGTACTCAAGATCCGACTCGTTAAAACCAAACCATTCCTCCTCTCGCTCCAGCTTGCAATCGCTGGCGTTGTGTTGACCGTTGTGTTGTGATCTTTCAGCTTGTCTTCCATCACAAAAAGTCTATAATTCACTTAAACAAGTTTTTCTTTATCTACCTCAACAATTCATACAGTGGTGTGAAAAACTATCTGCCCCTTCCTGATTTCTTATTCTTTTACATGTTTGTCACACAAAATGTTTCTGATCATCAAACACATTTAACCATTAGTCAAAGAAACACAATAAACACAAAATACAGTTTTTAAATGATGGTTTTTATTATTTAGGAAGAAACAAATCCAACCCTACATGGTCCTGTGGTGTATCACACCTGAGTTCAATTTCTGTAGCACCCCCAGGTCTGATTACTGCCACACCCGTTTCAATCAAGAAATCCCTTAAAAAGGAGCTGCCTGACACAGAGAAGTAGACCAAAAGCACCTCAAAAGCTAGACATCGTGCCAAGATCCAAAGAAATTCAGGAACAAATGAGAACAAAAGTAGTCGAGATCTATCAGTCTGGTAAAGGTTATAAAACCATTTCTAAAGCTTTGGGACTCCAGAGTGAGAGACATTATCCATAAATGGTAAAAACATGGAACAGTGGTGAACCTTCCCAGGAGTGTCCGGCAGACCAAAATTACCCCAAGAGCGCAGAGACAACTCATCCAAGAGGTCACAAAAGACCCCAGGACAACATCTAAAGAACTGCAGGCCTCACTGTCAGTGTTCACGACTCCACCATAAGAAAGAGAGACGGGGTAAAAACGTCCTGCATGGCAGATTTCCAAGACGCAAACCACTGTTAAGCAAAAATAACATTAAGGCTCGTCCTAAATGATTGCCAAGACTTTTGGGAAAATACCTTGTGGACTGATGAGACAAAAGTTGATCTTTTTGGAAGGTAAATATCCCGTTACATCTGGTGTAAAATTAACACAGCATTTCAGAAAAAGAACATCATACCAACAGTAAAGTATGGTGGTGGTAGTGTGATGGTCTGGGGTTGTTTTACTGCTTCAGGACCTGGAAGGCTTGCTGTGATAGATGGAACCATGAATTCTACTTTCTACCAAAAAATCTTGAAGGAGAATGTCCGTCCATCTGTTCGTCAACTCAAGCTGAAACAATCTTGGGTGCTGCAGCAGGACAATGACCCAAAACACACCAGCAAATCCACCTCTGAATGGCTGAAGAGAAACAAAATGAAGACTTTGGAGTGTCCTAGTCAAGGTCCTGACCTGAATCCTATTGAGATGATATGGCATGACCTTAAAAAGGTGGTTCATGCTAGAAAACCCTCAAATAAAGATTAATTACAACAATTCTGCAAGATGACTGGGCCAAAATTCCTCCAGAGCTGTAAAAGACTTGTTGCCAGTTATCACAAACACTTGATTACAGTTATTGCTGCTAAGGGCCCAACCAGTTATTAGGTTCAAGGGGGGTCATGTAGGGTTGGATTATTTTCTCCCTAAATAATAAAAGCCATCATTTAAAAACTGTATTTTGTGTTTACATGTGTTTCTTTGACTAATGATTAAATGTGTTTGATGATCAGAAACATTTTGTGTGACAAACATGTAAAAGAATAAGAAATCAGGAAGGGGCAGATAGTTTTACACACCACTGTATTTGAAGAAAAGGGAGTAGAAAGATGTGGATTGTTCTCAGGAACAATAGCTGCTGCGTCTTTAGAACGTAACATGAGGAGGATGTTTCATGTACAGTTAGAAGATGATGTTTTGTATCAATCTGCAGGTTACTGTTGTCTCTGGTTCTGGTTCCATCACCGTGTTGGCCTCCACCTCTGACCTGTGCTGTGTCCATCCTCAGTAACGGTCGCACTGACCGCAACCTTAAGGTACCGGTTCTGTATTCAATCAGGGCAGCTGCTCTAAAAATATTTAAAGGTGGTATATGGAACTTGGAACACAATAACATGTCACAAAGCCTTCAGCCATCTGGATGTCAGGCTCGTTAACCACCCCCCGCGCGCTCCGATGCTGAAGTCGATCAATATTCCTCACCAAACACACTCGGATCCCCGATCCGAGCAGGACAATAAAATATCATGAATTCAGTTCACTAATCATGCTCTCCAGCCCCGCTGATCACACACTGATTCTGATAAAAGCAGCTCCTTCCTGTTTGAAGCTCAGTCATCGATTCAGTCCATAGCAACTAGTTCACAGTTCCACCGCGGCTCCAAAACTTCCTGCAGCCCCTCTTAAGATCCTCTGTCCTCCTCACACACCATCCTGCACGCCCCACTTATCCAGTAAAATAAAAAAAACAATAAAATCCTCCGTGGTGGGTCTTCCAGGTGAAAAAGTGGCCCGAAGCTCCTCCACTTCAACAACATGCTGCAGCTACGTGTTAGCTTAGCAGCTAATAGCTGCTATTAAAACTTTCCACACAGAACTTGCTCGTCACATGAGAAACCCTCTATGGCAAGCAAATAAGGTATATGATCACCACATGTGCTTCCAGCTGCTTGACCTGCAGACTCCACAGTACCAGCCTCATTGTGCTGCAGTATTTACAATATTAGACACCCCAAA